>WBSA01000032.1:0-385713 GCA_009828645.1 Calcarisporium arbuscula
GTCAGCGTGACCCTGTTGTAAGAAGAATCTCAGTTGTATGCAAGATGCAGCGAAAGAATACCTATAGAGCCATTAGACCATGTAACAATGGAATAGCTGCAAGTTGAGGATAAAGAGAGCAATAAATCCATCTTACCAGATTGTGGCAGCTGCAAACGCTGGTGATATGGAAGACTTGAGCTTTTCAAACTCTGCTTGGAGCCATCGAACGGCCAGCCCCAGCGGAGCCGATGTGCTTCCAAGGCTTAATGTGCCGGGCGAAAGATTATGGCTAATTGTGTTGGCCAGTCGGGACAGCCGGGCCAGTTCGAACCAGATACACATCGTGGCTGTATTCCCACCGCCGTCCTCAACCACGCCGCCGCAACATTCGTCAGTGTACTTGGTCCACCGCGCCGAATCTATGCTGCCAAAACACGCAGAAAGTATTTCGGCAAGTCAGCACGGTGGGGATACGATTAGTGGGAACGGCATCACGTACAGCGAAGTGATGAAATAATAGCCAAGGTATGCTCGTCGCTCATCCGAGGGTTCGAGATGTCGGGCATGCGGCGGCTCCAAGCTCCCTCATGATATTTTATCGGCCGTTGCAAGCTCAGAGGCTGGTTCAGCCCCAAGCACGTTACCTGGGCTTGGGCAAGGTGGACCAGCGTGTTGATGTGTATGTTGTATTCAAGGTAGCTGTGGCGCCTGTTGCAGCAAAACTAGTTGGCTTCTCAAACATCAACGGCGTCGGCTGCTTGACTCACCAGGCTATGAAGACCAACAGCCCCTGCAGGATGTCCCAGGCTATTTTCAGCTTGCATAATACATGCTCAGCTATGTACTCTTTTACGGCCTGCGCAGCCTCCCGTTGCCGCAGGCGCGTTCTCCGCAAGAAACCATGCTGACGGTCAAGAAGAGCAGGGTGTGGTTTTGGAATAGGCCCTCCGGGCTGATGCCGGATGGGATCTGGACAAACCGGGAAGATGGGAGTCATGCGTTGCCGGTAACTATCTATAGAGACTGTTGCCTCTTGAAAGTCGGGCGTATATGCCGCTTTTCCTGCTGATGCCAGTGGGGATGGCGCCCGCATGGAGGGCTGTGCTGTGGCTAACATGGACATCATGCGATCCAACTTTTGTTCAAGCACGGCCGGGTGTCTCAAGGCCTGTTAGAAATTGCGTCGTATGCGCAGTTGTTATGGGGAGAACTCACTGGCTCATACTTGGACCAGGCGTACGATGAGCCATCGGCTCCTGGGTGGCACATTCTTTCTTCAGTCGGCTGCACCTGAGATGGATTATACTCAGTCGTCATCCAAGAGTATGGGTAGAAGGGAAGCAAACCGTTTGCAAGGCCCGCTTGGTCCTAGTTCACATCGTGCTTTGGCCTTGGCACACGACCTGCAGGCCTTGGCACGGCGCAGCACAGCAGCTTCTTGCATGTTTTGGTATTGTCTCGTACTTCTGTAGATGGCGAGGTTGTAGGGAGACGAACGGAGCGGGCTCGGCCACGGACGATTGGAGTTGAGCGGAGCCGGAACTCCGCTTCTCCGGTCCGTTCGTTGGCCACGGCGATTCTCACTAGGTGGCTCACACCAAGATACTTCAACTAGCCATTCCTCCTGTAGCAAGGCCGTAATTATCTCGAGGACGGAGAATACGGCCAGCTCGCTTAACTAGCACTGCTTCATATCCGCTGCTTGGTACGAGTTCAACGGGTACTACTTGACGACGATGCGGCATTGTACGGGGCCGATTGCCCCGTTCCCTCCAATACCCATGGTGATTATGACTATATAAGACCGGCGAGACCAAACATGGGCTTCATCAATCAATAAACACCATTCTTTGACATTCTGGCCACACGCGTCCAACCAGATATCCCCAAACAGCACATCCCTTGCAAGCATGCCCTCGTCAAATGTTCCACCAACCCAAGCCCCTCGAGATGGCAGCACCATGGCGTATCCGCCCTCTGGGATCTCGGTTTTGATCATTGGCGCCGGCGTGGCCGGCCTGATGGCGGCTCTAGAGTGCTGGCGCCAGGGACATGAGGTCCGGATCATCGAGAAGTCCCCGACGCGTCTTCTCAGCGGTACGTTTTCCCGGACTGTAAAGTACATATAAAGTACATGTAAGCCGAATTACAGTTTGAGTCGCGATTGATATCCTCCCAGGCGACGGCTTCACCATCGGGCCATCTGCGCTGCAGGCCTTCCGCCACTGGCCGTGCATGGCTAGCGAGAACGAGAACATCGCCTCCCACCCCTGGGTCTCCTGGCACAAAATCACAGGCGAGAAAATCTCGGGGCCTGCGCCCATCATTGAATTCCGGGATGCAGAACCAACGGTGACTCCGGGTGGACCAGACAGCCCACGCCAAATCTACAGACACAGCCGCCCGAAGTTCCACAAGATGCTCTCGGACCAGGCTGGAAAGCTGGGGATACACGTGGAATACGGCACCCGCGTGGCGGAGTACCACGAGGATCCCACGACCCTCAAGGCGGGCGTGACACTGGCGGACGGGCGAAGGCTCGAGGCCGATGTGATTGTTGCCGCCGACGGCATAGGCAGCAAGTCGAGCGCAGTGACGATGGGGGAAGTAGTCCCGGCCCGCCCAACGGGCTTCGCCATCTACCGTGCTGCTTTCCCAGCAGAGTTGGCCGATTCGGACCCTCTCGTTGAAGAGAGGTTCAGGCTGCGAGATGATGGCGTGACTGTTGCCGAGCTCTGGATTGGGTGGGTGCCCGTTCCCCTGATCGCCAGTCGCCCCCTCGCCCCCCTCGCAAGCTAACATGATGCAGCGATGGCGTGCACGCAACCTTTAGCAGAAGCGAGGATGAGTTCTCATGGTCACTCACCTACCCGGTAACTCTGCCTATCCACCCCCCCCCCCGCCCCCCGAGAGACAGCTTCTAAACCCGCCGGCTAGGACAACAGCGGCGCGTCAGAGTCGTGGTCCTCCTTGGCCGACCCGAACATCGTTCTCCAGAGGACAGCAGCCATCCCCGGGTGGCCAGATATCGCAAACCGGGTCATCCGACAAACGCCGGCGGACCGTCTACATGACTTCAAGCTCATGTGGCGGGAGCCACAGCCATGCTGGGTCTCTCCCGCCGGCCGCATCGTGCAGATCGGAGACGCAGCGCACAGCTTCCTCCCCGCGTCCGGGAACGGAGCCACCCAGGGCATGGAGGACGCAATCTCCCTGGCAGCATGTCTACGCTTGGCGGGCAAGGGAGACGTAAGCTGGGCAACGCGGGCACATAACAAGCTACGGTAAGTGACTTACATGTTCTGTCACTCGCCCCGTGCTTCCACCCTTGTTTCCCCCCTCTGCCTCTCCCGATTGTCATTTTTAACCCCCGACCTGCAGCTTCGAGCGAGTGGCCTGTCTGCAGCTCCTGGGCGTCCTCAATCAGGAGAACCGGAAAACAGGCACGGATGGTGAGCCCGACGCAAAGGCCACAAAGGTCATCGGCCTGCTCGGCAAGTGGATCTGGCAGCACGACCCGGAGCGCTACGCAGTCGAAAACTACGCCCAGGCAAAGCGGCACCTCGCAGCCGGGACGCCGTTCCAGAACACCAACATCCCACCCGGCTACTCGTATGAACCCTGGAGGATTGGTGACATGATGAGGGTGGCGGCTGCTGGGGAGGTGCACTTGGAAGGGAAGTGGGAGTGACGGCTCTCGCCGGCTTGTTCTGCTTTGGTTGATGCCCTGCTCTCGCTCTCGGAGGGCGTGCCGATTGCCAATTTGAGAAATATAGACAGACTCAAGCATCCATTCACTTACACATAATTACCATCCGTCCGTGCTCTTAGCGCTTGTCACGTCCATTGTTGAAAATGGCAGCGGTGCCCGCATTGACCTGGACGTCAACGGCCTGCTCCGTAGATAAGGGCGCAATTGCCTAATTGGGACGACGCTGCCGAGGACAGTCGGCGTGCTGGCTGACGCGACGACCTACCAGAGATACGCATGTGAGCCTGCAACGGGCCAGCAAAACACGACTGCCATTGTGATGCGACGCGCAGCTGCTCATTCAGGCCACGCGAATGGCCTGGTCTAGATCGTGCTGGGCACGGCTGGCCGGCTGCACGTTGTACCTGTGGCGGGCTGGCGCAGTTTATATCCGCGCGTCGCCCGTCCGGCGGCATTATTAATTCACGTCACCATGCGGCCTCCCAGATGGTCTAGACCACGCATCCCAGCCAAGCCATTGCACTACTAGGACGTCCATATATTATGAGTTGGGCTCTCCCCTACCCTCTGTTCCCTCGTCTATTTTCCCCCGTTTCTCCCTTTCCCTAATCTACAGCGCATGTCCGCGGAATCGAGCCAAATGTCACGCACACGCACACGTCACAATACGCATGACACCAGTAAGAGCATCGCTTTTACGGCTCAGAGGCCGTCGACCGAGATTCATTTTCCTTTTCAACCCTCAACGCCTCGCGCCTCTCCCGGTTTCTCCCGCCTTGAATTGGAGAGCGTCTCCCTCAGTCCGCCAGCAGCAGCGCATGCAGCCTCTCGAAACAAAATGCCAAGCTGCTCGCAGCAATGCAATCGTGCCAAAATGCAGGACGCTGCCGTGTCGCTGCCGCCGTTGCCAAAACGACTCCCATGTTAACAAATCTGCTGGGTTTTTTTTCTTTTTAGAAGCGCAGCCCAGCTCGCCGCGGTGTTCCGTTGCCTTCTCCCAGGAAGTCGCAGGAAACGGCCGCTCCTCTCAAAAAACAAAAAAATTGTCGAGGACTCAAATCCCACCAAACGCCAAAAAAAAAAAAAATACCATGTAACAAATGGGCAATCATACATGACAGCAGACGGGCTCGAGTTGGCCTATTTCGACACAAATTCCCTCGACATCGCCGCTGTTGTTGTTTTCAAGGCGCTCAGCCGTAATTCGTATGCGACGCATTTGATCGCTGCCGCTTCTCGGGAGGGCTGTCGTGATCCGAGATCCGTCCAGACCCGTCCATTGCCGGAAAGTTTGGGCGGCCCATGTTATTACTATACTGATTGCCTCCGTTCATGAGCCCATAGCTCTGGTCCAGTCCACCTTGCGACAGCCCGGGAGACCACGTTGAGCCCTGTCCACCAGGTGGCGTCGACGTTTCAAACTTGAGTGATGCCCCCTGTGTATTCATGAAAGGGACGTTGCCCATCATGAATCCGGAATTTTCCATTGCGGGTTCAGCCTGCGGTGGCGCCGGGTTCTTGAGAAGGCTGCTCATATGCGTCTTTACGGATTTCAGCATGCCCTCTTTCGTGAACGGCTTTGCCAAAACCCCATTCATTCCTAATCACAGTCAGTCGTCCGTGGTCTCGATAGCTGTACCAGTTCCGCCGCAACCACATACCGTGTTCAAAATATGTATTGACCTCATCTGGTCGAATGTTGGACGTCATGGCAACAATTGGAGTCGACGGACAGTGCTGTCGAATATACATGGTCGCCGATACGCCGTCCAGGCGTGGCATGATGATGTCCATAAAAATCATGTCGAAGTGGTCTCGGCCTACTTCACTAATGCGGTTTGTAGGCATCGGCACCGTTTGGCTTTCTCGTATTGTTAGAAAATCCCTACGACTAGAACGGCATGATTCTCGACGACCTACCGCGTGTTCGACATCGCAGCCCATGGATTTCAAGAACTTGATACCGATCTTGGCGCATGTGGCATCATCTTCCACCAGAAACACGCTGGGCTTTTTTATGCCCCAAAGCCCCGCTGGCTTCTCCCTCGAGCTGGATGGGCCTGTCTGGTTGCCCGTTGGCGCCACCGCCTGTGAGTGTGATTGTCCGTGTTGCTGCTGCTGATTGTGGGGTGGCTGTTGCTGTTGCTGCTGCTGCTGCGGTTCACTGAGTCCACTGGGCGCTTCCTTCATTCGGCATTGCGTAAGGGATCTTGTGAATGTGGTCCGAGTGGAACGGGTCGATCCCTACTGTCTGTCCAACGGTGTAAACGGGGGGTACCGGCTGATATCGGTCATCGGATCGTGCATCATCGGCATCGACACAGGCGTGGTGATGATGGTTCCTGAACCAGTTGGGGACCCGTACATGCCATGTAGGCGTTCGAGCTCTCGGTCGGCGATGGCGTCAGACGGCACACTGGATAGCAGCTCACGCGCTCTACGCAGTTCCGGCACGGCATCATCCACGTCACCGCCTGACACACCACCATTGTTTGCGTTGTTGTTGCTGTTGTTGTTATTGTTATTGCTGTTATTGCTGTTGCTATTGCCGTTGTTGACCGACTGGGTAAGGAGGCCGTTATTTCGGGCTTCGTTGTACGGTGAGAGGTAGTTGAGCATCTCGTGTTGAGCTTGTTTCTGGGCGTTGAGCATCTTCTGTAAGGACAGGACCTCGTTCACGAGGATTCTGTTAGTCTGCGACACGTCGGAAAACAGCTCTTGCAGCTGCTGGACCTGTTGCTGCGTAGCAGTGAGCTGTTCCGAAATGACAGTGATGTGTTGACTGGTGGTGAAGTCTTCCGCAGCCTGTGGCTTTCTGGGCGCCGGTGCCTTGCGGGCGAATATTGTCCAAGTCGTCTTTACTATCGACACGGAAATACGGGTGCTTGAATTCGAGTACCTGTATTTACCAGATTAATCCCGATAACTGTCTTCCCTCCTTGCATGTTCGGGGCAGTTGCGCCAGCTTACGTTTCCATTTGGAGAGGATATCTCGTTGTCGCTCGAGGGCTTGACCTTGTGAAAGTCGTATTTATTGAGTTGCCGAATGAAGCTCGACATGTTACTGTGTTTGAAATGCTTCGGCAAGATGGATCGCGTGAATTTCTCTCCCTGGCGACCATGTCAGTCCTCATCTCCTCAGACACACATTGACGGGCAATGCTGATGACGACGAGCTGCCTACCTCAACTACCACAAAGGAATCCCCATCCTTTCCCCATCGGGCCACATCCTGGTGTGACGGGTCCTCAAGCATCCTACGGCAGTATCAGCATCATGTCGACGGTCGCGTATCGTTCATTTTCGTTGACTGCGGTAATACCTAAACAACTTGCGTACCTAGAGTAAGAAAGGATGATTAATACCTGATGCAACATCGCCGTCTTCAGGTAGACAGCTGGAGCCGACTTACAAATTCGCTGGCATTATTGCCGCCTCCCGGGGGAGGAGCGGCGGCGACCTCTGCTCCAGACATGGCGAGGGCGCAAGGCTCTTTGATGCGAGCAACACAGAATCTCTCACAAGGTGCAAGTCCGTGCCACAATTACCAGGGCGAGCGGGAGGAGCACGGTCCTCGGGACAGTCGACAGGCCGAGGCCGGTTGAAGCTGTCAAGCCAATGTGACGAAATGCAATTGTCGCAGAATATGTCGTCGAGATGTCGTCTTTGGACGAGCTACGCCGTGGCAGGAGCAAGTAGTGTGCCAGAAGAAAAAACACGGGTTCGCGTGATGGATTGAGACCATGTGGCAGAGGCGAATGTACGGGAGGAATCCTGGCATGCAATGGAACAGGGAGCACGGATGCCCGAGGTCAGCGATGGACGGCGACGGGCGGCCGAGGAATCGGATGGCGACAGGGACGGAGCAACGGGGAGGGGAAAGCGATCGATAGATGGCCAGCGAAGGGGAAGGGCACTGTCGCGGCGGCAGAAGAGACGTTGGCTAACGAGCCATGGTCGGTGCTGGCTGGGTCAAGCAAGGCAACGGCGAATAGTTCGGGGGAGTGTGGGCTGTGGGTTGGGAAGGAAGATAACAAACGAGAGAAAAACGGTGGTGATGATCTGGGAGACTAGAGTTGTGTTGCAGCTAAGATTTGCGGTGGATCTTGGGCCTATTGGGGGTTGCGTTAGGCGCAGCGAACCTCTCCCAGCCCTTGTTCGGCGGGCGTAGCGCCTAAAACGGGTCACTGAGCCAGGCAGTCTGGCACTAAGAGATGAGAGCGGAGGGAGATGAGAGTCGAGAGATGTACTAGCATGTATCCTGCGTGGCTGGTTGGCTGGTTTGCTGGTTGGCTGTGACTTTTGGTTGGAGGCGGCCGGGAAATAGCAATCAAGCTTTTCCGGATCCTCCCAGCGCCTGTTCGAATGCTGCGACCACCCCGGAATGGGGCCGACCCGAGCACATTCAGCGCCTAGACAGTTGACAGTTGGCATGGACCGTGGACACTCTACAGCAGTGGGTCCAGCTGAAGTGAGCAAACCAGGAAAGGGACCGAGAGGTACAACCAAGACGCCGAGGGGATGGCGGAAGGAGAAAAGATTAATATCGACGACCCTAATCTGTACAATCAATCAGTCAATCACTCACCAGAGTCACCACCCACCCGTGGCAGGTACGGGGCACTGCGTACATGGCACCTTTGATGGAGGCACGGGATACCTGGGTGGCAGGCTAGCTCCATGTCGAAGCTACCTGTTGGTCAGGAGAGGCGGCGCATCCAGCATGGGTGTCATATACATTGTGCAAGGGGAGCTCAGAGGTCGATTGGGGGCTGTTGGTTGGGTCCGCACTTACGACGAAAAAAAACCCAAAGATGCTCTCTTCATGGGCTGGTCAACTGGCCCCGGAATCAGCACAGGCAACAATAAAACCACCACTCACAGTCTTCCCGACTTCTTCAATATAATCGCCAACAGTTTGCAGCCATGCGCCTTCTGTATCTCTGCAGTGACAGATTCTGTCTTCCCGGCCCGTCAGTTTCCAATGGGAGCCCAGAAGAAGGAGGGGCGGGGATCCAGGTGACGAGTCTCCCCACACACACTCATCCACTCCGTCTCCCAAGTTCTCTCTCTTTTCGCTGCGAACTAATATCTCCTCTGTCGACCAGTATCTACCCTATGATACCCCCTTCTCACACTGTTGCACGTAGACTTTGCGCCGTGTTGGTGGTTTGAGCCGGGATTACGCTGGGCGGCATGCCCGTGTCAGCCAATGATGCACGGGCAGGGTGGTGCAGCTTGCATCCATGACTATGACTAGGATAGATGTACTCTGTATGCGCGCTGTAGAAATGGCGATGTGCGCCGTGGTGCAGCAGTCTGTAGAGAAGCCCAGTCGCGACATGGACATGAACAGACGGGCAGATCTAGTGAAGCTGTCAAAAGCGCTGGATGGCGAACAGCCAGGAGTCAGTCGTAGAATGGACCTCACCAGATCGGTTGGCGTATTAGACATGCCAGTCTCCATCTGGCATCGTTATCATCGAGTGGTACCGCGCCATGCAAGCTGCACCACAAGTGCGGGCGGTTTGGGGTATTAATCATCCTGCAGGCCTCGTAAGTGGCTGGTTCCCTCTGGTCAATCACACACCTTTGTTAGAATATCAGGCGCAGTTTGCGCGTGGCTGCTGAGATGGAAACTCTGCTGCATAACGAACTGAGATGCGCCTGGGTACGAAGTACCTCGTCCTGTACGAGAACGGAGCATGGAGTGCTGCTGATTGATGCACTGCCAAGTCGACCAAGTCGACCAAGTTGACCAAGTCGTATAGCCGGTGCGACAAATCAATTGTAAGAGCATGTGCTTCGTAGCCACAATCAGTTACATGACTAGGCTGGAGTCTCCGTAATTAACTGACTGACTGACTACCTTATTATTGAACTCATCTCAGTGGTGCCAAAATTGAGGTGAGCAGGTTACAGTAGTGCCTTCCTCGTTGCATTCCGGCCGCCGCCCGTAAGCAGCCCATTACTGTAATTCCAAAACCTCACAGGCTCACACTGCGGTAAACGGCTCTATTCCCTATTACTCAATCTCCAACTCCATCTAACCCTTTTGTTTCTAAACCTCTCCTCCTTCCTGTTTAATATAGTTCGGTTTTGTACTCAGCAAAGCAGCTAGTGCTACTCCGTAGTAGCAACTTTGGTTTATTACTTTGATTACTCCTTCGTACAGGTAACAAAGCTAGCTACTTTAGCTGGGGCGCCACCACCGCAACCTTTCGCTTACGGGGGGGCTTCTTTCTGGACTGTCGTGAAGCGATGTGTGCACGATGCCCTGTGTGCGTGCCCTTCACGATGGGGTCCCTGAGAAGGAACTACTTGGATGGTTGGTTGGGGATCTACGGAGCAGCGATTCCTATTGCCTTTCATTAGCTCAGTCGCCATTAGTTCCCCAAGTCTGGGAGGCAAGCATATTCTCCCTCCAGCTGTCCAACAGCCATAAATCAACGTCGGTCATGGTAATGCTTCCTGGGTAGGAGATTTCCAACAATCTTGACATGCCGACTTGGTCGGCCTTTTTTCCCGCTCTTCCTTCTAGCAGTCGTGGAAACTCGCAGCTTCAATTCAAGTTCGAGTGGCATCCTCGACCACCACTTGCGCGGCATATCTTCCCAAGTCTGTCTCTGTTTTTATCGCTGTTCCAGCTCTTCCTTCAATCATTCTGGCATGGTGGGACTCATGGTCACCATGAGCTGATGCCGCATCCAGCTGAGCAGTCGCATGGGGTTGAAATATGCAGCCGTGCATACAATGCTACCCCCAGTCGCCAAACTCGCTTCCGAGCAGCTCATCTTTGGGATCTGGCCTTGGATGGCGTAGCTCTCCAGGTTTGTCGCATACGTGCTACCTGCCCTCATCTTTGCCTGGTGTGGTAACCATGCTGGAAAAGGCCGTGTTCCTTCAAGACGGTGCAAGGAATGTGATTTAGCGCCCCATGATACGATGCCCAGTACCAAACATGTATGACTTTGTAAATAGATTACAATCCGTCCATCAACTAGCTCATTGGTACGCTACACCCTATGGGATGGATCAAGGTCAACCTTTCACTCGGTCTCATGACCTCTTCTCCCTACTACATGGTATGGGTCTGTGAATCCGTCCGTGAATCCTCCCCTACCGACTCTGTAAGTTAGCGGAGGAACAGAAGCAGCAAGTACGGCCAGCTGCTCCGACTTGAACGCTGGGACCTGCATCCGCCAAGCTCGGTTTTGATTCTTGGCCAGAGAAAATGTCACTGGCAGCCCTGCAAAACGGTGCCAATAGTCAGCGTTCCCTTGCAACGGGGAGGGGAGTTGACGGAGAGCTGGGCGACAGGTAGCAAGTGTCATGAGGCCGCAATTTCATTTACAGCGCCATCACATGAATGTGAGACAATCTTGTTCCGCGAGCTCCTATTCGCGCAGATGATATTGCCACAGCTTCACAGGCTACGAAGTCAAATGTCTCTATGCTACAGTCTAGTCGTCTGATATGTTTGACGTAGCATTCCACTGGCAGATCACACGGATCTACCCGCAGTGAAATGATCTGCGAACCCAATTAGGTGGTGATTCATCATGGACCGTGATCTAGACGCAGCTTTGTGTATAGCTTAATTAATTAGCTGCATCAGATCTAAAGTCCCGTCTTGCTTTTTATGACTCGGTAGTAGTGATGCTATGGCTGGAAACCAGCTCCTTTGCATTTATGTCTTGTTCTCGTCACTTCTGTTTTGTTGGAGGATGCGAGTTGCACTGACTAACATGATGATTTAAACTCCGGATGGCACGTTTCGAACCTCGGTGTTGCCATCATCGCTGGAACACGAGCTTTAAAGAAGTTGCTTATCCAATATGATATAATGTCCAATGAGTTGAGGTGATTGAATCATTCTCCGTTATGTCGTCCACTCAACGCAACTCACTGGCATCATTCTTCTCCGAATGGCTACAGGGTAGCCATAAATTGCGCCACACTACAAGCCTCAGATGATGTGGCGTGCCCCTCATCCATTGAGTCACCACCATAATTTTTCCCTGATCCTGTAGATAGGCCGACCTTCATGCCTCACCCCACCTTCCGCCTCTTGAGGACCGAAATTCAGCTTCATAGCTCATCCTCTCTCACGCCATGTCGCACAAGGGGAAGAACAGCGCCACTTCCGGCAAGGGCAAGCGCCCTGCCAAGTCTGGTGCTGAGAGCAAAACCGAGGATGTTCTACAGGCAGTTGTACGTTGTCATGTTGCCGGCCCTTGAGCTGCGCTGGACTTTCAGATGCAGGGCCTGATTTAGCTGACTATGCGCAATAGGTTCTCGCCGACTCGTTTCAGGACAGATTCAAGCCATTCACAATAGGGAAGCCTAGAGTATGTCACCCTACGTCCTCACCGCCGCAGTCTCCCTAGTGTCGCAATCGCAAGCTCACATTCTTCGCCGTAGTGCCTGCTTCCTCTCGCCAACACCCCTCTGATCGAATACACGCTCGAATTCCTGGCCATGAATGGCGTTCAAGAAGTCTTCATCTACTGTGGTTCGCACACGGACCAGGTGGAAGAGTACATAAGCCGCTCGCGGTGGTCGACCAGCTCTCGATCCTCTCCGTTTTCCGTCGTTCAGTTTGTTCGAGTGTCCGACGCACGCTCTGTCGGCGATGTCCTCCGAGACATGGACTCCCGATCTCTTGTCGATGGCGACTTTTTGCTCGTTCACGGTGACTTGGTCTCTAACATGGTGCTGGATGGTGCCCTCGCGGCGCATCGAAAACGAAGGGAAACCAGCGCTGCAAATATCATGACGGTGGTACTGCGCAGCGGCGGCCAGGAGCAACACCGGACCAAGACGAATGGCATCACGCCGATTTTTGCCATTGACACAAAGACCCAGCGCTGCTTGCACTACGATGAGATGCACCCCCTAGAATCCGACCACTACCTTTCCCTCGACCCCGCCATCACCGACGAGCTTTCCACCGAATTTGAGTTGCGCTCTGATTTGATCGATGCCCAGGTCGACATCTGCACACCTGAAGTCCTGGCCCTCTGGTCAGAGAGTTTCGATTACGAGCTCCCTCGGCGGAATTTCCTGCACGGCGTTTTGAAGGACTGGGAGTTGAATGGCAAGATGATCTACGCGGACGTGTTGGAGGAGGGTTATGCCGCGCGAGCCAGCAATCTTCAGATGTACGAGGCCATTAGCCGAGACGTCCTGGGCAGATGGACGTTCCCCTTCATACCGGAGAATAATGTTGTGCCCAAGCAGTCCTACAAGCGACACTTCCACGGGCTGGTGATGGAGTCGAGTGCCTCACACGCCGCTGATGCCAAGCTCTCCAACTCTATCATCGGCCGGGACACCAGCATCGGGCAAGGCAGCAGAGTTTCCAATAGCATTATCGGTACAGGCTGCAAAATCGGGGCAAACGTAACGGTGGAAGACTGTTTTATCTGGAACAATTCAACAATCGAGGATGGCGCGACCATCGTGCACTCAATACTAGCGGATGGCGTCACGGTCGGCAAGAACTCCTCCGTCCCGGCGGGCTCACTGATATCCTTTGACGTCCAAATCGGCGACAGTGTCATGCTATCAGAGACGGCCGTGCTGTCAACACTCTCCATCGACGGCAAACCCATCACGAAGAACCCCGCGCTGCTCGGCGCCAGTACCAACGCCGCACCCTTTACCAACCCCGACGACGAAGAGTTGGGTGAAGAAGACCCAGCGCGGCTCCAAAAGTCACTTATCTACTCCCTCGCCGGACTCAACCTCTCGTCATCCTCCATCTCCACCCTGTCCTCGGACCTGTTATCCGACGAGGAAGACGACTCAGAGTTCCACCCTACCTCAACGCTGGAAGACACCGATGGCAAGGCATCGTTCCACGCCGACGCCGTGCACGGCCTCCTCGACGCTCTCCGCGCCGACTCTGGAGATTTTGACTCCGCCAAGCTGGAGTTCATGGGATTGCGTCTCGCCAACGACGCCTCGGACGGCAATGATGCGCGATGCCGTCGCCACCGCCTTTGCCCGACGGGCTGCCGAGCTCCTCACCCCGGAACAAGGATCCCTCGACGCCAGCAAAGCCGCAGAAAAGGCCCTCACCGCACGCAAAGGCGCCACAAAGTTCGTCGAGGAAGTCGGCGTCGGCGGCGGCGAGACGGAGCAAGTCGAGTTCATCCTTGCGCTGCAGAAGCCCCTCCAGAACGTAGGGGGCGCCGAGCAGGCCAAAGCGGGGACACTGCTCGCGGCACTTCTGCAGCAGCTCTACGCGTTGGACATCCTGGAGGAGGAGGGAATCTTGGCTTGGTGGGAGGACGAGCGGGCGGTGGAGAGCGAGGGGATGAAGGCGCTGAAGGAGAAGTGCAGGGTGCTCGTGGAGTGGCTCGAGAATGCAGAGGAGGAGGACGATGATGATGATGACGACGAGGATAGTGATTAGATACCTGATATAGGAAAATGAAAAAAAAAAAAAAAAAAAAATGAAGGCACCAAGAGTTACGAGTGGCAGAATATTTGTCAAATGCTCTTCCGCTACCTTGTCCTCAACCACAACAGAGGTAATCAAGTGTACGTACATCAATTTAATGGATGAAATCATCTACGCAAGATGAATGTCCCTCTCGTTTGGTGAGCAAATTGTATTTGCGGGTATTGTCACGATATATATCTGGCCCCCTGGACGCCTTTCATCCTTTCTCACCCAGTCCTGTAACGCCGAGCCGCCTAGCTAGCCTCTAATCTTACAGGCAATAGATGTGAAGAAGGAACAAATTGAAAATTAAACAGCGAATGGCACGGATTTGGCGTATAGTCTCATTCTACACAGATCGCGAATGATGCAAATGGTGCAGAGGAGTCATCTGTATCCCGTAGTACATCGTGATTACGACTAAAAGCGAGGCTGGCAGAAAGAGGGGGACGTCTGTGGTCTGGGATGACGTGGCTTCCTCGATCGGCACAGGCAAAGCGGCATGTTAGTACAACAATATAGACACGTCTGTAAAAGGACCAGCACGTAGTAGGTTGGTGTAGTCGGACACGAGTCCAGGCGTGCATGAAAAGCGTGCTGACTGACGCACACCGGTCTAGTAGTACTTCTGCAAGTCGGCACCATTGGATCCAGAGCCGCCCATGGGTCGTCCCGAGGGACCGCCCCTGGCAGCTCCCCCTTGCTGGTTCTTCGTTCCCGGGTCGTCGAGCGACCGGTAGTTGAAGCCGCCTCCGCGTCCACGACCGCCTCGGTTGTTACTTCGAGAGGCGTTTCGATTGCCGCGGTGTGAAGTGCCGGCTCTTGGGCCACGTGGGGGCACGGGATTGCCGCGGTTACTGCCAGAGTGAAACCCTCTCGACTCGTTGCGCCCGCCGTATGAACCATGGACTTTTCTCGGGGCCAAGTCGTCTTCACCATCATGCTTGCGCTTAGAGGTCTTGTTGGCAAACAGACTCTCATACTCGTCCTCGTGAGGATCGTCATTCTCTATCCTCAGAATAACCTTCTCACTCACTGTTGTGGTGAATGTAAACGTCTCCTCTTGGGGAAGTGGTTGCCAATTGTTGATTTTTCCAGCGTCCATTGGTCGAGCGCCCTTCCTGAGAGCCAGCACGACAAGGGGCATGGGATTATCGGTGTGGTATTTGGCAGTGGTCGGCACAGGGCGCAGACAAGCAGCCCAGATGCTGTTTTCGAAGCATGCCGTGCCAGTCACTTCCCAGGTCATCTTGTTGCCCATGCCCCCGACCTTTTCAAGAATGCTGGCAGGACAAGGCCTGGGGCAGATGAGGATGTTATTCCCGTGGATTTTGAGGTCGTGAGAAGGGATGTTGGAGGGAATGTTGCCAAGCTTGAGAAGCCGCTTGGAATCGTCGGGGTTGATGGTATAGCTGGTAAAGAAGACGGTCTTTTTGATCCTCAGCTTCTTTTGCTTTGCGGGCAGTGCCTGCTTTGAGATGGCGTCGTTGTGAGAGTCGATCATATACTGCACTTCTGCCACTTCTGTGACAGGGTCCAGCCGGGTGAGGACTTCGGGCACCTGAATTACTTCGGCTTCTATCGGCCCGCGGGTGGGATTCTTGGTCTGCTCGCGGTTGTATCCAACAAAGAAGTCGCGGAAGCCCTTTGTATGGCCTGGACGGTCCTCGTAGACCTTAATCTCGTGCGCATTGCGGTACGTCGCCATGAGGCTGTCAAGGAAGATTTGCTTGAAATGCATGGTGTTGCGAAAATTCCGGTTGTCTGGACTGACCCGAGGTTTTAGGCAGACCATGTCGAATTCGAGGCCTCGGCTCTTGACTATTCTCTTCACAAGCTCCGCAAAGCCGTGCTCGGAGCGACCAGTCAAAAGGACGCACAGAGCATCGGTTTGCTGTATGCTGAGCTGGACCAGGTCGACAATCTTCTCATTCCACCAGCCTTCCCAGGCACGCTTCTCCTCCTTTTCGATACCCTCGCCAGTGGCAGTGAGAATGCGATTGTCGTGCCACCAGCCGCCGTTCACAATCGTGTCTTGGTTGCAAAGCATGCCTATGGTTGGGCCATTCCAGAGCACAGTGCTGGGAAGAGGCGTTCTGAAAACTGCAAATGGACATGTCAGGATCAAGGCTCGCTGCAGGTCATGGCGCGAGGCGCGGCATTGATGTGTTCTGCTGTGATGATGTAGGAGGAGGAGGAGGGGGGGGGGGGGGCTCGTACGAGTATTATCAAAATCGTATATGTGTAGACACTTTATCTTGTCGACGGCTACCAGTTGATTCGTCAGTTTCGGTCCAGACCGGAGACTGGCCGGTACCTCATGATGGGGGGAAGCCAACCTGGCAGTTGCTTGGACAAGCTGGACCACCGCCCCAAGGCAGTTAATGTAGGCGGCGAGGCGGCGGGCGGTGCCATGGTACGTGCTGAAGGCGCTCATCCCCGTTGCCGTTGCCATTGCGCTCGGGGAGCGAGCTGCGCGTCGAACGAGTCGAAGAGGCACAGTATTCATGCAGTGTCGGGATGGCCGTGACAATGTGGATGAGGCTGATGCGGATGGTGACGAGGGTGATGCCGAGAAGGGTGAGGGCGAAGGGGGCACGAGCAGCTGCAAGCGACGGTGGGCAGTCGTCTCCGATGATGAACGCGCCGCCAACGAGGAAGAATTCTGCCAGTTGCCGCGATTGAATGTGTGGAAGCGGTAACCGCAGCAGTCACCGCCTACCGAAATGGCTGCACCAGCTGCCGCTACAGACGGGTTCGGAGCAGCGACACCGCTGGTACTGCGCTTCGGAGGTGCTGTAACACAGTGGCCTGGGCCAGCCAGCGGCCATCTACCCAGACGCAGCAGATTGAACATTAAACGAGCACGATTTTGAGGAATTCAACCAGCAGACATGGAATTCGATCTGGCCTGTCCCGATGCTCAGACAATTGACGCCTGGGTGAATGCTGCAGAGTGGAAGTGTGCCTGGCAGTCCTCCTGGTAAAGGGCAGACTCGGCTTTTTAATGCGAAAGAGAGCCAGCCCTATAATACGAAATCGGAATCACTCTCATCACACGGAGCACTCTACTTACTGCCTCGCCCTTCGGACCTCGAAATGCAACTACCCCTCACCCAGCCAATCCGCCCATCCGCCCGTCAATCACTCACTATTCAGTGACAGATGCGAGACACCCTCGACGCCTTACATTCCACCCAGCAACCCAGGTTCATCGTGCAGTGCGGGTGGACCTGTTTCGTTCCCTTGAGCCGGCAAACTCTAACGCACCAATGGCCCAGACATGAAGCCGCATCAAGGATAGAGCAAACTATCGCATCATGGGGTCCGCCGTTGGCCCTGTTCGACTCGTCGCCCGCTGCCGGAGATGGCCCCGGGGTTCACTGCAGCTAAGGCTGCGCGTGACGGCTCGCACCAGCAAGATCCGCGAGGGAGTGGTTGCCATCAGGGACGACGCCGTCGAGCTGTGCGTATCAGCTCAGCCGAAAGACGGCGAGGCGAACAAGGCTGTCGTGCGAGTGCTCAGCGAGGCGCTCCGTGTATCACCGTCGGCACTTCACTTGACACACGGACTGAGATCTAGATGCAAGACGATATCTCTCGCATGTGTTGACGGAAGGGGGGATACCCAGGTGTCTGCAGTGTTAGAATTGCTTCGCAGCAGGATGGCGGGGTGACAGAGCGACCGTTTGCCGGGTGAGTCAGTGGTAGAGACTCTTTGCATCGGAGCACAACTGATGATCAAACCTTGATCCCACAGAAGAAACCAAAGAGAGGTGAGTTTATGGTCTTTGGTGTTGAAGCGGATATATCCCGTCGAGAGCCGACATGGCCTCAAACCACCCGCCTGTTTGGGACGCCGGTGACTCACAACGCCGTTGCTACTGCCAATTGTGATGTGTAGTGCTACTACCTATTTCGTGCCGACGTTTACTCAGTGCTCCTACCTACCCCACATTGGCGATGTACCCCTCCCTCACCTCAGAGACATTCGTTGGCAAACACCAACAGCCTTGGAAAAACTATAAGATCACCATGTGCCCGAGGACGAGGTTTCACGCACTCTTCAACTCACCAAAGCCCAATTGATTGAAATCGCCACACGCAAGCAGTCCTGAACCGCCCCGCAACATGTCTAAACCAGCCGCCTTCACCATCCAGGCGCTGCAGCTCGCAGACGTGCCCACAGTCGCAAAGCTGAGCGCCAACGCCTTCGAGGGCGACCGCCAGACGCAGATGAAGGCGCTCGGCAAGGGCGAAACCTTTGACATGGAGAAGTATAGCCTCGAGAGCATCCCCGAGGCGCTCAAGCACCCGCGCCAGGTCCTCCTCAAGGCCGTCGACGACGCCACGGGCGAGATCATGGGATACGTCAACTGGGGCTTCCGCGGCTTTGCCTATGAGGACATACCCGCCCTCGAGGGCCGCATCGTCCCCGCCGACAGGCCGATCGTGTCCGTCAACGCGGGCGACGACCTGGACCAGGAGCCTCCGCCAGAGAAGGACCCCATCAAGAGGCTCCAGACCCTCACGGGCAGAGACATGGAGCGGTGGATGCGCGACGTGATGCCCGACGGCGTAAAGTGCATCTTCATCGTGGGACTCTCCGTGTCGCCCAAGTTCCAGGGTCGGGGCGCCGGGTCCGCGCTGCTCAAGTGGGGGACGGATTTCTGCGACGAGCACGGCGCTTTTGCGTGGGTGCACTCGTCGGAGCCGGCGTGGCCCATGTACGAGAAGTGCGGTTTCGAGATTATCCGGACGCTGGACATTGACTTGGATGCGTACGCGCCTTGCCCGCCGCCGAACGAGGGCCCGGATGCGGTTTGGGGGCACTATGTGTTTCGGTATATGAAGTATTTTGCCAAGAAGAAGTGACGGCTGCTAGCTGATTAATTAGAGATGCATGGATGAGAGGAACTTTGGGAACACTGTCTCGTGTCCTTGCCAAGCTGCGTGCAATCTAGACTTGTAGGGAGTAATAAGCCTGTAAGACGACACTGCGTGATGGACGCCCTGGTGTTTCTAGATCAGTAACATTTATGTGGCCGTTCGTTCAAGCAGACCTTTGCCGTCCAAGTGGTGTACTGTGCTGTGTAATCTACCATTGTCAACGAGTCTGGTCAGTGGCAGAACTCTGTAATGTATGCACTGTCCTTGACTCTCCAACGACACTATGAATTAGAGATACCCTGATAAGTTAGTATCTAATAGCGACCATTTTTTAATTATTTGACGACATTGCTCAGCTTCTGCCATTCACAGTATTCACCTGCCACCACTCCAGTGCATCTTGAAACCCCATTCCCCAGGCCCCCCCACCACCACATCATCCCACAGTCCAACAACATCACCGTGATGGAACTCACATCCAACTCCCGAAATACATGCTAAAACGTTTTCCACCAGCTATCTTTCCCTCACGGTGATCTACACCTCCGGGTCCACCGGCCCGAGTGACAAGGCCATACATGCAGTCCCTCGACGGGCGCGTACCGCTTTGTGTGGCTGGTGATGTGGCGGTGACGCGGCCGTTGTGCAAGTGGCTTGCAGGGCATCGCCATGCTCCTTGCGGGGACGGTGTGGATTCACCATTTGGGTGGAACACGCCGTCTTGCTGTATCGAGCATTGTTTCGTAGACGACTCGGTATGCTCACGCCCTGGTTCAGCGTGGATGGCCGTGCCCCGAATCTCGTGGCTGACGCGCTGGAACTCGCCGCCGTGATGCCTCTCTCCGTAGTGGCATTTACAAAGTCGGGCCTGAGGACCCGACACTGACAGCTCGGAGCAACTAACACATGCACAACATCGCTGGACCTAGAGGCAGCAGTCCGTCAATGGCGTGCGCATACGGAGATCAACGCCCGACTTACCCACTCCGGAGCAGCAGCTCCGTCTGTGGAGGGGCAGCGAGGGGTGCCATCCCACCCATGCAGATACACAAGCTCCGCAAAGGCCCTCCGCGAGACAGTAAAATAATTCAGGAGAGAATACGCAGTCCATCACAATGGGAGAAGTGCAAGAATACGGATCCTGCGTGGTAATTTCCATATTGAGCTGCGCCCCGCGTCACTGCCGCTCAGTAAGTAACGCGGCTAATTAAAATGCATCTTTCATGCCGGCTTATTAGATTGGGCGTGTGCACATAGCACGGTAGATGGTTATTGCACGGGGGCAGCTAATCTTCGTACGCCAGCGGGCGAGCAAGCATCCCAGGCTGAGTGACCAGCCTGTGGCTGCGAGTTGAGCCACAGGCGTCGCATTGTAGGGACACCCTCCGGCCGCTTGCTACCGTCAGGTGACGGGATGCCCTCTTGAAAGCGACCACCCCAAACGCCGTAGATCTAAACAATGGTTTTGTCCTCTCCCTGTCAAGCTGGAACTGGCTGGCGATCGCCGATGAGGGGAACCGGCACGTGATGTGGACAGCTGCATGAACGGCCAGGCAGATGACCTCGCGAATGCAGAGCCGTTATCGAACTGGTCCAACGCGCGCACTGTGAGGTGGTGAATATATTAAACTCAGGTATCTGCGAAGTAAAGTCGCCGTTCTAGACGTGGCCGAAACGGAACACACTACCATTGTAGGACTACATCCCTACAGGTGACGTGGTACATGCGCAGCATAAATGCGTGTCTGGGTGCAGGCTGTACAACGGTAGACTGGGAAGAACTCCATGTACAACCCCCAGGCCTGCAGCGCACGCCAGTGATATTCGCCATGACCAGGTACCATGGTATTCCCCCCAAAAAGCCATGTTGTCGCCCATTGGTCCAGCACCGCACTCTGTCAACCCGTACCGCACACGAGTTGCTTCCTTTTCCTCCTTGGCGGAGCAAGCACTCCATCCCTCCTTTGCAGCTCTCCATGGGATACGGGGCCCGGTTAGCTGACCGTATTATTACTATACCATTCTCCCAGCAGCAACAATATCACTCGTCTTATTGAACAAGAGTGACATGGTATATTCCGCACCTCGCAACAAAGCCCATTGACCGCTCCCGGCCATACTTCCCGCAGACGAGGCTTGACTTGCCTCCCAGTCCCCCCTCTTGCCGTCCTGCAATCAACCCCAGACCCAGACGGGCTCAAGACGCATTGCTAGGGACAGGCCGCGCCTTCCCATCACACCCTGGTGCAATCGAGATGGCAGGTCCGGGGCCCAGTAATGACGGGGGTGTTAGCCCTGCTGTCGGAAGCGATGAGCCAGTCGTTGAGAATCGAGGGTTGTAGGCAAATCACCTCCCTCGTCCTGTCATCCTGAAGCAACACGCTGTAAAATTAGCACCAGCGTCTTCGCCCTCCCCAACTCTCTTCACTGGGCCGTGTCTCAGATTTCCCCTCGGTGGCCTTCCGGTGAGCCACATTGCCACAGTACAACCTCGGTGTGACAGCGCGTCCATACAGTTGAACAAGGCCCCTCCATGTACGGAGTACTTGCAACATCCCCTCGCCCTCACTACATCTTCGCTGAGCCACACATATTCTGCCGCACTGTCCCTCTCTTTGCTCGCATTCATCTGTCTCCACCATCGCACCGTCTGCTTGTCCTCTCTAAATAAATTGATAATCTGGCCACTGACTGGCCTCCAAACACGCTCAACCTCTGGCAATGTCCATACCGCATTCGCCACCTCACCTCCACTCACCCCCCTGCACTGCACCAACACACACACGCGCATCCATCAGCGGTGGCTCCCGTGGCCAGCGCTTCCATGACGGGCAGGAGGGGCATGCCTACCTTTCCACGCTACGCGCTACGACTAGCATGGCCGATCATCGTGGCTAGTAGTGCATCTCCAACAGCGCACAAGAAAAACGTGCAAAGTACATGGCATTTCTGCCTAATCGAGGCCCGAACGAGTTGTCGCTGGGATATGCGCGCGCTAGGCCGTCCTTTCATCTCCGAGGTGCAAGTGAGAGAGATATCAGAGCCGAGAGATGTTAAAGACAGCAAATGAGAGAGTGCCTGGAGAGACGGGGTGTATCAAGTCCACATCAGATTGCATTCGATGGTAGCCTGCAGCCGCAGAACACCGAACAGAGTAACAACAAGCCACACTGTGGCGAGTGATGCCAAATGCTGCAAATGTACCCGTACCCCGACACTTCAATCCCAATGTACCACGCCAACCCCATTCCATGTATCCCCGTACCCCCCAAAGTTGAAGAGCCTCGACTTCAAGCCCGTACCGATGGATTTAACTTGAGTCGAGCAAGTAAATCAAGTCGACGCCTCCAACTACCACTGGTATTCCATCATCACATACCAACCCAACAGCCAAGCACCATCACAGCCCCATCTCGAACTCTCTTCATCCGTTTACCGACGTACGACCACGGTGTGAATACAAGCGCTCATTTATTTCCTTGTTCGCATCGGCGCTTCTCCTGGAAACTCGCCATTGCACGCCCCCTCCACCGTCAACCCCCCGTTTCGTTTCAACTACTCCGTCCAGCACCCTGCCAATTTCAAGAGTCAATTCCCAAGCTTCCCTAGACTGATCGAGGCTGTGCCCACCTGGGCCTCACTTTGGTAGCTCCTCTAATTTCTGTCTAATTTTGTCTCGTAGTTGGTGCAGCTTTTCTACCACCATTGTCTCTTGGATCCTCGCCTAGTCGCCAACACAATTCTACGCGAATCTACGCGAAATGAGATACTTGCACAGCCACAATCATTTGGGATATACTTCTATGTATACTTAATACTAATCAAGTATTGGGACCTTCGCTTGAACCAGTGATTTGGAGAGCCATTTAACATCACGCAGACCTCATTCAATGAATGGGCAGGTTCTGTTATCCGCTCCAGGATAGCATCGTTACTATGTGCATACGAATTTCATCCTCAGCATGATCCACGTCTCTTACACTCCCCAAGAGGAACTCCTAAGAAGGTTGTATGGTAACTGTACAAAACGAGAGAGGTAGTAGGTCCACACGGATCGTTCCGACAGACCTATCCAACTCACTACATCCCCTCCCTGCATCAATTCGTAGAAGGCACCGCACAAACATCCTTTGACCGTATATTTGCGCATCATCATTAGCCAAGCTTATTATTTCCCGTTACATTCTCAAGACAAACCCCCTCCTCTTGCTTTGTTAGTCCCGACTTCAACTGATATGGTGTCCGTTGAATCCAGCTGAGGTTAATATATCCTCTCTGAAAAGAAGGAGACAATGGGCGGATCGAAAATAAAATAAAATAAAAAAAGAAGTAGAGAAACATCCAGCCTACAATCCAAGAGTCGTGGTATCTTTGGAAAAGAAAAAAAAAAGAGAACTAACGTCAAAACCCCCTGTGGGCCAACTCGTGTACCGGCCGTCCTGTCTAGCAGGTCTTCATAATTGCAGAAACAAAACTAGAAAATAAGAAGACAACGCGTAAAAGGTTTCCAAGCTTCGAGTCCCAAAAGAAAAGGGAAGAAAAAGAGAGCAACCAAATGAGATTGCAGGCTCAAAATGCAAGACGAAGTATGAAGCCACTTGACCCACCGGGTCCAGTATCGCCTTCACCACTGTCGACGCTCATTTCCCATTCCCGTTTCGTTGGGGCTGATTGATCGATTATTGGCTCAATTTGTAAGCGCATGGGCTGGCCTTCCTTCAGTTCACGAACCACATCGTCATCCATTTCGACTTCGAGGGTGCCTTGAATGACATGTATCGTTCGACGTATATGAGATGACTCAATGCCCCATTTTTGTGCGATGCGATCGTTTAGCTCCTTGAGGGTGCGCTGCATAAGGTATACTGCGCGATAATATTCATGATGTTCGGGATCGTCCTTTCCTTGGAGTTGAACGTAGAAACAGGCGACTGGTTTCTGCGATCTTTCGGGGGGTGGTCGATACGACGCATCGACACCGAGTGCTTCTATCCACCCGCTGAGAGCGCCGTCATCATCCGTCTTGATTTTAGTGGTTCTCTTGCGTAGTGAATCACCAGCAATGGTTGAATCGAAGTTTTGCCAATGTGTTCCCGACGCCTGAGAGGCCAATGAGAGAGAGCTGGGGGACGGCGAAACAAACGAGGTGGCGTCAGAAGTGTGACCGCTGCGTGCTTGCCAATTGAGGCTGTCGGGTTGTACGAGCCCCTTGGAAGCGGGGGACAAGTCTCCTTGAAGCGCAACCGGATGCAAGTCGGGATCGTCCAGTTCCTCGCCTCGTAAGTATAATACACTGACCGGCCTGGTGCTCGTGAACATGTCTTGCAGTGTTTGTAGCTTGAAATGTAGGTCCTCCTCTAGCGTTGTCCGGCCGCCAGCCGCCCCAGCCGAACTGGTTGAAGACATGGACCAAGTCCTCTTGTGCTTTTGGACCTTGCCCGGTCTTTGGGAGTCCAGGGCCTTTGATATTCCGCTAGCCCGCTTCCTCTTGCTGAAATCCTTCATGCCACTTTCTGCCTGGGAGATTTGTTGCTTTAGTTTATCCATCGACTTTTTGACATGTGCGACATCGTTCGATAGCTTTCGTTCGGCTCCATGGTCTCGGAAGAGTTTGACTTTTCCAAAACATATTTCGGGGGTTGTATCGGGCTGTGATGCGTCGGGGGCCAAGAGGCTTGTCTTGGAGCATAGCCGTACGGGAATGCCCTTGACGCCTTTGGAGTGACTGAAGTCTGTAGAGAGGAAATTGAATCTAACGGCTATGTTGACCTCTGGGACGCCATTGCTTCCTGGTGTCCATATCACGGAAAATCCGTCAAAAGAAGACGTTTCGAGCTCCACCCGCGTCCTCTTGTCATCGCCTTCGGCAGGCTGTCCTGCTTCCACAAACTCCACAGCCTGTAACTTGCCTCCTCTTTGATGCGCTTCATTGGTTCCTCTTCCCTCCTTCCACAACGTCCAACAAACGCCGGGTTTTTGCCGTTGCTCGTCCTCTTCGAAAGAGATGCGTACAAATGTGCGATATTTTCTGCCCGGAACCACCGTGGTGCCTGTGGTATCGGCAATGGAGAGAGAATATGCCTGGCCCTTGTTGAGATATGTAACAGGGATCTCGTCAGCATGCTTGATCATGGCGGTTGGCGCATTCAATACAGAATGATATCGGAACTTTTCGGCGGATGCTGGGAGTTGATGGCCGGTTTGCGCAGCCGCCGGCTGCTGTTTATGGAACGCAGATGCAATAGATTGCATTCTTTCATCTGAAGGGTCTGAATCCATAGGTGATCCATCATGTTCCATTGTTTCGTAGCCAGTATCTTGGTGAACAAAGTTCGACGGCGCAAATGCGGGCTGTGGCGGCTGGGCCTGCAAAAAGGGGTTGAAATGGGGAAATTGGTGATGCTGCAAAGGATGAAACCCAGATATATCCATACCCGCGGCACCGGTGTGCATGGTCCCGTCGGTAGTGGGCATTGACATTGGCGTTCCTAAGCCATGGCTCAGCGCGAGAGTGGGAGTGTGTAAATCGCCAGCCTGAGGATGATACAATGTATGGGGCCCTCCGGGCGTAGGAGTGTAGAATCCAGGGTGGGCCGTTGGCGAAAGCATTGAAGGAGAAGGTGTTTGGATCTAGAAGCGATGGAGTAAAACGCCAGGGCTCGTTGGAAGCTCGAGGAGTGGGATCATGGTCCCGCAAAGCTTCGCTGTTGACGATTTGGCTACTTTGGACAACTTTGGGTCAGGGCAAGCTCAAAATTAAGAAATTGCAAAGGCATGGCTCTTAGTGCTAGAGCAAGGTAGAGGGGGAATACTTACGTTGGTTGAAGTGGTGGGCCAACGACTATATTCTTCGCCCCAATAGTTTGGGAAACAGGCGGCACAGTCGTCTCGCTGCTGACGGATACTTCCGGGAACTGCTGTCTGAAGTCTGCAAGCAAATCATCACCCGGCTTTTGTGAGCTTGTCCTGTGCAGGTGCAGATGACAGGGTTAGTCGGGCATGAATGATGACGAACAACGGAAACCCTGAATAATAGTGGCCACAAATGTACGCGATGAAGAAGAGAGTGAAGAGGGTCTAGCGACTTACCTCTGGCTAAACATAATGACAAAGGCGACCAGAAATGGTCTAGATATCGAGGCGACCCGACTTGTTCACCAGGATACAAATGAAGATAGCCCTCGTACAGGGTGCGGGGAGAAGACCTAGGTTTCGGCTGCGACGCAGTCGTCGGTGAGGTCGGTCTAGGCGATAGCCCCTCACGTC
Organism: Calcarisporium arbuscula; assembly: GCA_009828645.1. Classification (NCBI taxonomy): domain Eukaryota; kingdom Fungi; phylum Ascomycota; class Sordariomycetes; order Hypocreales; family Calcarisporiaceae; genus Calcarisporium; species Calcarisporium arbuscula. Next base: position 26,304 of record WBSA01000032.1, read on the forward strand.
ATATAACGACAAATGATAAGGATGACGGGGTATGAGGGGACAAGAACGATGGTTGGATCCGACTCTGCGTGATCCTAGCTCCAAGGCTTCCGTAAATCGTTGGCTGAACGAGGTTCGTGCGCTTAATTTCGGTCAACGAGTGTATGGGCAGACGCATGGAGCGAGCCAGTTGGGGCGCAAATATTGACGAAGCGTCGGTGGGTTAAGGAAGACGAAGAAGGCGCAAAATAACAGCTGGTAAACAACATATAGAGCGAGAGCGAGAGAGTAGGCTTATGGAAAAGAGACGAAGTCGGAAGTTGTGGACGGTCGAGCGATGTGAGCGAGGTTGCAGGGAGCGGGATGAATATGGTACAAGACCAGAGTCTCGACACCAGGTAGCACCGGGGTTGCTCTGTAGTGGCTCTGTGCTAGGGCGGATACGATAGCCCCCATGTGACGGCACACACCCCGAGAGTCGCCGTAACAACAGTGATATAGCGCCTACCTTGACTGCCCCAGTTTGCGCGCCGCGCTATGCCAGTGGTATCTCGGTCGCTTATTTGTTAGCTGGGGGCTCGTATTGTAGTCGCGTATGGGGACTTGGTCAGAGATGGAGGAAGTGTGAGGCGGAGGAGGTGCTATGTCGTACTGAAAGACGTGACGAGTGATGATGGCGTGAGAGGGCAGACGAAGAATATGTAATTTAGACTGGCGACACAACAGTGTTGGTTGTGGTGGTGATAGTTGTAGTGCCAGAGGATGAGGGACAGGAGTTCTGAATATATGTACTCCTTCTGGTGGAGGGACAGTCACTACATGTCAAAGCGGCAGGGGGGAAGAAGTGTTGGGAGGAGGCAGCCACAGAACGACCGTTGATGTGCAGATTTCTGACTGTGTAGGCAGCAAGCACGTACTACGTAGTCGGTAGGCTAATGGCAAGTGCGAAGCAGGTGCAGCGGCTTTTGGCCACTCTGGCGTCAACAATAGATGCGGAGGAGAGGAAGGTACGATGAGACGCTTGGGATAGCTTCAGTCACAGAGAGTAGGAGCTGTGGGTAGAGTGGGACATTCTACTGGACCAGGCGCCATGTGAGCAAACGGAAGAGTTGCCGGTGTGGCTCGTAGCTCGTAGCTCGTACACACCAAGTACTGGTACTGTTTACCTGGTACTGCTAATGTAGCACTAATGAGAACTAGTCCTGAGTCACCCAGAGCATCCATCTCCGTCTCGTGCGTGCCCTGGCTTGCTTGGTGCCTGGCTATAGTGGTTGGTCTCTTCTCCAGAACAAAGGTACCCAGACGTGTCAGCAATAATCGATTTTGCATGCCATTTATCACAGCGTGATGTGGCCTCGTATATTATCAAATGCGAGATGTGTGGCAAAACACATCCACAGCAGTGTTCGCATAATGAAGTGAGAGCTGGGCGTATTAGTGTAGAGCTTCAGCCACAGATACCTTCATTGGTAGGTACCACTCGTCAGCGCCAAAGCTTCGACTGTGCTTGTGCACCCTGCACCATTCCATGCATCCAGGACTTGAGGACACTAGTACTTGATACTTCTCACATCCCCCGCCACTGGGAAGTACTGGGTACGGCGCCAGCATTCCTCAAGGTGCGGTATTAGTGGTCTGGCCATTGACAGGGTCCCCCATGGCTACCCAACAGCCTCCCTACCTCTATTGACGGAAGGCTCCAGGAGTGGCTAGTGGTAGCCGTGATGGGCCTGTACAGGATGTAAATGAAGAGGAGCCTTTTGGCGAAAGTACACAACTAGTCGTTTCTTGAGTCGCAAATGGCTGCTCTTAACGTCGCTGTGTTGACAAGCTGCGCCAACCATTTGCATGATACCATCTTGGCCCATGGCGTGCTTGGGTCTTTCGCTTCGAACATAGCCAGGTTTTCTTAGTCTACCAAGCGCGAAATAATGCCTAGATTCGGCTACTTACGCCACCTGCAATCCGGCCCTCACCTGACGCACTCAAACAGGCAGAGCAGTCGAGATCTTTCAGACCTAGGTACGAGCGGTCTGGTTCATACCTGTGCCCCTGTACCGACTGCTACATTGTAATATGATAACAATTTCCGTCGAGTCGGCAAAGCTGCCGTTTCGTCGTGACTCGCCCGCCAACAGGGGGTTTCAACGTTGGGATGTGAACAGCGAGCTGAAGATAGAATACTCTTCATACAATGAATGGTACAACGGGATCCAATGAGACGGGACGTAAAGCGCATGGCACTAAGTAGCAGCACTTTTAGCTACTACAACTATTGTTTCAGCGCCCTTGGGCCTGCCCACATTCAACTCCTCGCATCGAGAAGCAATCGGGGAATCGGTCTTTCACTTGTGCCCTACCTAGTTCAAGCTTCAGAATCTTCTGGGGCGAGCCAAAAGTCGGGTTGAAACTGGAGCCCGCTACTGGAGCTAGGGGCGGCAGCGGGGAGCGAGGTGTCGCGAGGGCATCCTGGGCATCCCTAGCCACGGGCTTGTGTTTGTCTTCTGTCTCAGTGGAGTTATGGCCCTCCCGAGACTTGAGAGACATGGCAGCACTGTTGTGGGGCTTCGTTCCTTGCAGGTGTAGTGAGACATCTAGCATAGTGGAATCGAGATAGATCTTGACATTTGCCAGTTATGGCTCTCTCGGTTCATCCAGCTGCCATAGCCCGGAAGATCCTGTTTAAAAGAGCTATAGTCCAACAAAGTGCCGCATGTTCTCATAGTCTTCTTAAAAGCAGTTCGGTCTGCCCCTCCGCAGAAGCGCAGAACAGGCACTGCCAGAATAGATGAACGTGTCTGGAAATAGATGGCAACAGCTAAACAGCGGGTTAGCTGTGAGATCCTCATGCACAATTGTAGAGTCGCAGCAAAACTGTTTTGCGACCGGGAGTACGAATAGTGGGGCACCTGCCGAATATTGATTTTGCGCCTGTTGATAGGTGAAGATGAAGACGCGAGCGCAGCAGTGTAAACGTCGTGGCAAACCACCCCTGGTGCGGCCCATGTCAATATCAGGCAATGGAGCCACCGGTGGTAACATGGCGTGCCTTGGCACCTCAAGGCCATCGCACGTCTCGCCGTGTTCTAGAAATGCCCGTGGATCGTGTTGGCGGTAATTATGTGCTTTGTCGGTGTTTGATTATACTGCCGAAAATGTCGTCTGCTACTGTGCACATGTCGCAGGGCAATTATATCGCCTCGGAGGTGACCCAGCTAAGGCAGCATATGTTCCAAGCATCCTGTTGAGTGGCATAAATGAGCATTCAGCTGCGAATCATGCAGACAGCAATCCCAAGCCGAACAGTAGTCATGTAGTGTGGACTCAGCGCTACTACTACATTTGTAGTAGGTACCGACACCTATCCCCCAGTATTGTGGCTGTGCACAGTCAAGGTCTTACAGTTGCTTTTTACCTGTGCCTCCAGAAGACTTTTTCTTGCAACATGTCTCGCAGCAAATGAGATGCCTTGGCTAAAATTAGTCCTCCTTCACGACTTTCAGTTGACGAAAAATAGAGTCAATTTTGTATTATTCATTTTTTACTAGGAAACAGCTCGTAGCCGTGGAGAAGATCAACGGTGATGCCGTAGTTCACTATGATCGGCACTGGTGCTGCGTCACAACTCCTGCACCATTACATCGGCGGTGCTGCACTCGACACCTCGCCCCTACGTTTGCAGTAAGCAGCCTGAAGCTATCCGGGGTTGATTTGGCTATCCCACTGCATTTTCGCCCTCGTTGAGTGTGTTTACACCCTCTCGACCCTGTAGATCAGCATGCTAGACACGAAGCAGCCCTCGATATGTTATGTAGGGACCATGCACCATCACGCTGCGGCAACGTTGTCTCCATAGCGGCGTCTCGGTGGCAGTTAGGCTAGCAGTATGCATAATGTCATCATTGAGGACGGGCGAAAAGACTGTACCATGAAGCAGAGGCTGGAGCAGCTTACAACTCATCATTTCGTTCAATACTCCAAACGTACCTGCGACCGTATCTAGACATCTCGGGAATCATAATCATTGATATCTATCTGCCTATGTCAAGTGGAGTAGGCAACGCCGAAGTAGATTAGAGGCTGCTTTTCATTTCCGTTCTTCATCTCCGTTACTCGTAAGCCACATCTAAACTGGCCGTACTCCGTATTTAATTGAAGGATTAGTGAATGGAGTTGACAAAGGGCTCGGTATTCTGCCGCTGGCAGCAAGGAACCAATGAAGCAACACGTCGGACTCCTGCAAGTACCAGCTACATGGCTAAACGTAGCCTCTAGAACTCGGGTCTAGACCCAGGCCTAGACTACGGGGTGCGGGGCTCAATGTCTACGACGCAGTAAAAGCTCCAGTCCAAAGGGCAAAGGAATCAAGCACCCCGGGCGGTATCCCGAAAGTATTGGATGTGCGTGTTATACGGAGGTGTATGCCAAGTGCTACGGGTGAGGTACATTTCGCTGATTAGTCTACCAGCATATCGCCACCGGACTAGTGGTTGAGTAAAGTACGGTGTACTTTGCTACCTACAACTTCTCTAAACCCGTGGATTTCCACTAGCGCCACTGTGGCTCAACCTTTCTCCAGTTTCTCCACATGTGGCAAATTCACTTACGAAGCCACACCCTGGATCGACCACGCCGCACCTCTTTCTAGCTAGATGGTTCTATAACGTGCCTACAAAGACGGAGGCCGCTGCTAAAATTGTTGAATATTTTTTCCCCCAATTCTCCTCGAGAGGATTTCCGACGATCATCGCTGCCCTTGGACTATGCAATGTCACATCGAGGGGTCCAGACCATGACGGACGGAGTCGAGATGGACATCAGGTGTGGCTGGTTACGTGGCTCGTTTGCCTCCCACCGCTCAGCCTGCCATTCCACATGCTTTTTTTTTTTTTATGCTTGCTTTCCCTCTGATCCCTACTTCCCGCCCCTCTCCCTCCTGTTGTAACCATTCTTTCGACTCTGGCCATTGGCTGTTCTTCGCTTTTCCGCTGCATTAGTTCGAGTCAAGGACTGCAGAAGCCTTTCGTGCTCCGCTCTCCGCTCCCTGGCTGTCTTGCCGCCACACGCTAATGCTTCTGTCCCTTGTGGCTGTACCTCCACCTTTTCGTGTTGACGATCAGACGTCGAGTTGCGACGAAATCACCGTCATTTGCCCAATTCCGACATTAAGCGTTGTTCTTTCTCGTGTTCATTGCTGTCCCCGACGTGCATCAAGCCTCGCCGATACGTAATGGCGTCATACGACGGAAACGATGATTGATGCATCTCGAACTCGACTTTACTAATCAGACCAGCAGGCCTCCAAGTGCAGTTCGCAGTCGCTACTCCAGGTTGTTTTCTTGAGGCCATCAAAACGAGAGCCACGATTTTGAGAGGCAGCCCATTGGTGATGTAGCGTGGCCCTATGCTACCGATAGAAAGGTCTACCACATGTTGGCCCGAACGAAACACCAGCTGTTTGCCAGTGTTGCATCAAAGGAGGAAACGCTGATAATCTCGTCCGAGCGGCGATCCATTTGCTTATTGCGTTGCGCCGTTCCAGTGCTTGGGACATACGATACCACGAGATCGTTCGTCAATCACATTAATACCATCCAATATTCCATCCGAGCCATCGTCGAGTCCACCATCATCCGAATACTTCATCACAACGACCCCAACCTCGACCCAATGACTGCAAACTGGCATGAGCAGGTATCGACAGCATTGGCGTTGATGACAAGCAACAATGGATGAAGGTTATAGCTATGTATGCTGTGTACATGTACTTGCACTTGAAGCGGCTGCCATGCTCTTGAATCACTTTGTCAATGCTGTTGTTGATGGGTGACTGATAAATCTCGTTTATTTTCTGTTCTAGCCGTCCACATATTCAAATTTGACCTGGATTCTCATTCGGAAACCAAGACCAAATTTGCAGCTTATTGTTTTCCATTGACGAAAGAACAGTATCTGAGCTTCTGTTGCTACTCGCTCTCTTGTGTAAGTTAATAAAGGCTTCCGTAATGAGCTTCTTTTTTTTTTTTTAAAAAAAAAAAAAAAACCTCCCAGCAAAGGCAACCTACTTCTGAACATGGCAAAAATTGCACCTTGACATTGGTCAAAAAAAAAAAAAATCCCCCCCCTATCGTTTTCTCCATCATCAGATATGCTTGTTCTTGGTCGTCTGTGACCCGAGCTTGCTGTGGTCAATTTAGACATACGCATGGTGGGAGGTATCATTCACTGAGCCCCTGTTTCCAGTTGTACAATCTTCAGGTTTCAGATCATCCTACGTAGCTCGCGGCCGGGTTTGAGTTCACACCTGGAACCTATGTTGGAGACTTGGTCCTCGTCGCTTGTAAGCCGCCGTACGTAGACACGGTCTGGTTGGCGAATTTCCTGGCCAGTCGGCCGTTCTAAACTTGCTAAACCCAAAGTTAACTAACCGACGAAGCATACTCTGAAGAAATCAATAGAGCTAGCCGGCCGAGCCAGCGCTTTAAAATATGTTCAATTCAACGGACAGCCGGACGTTTTCGGAAACTACGGAGAGTCAGTCTCTTGATACCTCAAAAGTGTATGCAGACCATCCCAAGCGTTATACCAGCCAGTGATGGACCTGCAGATTCCGGAGGAGGGGGAACAGGAGCCGCAAACTTGAAGGACGTCTGAGTCCAGAAACTTCGAATGAATTGTTGGGCATATGAGTGTAATGGACCACTTGATTTAAAGAGCGCCTACCCAACAAGAAAACGGAAGAATGACTTGGGAAACGTGAGCTTTTGTTGCGCTCTACAAAAGATATTTTGAACAAGCAATTAACATCTAGACGAAAATTCAAACGCAGCTACTCATACACAACTAAGTAACAAGGCAGAAAGGATGCGTGCCTTACGAAATAAAACACTTACCGAAATGACATCATCCAAACACCGTGACAAAAACGCTGTATCTGTAAGAACAGATAAGCGGCCTGGCAAGGCTGCAGACAGCTTGCTCCAAGAACCTGCGTTTTTTGCCACGGTGGCAGAATGTAACCACTCCAGACTTAGCTCAACATTACCCCTACATTCATCAGCTTCAAACAGCCAAACATTCCAAGCATCCTCCACAGGATATCTTGGTTAGTGAGAGTGCAATAATAGTTCCTCTTGTACGATTTCGGTTCGGGACTTCGCGCACGGATAATGTTCCTGTCAGGACACAGTCGGTTTTCTGGGCCAAATGCAGCCTTGAGCGCACAAATGGGATTCCATTTTGCTCTTGAGCCATACAGATGACACAGCCACTTAGCACCGCGGTCGATCGACGAGGTCACGTATCCGTTGCGAAGAGAGCGCGGTGCCAGAGCCTCCATGACCCCATCGACCCAGTCATACACTCGGAGTCCTTGTCGGCCGGATCCCACGGCCCAGAACCTCACAGAACCAGAGACCATCCTTTCACGAGTGCTGTTGAATCCTCGTCAAAGTCGAGATTGGCACCCCCAAGGGGAGGCGATAGCAACACTCGGGCTTGGACTAGTCGGTGCTGGGGCAATCGACACGTGGTCAACCAATATCTGAGCAATTTCGGGCGTCATGGCTGCGAGGTAGCCACCGCGACAGCCTTGACCACAACTTGTTGTCGCCAGCACGTCTAGGATGGTGTTTGCTTCAACCCACGAGGACAAGTGTACCATATCGGTGGGCGGCTGCGCCAGGGGACAGACTCCCGCTATCGCATTCTCGTGCTCGGCGGTTTCACCAGTATACATGATGACGAAGACAAAGATGGGTACTCCCGTCATATACGATGGCAAGCCTGGTGGTTGCGGTGCAGGCGACACTACCAGAAAGATGACAAGTTCTCTTAGAGCGGCTAGCATCACCTTGTCGATCTGACCGAGAACAGGAACTGCAGTTCTAACAGGGTAGACGATTAAGCCACTTATAACCACGCGATCTACTTTGCGTGCCTGGTAGGTATACGAGGTGGCAATGGCGAGGTTGTGTCCGGCGCCGCACAAACCCCAAAATAGCTCAGAGTGATCATTTTCTGAAGCCGACAGTTCGCAACCACCCAGTGTAGTCACATAAACATATGGCAAGTTGTCAACTGTCGTGCCGAGTCGTCTTGATAGGTAGCCTATTCCGTCGCCAAAGGTTAAACCAGCTCGCCTGTCTGGAAAACAGTTCTAGATGGCACGACATTCTGTGTTACTGCATCCATCTCGTCAATTAGTACGCCAGACTCGACAGTGGTGATGCCAGCCATTGGGTCAAACTGGATCCCTTTTATTAACGAAGTGTTGATTACGAACGCATCCTTTGGCATGACATGACCGTCGATAGCGTGGCCACCAGTACGAATGGCTATACACTCATCTTTGATGGCACAATAATTGACGGCTATTGCGATGTCGTCGGCATCTTGGCAACGCGCGCAATCATGCGGGCTGCCCTCCGCGTGTTGGGTAGTTTGCGCACTTCACCATACCATAAGCTGGGTCCCCAGGCGTATGACCATGGCTTTAAAATCGGAGACCGGAAGGTCTACAAAAGCCTTTACAGGTGTTCCATGGAACCCTTCAATGCATTTCTCCACTTGAACAAACACGCACTTCGAAGTAGGCACTGGCCTTGGAATGAAGAAATCGCGTGCTGGACGGACATCGCCCAGGCTTGTTTCGTGCAGCTCTATGTCAAAGCGACTGGCAATTGCTGCTACACCAAGGTAGATCTCAGCATATGCTAGGCCTATTGACTGTTAGCTCACGTCTGCCACTCAACCGTCACGGAAAGCAAAACTTACTTGAGTCCGACACACAGTCGGCTGCCCTCGGAGAAAGACACGAAGTATCTGTGAAGCGGCAATCCTGCTTGTTGACGTTGGTGTTGCAACCTTGGTGCTTACCTCGGCTGGGATAACCTAGTCTTTGTAGTGAATTGGCTCGTGTGCAGCGCGAGGCAGTCGACCCAGAGCTCCATGGTTAAAGAGCAAACCTTCGGTGAATATGTTAGACTCTGGTGGGAAAATTTATCATTGAGATCCGCCAGGAACTTGGAGAGGATGTCTTACCAGATACGGCTTCTGCTCTAAATGGCACCAAAGCGAACCATCGCTGGGTATATCACGGAGCTCTTCTCTCAGCATGTGCAATATGCCCTTGTTCTGTATGAGGCAGAATAGAATGAAAGTCAAGGTCCACGAGGTAGGCTCGCTGCCAGCACCAATGAGTGATTTGCCTTCGTCATCAGCCTCTGACGGGATTTCTCCTCTTCGAACAGCGGACTGTCGGGCAGAGCTTGAAATATCGACTGTTTGGTAAACTGATTTCTTCAATTCCTCTGCTGGATTAGATTGTTGACTTTCCGTGCAACGACGTTCTCCCACTCACGGACCCCAGCCATGCCTCCGCCCACGGAGCGCACCACCCACTTGGGAATGGCCTTGATGACCGGCACCAGCCATGGGAACTGCCTCACCAGTGCCCGTAGATACAGTACTCATTAAGCCCTCCTTGAAGGTCACTCGAAAGCCGTACTCAGCAAGACGATTGTAGCTCTCGCCATAGCAGTAATGCGCGATTACATCATTAGTGAGGCCATGAGAGCGGCATCAAGGAGAACAACGCTCTGGGCAGCTCCACAGGCCTGCTCAAATCGAGCACAGAGATGCTCAACCTCATAGGTGGCTTCTTCTTTTTTTTTTTTTTTTTTAGAGAGAAGAATGGGTTTATAGCGCCACGGTGGAGGCGATGGTTGTCATGAGGACAAGTCGCGAAAATGCCGGTGGGAACTCCTAGGAAGACGACCCAGCTGGCATACTTATCGCGCCTCTTGGAAGCGGGTGCATAGATGGTATCGTAGAACTCAGTGTCGAGGTTGTGTACCTCGTGAGGGCTGGTGCGAGCAATGGGGCCTGCGATAAGAGACGGATACGAAGTAGCTGGCGAAATCACTTGAGTGGGTTTACAGCCGCTGGTCGAAGAACCAAATCACCCCGTTCCTTTCTTCGCGGTTTTAGAGTCTGAGAACAGGGCATTGAGTAATACCATATTTATCATGCATCCGCTTGATCTCCCAGACGAACATTCCATGCTTGACCACGTCGTGGTAGAACTCATGCCAACCCCTTTAGGGTATCCAGCTCAAGGCCAGGGAACTTGGCGAACGGGTGAAGGTAGAGAAGAGATATGGCAAGCGAAATTGTGTAAACTACTGTCGCAGTCAGCGCTGCCATAAGCATTGGGGGTGTAGACATTGCTGGCATTGTCATTCGGTCCCACGGACATGAGGTTGTCATGGCGAACATGTCTAATCGTAGTGATGGTCATTGAAGCAGCCGAACCAGCAACAATCTATTTCAAATGATAGAGGAGCAGTACCAGAAGCTTAAAGAGAAGGGGAGAGGTTAGGGACTGGGCACAAAGCACAGCTGACGGGAAAAGACCAGCGAGAAGGGAAGGGGAGTGGAGGGGAGAGAGGGAGTGAATAACGACTGCTACCAGTGCTTTATATATGCCTGTCTTAGGTACTGTATGAAAACCCAATGCTAATCCGCCAAAGGACGATGTCCTGTGGAAGTATGATGTACAAAGTTGTGGAGGCGTGCTGCATTATATCGGTGCCAAGCATACATGTCTTGTGCGAAGGCATCTTGTCTGACAGTCACCACTAATGCTACCATTAGATAATGATTTCACACCTCGTACTTCATTCAGCAATCAGCAGGGTCATGTCTGAAGTTGGTGATTCGCAAAGAATTCCATGTGCTCGAGATCAAGGCGATCTTTTGCGAGAAACCTAGTGGCTGCTCCACCGGCTTGATTACACCCACGTCTTGACATGCTTCAGTCGACGACGTATAGCTAAGGACGACTTTTGAATTGAGTTTTCTGTACCTATAAATCCTTCTATGGTCTTTGTTGAATTGTTGGTCTGTTAAATATGGAAGTAAGAGATGTAGTGTATATCTTGAGACATGATTAACGCCAGTCCTTGTCTCAACTAGAGACGCGGAGTCATCCAGCGGCTGCTTGTTGGCCAGATTTCACACTAAATCTCGTTCAGTTAACCCTTACGTAGATATCGCCGGTACGATGGAATTTGGGTTGGAGCCGCTCCATTGTGTGTGATGTGTTGCTCTTGATTAGGGAATGTGGACTATAATGGTCTACCGAGATGGAGAATATAGCACAGAATTTGACAGGTTTTTAGATCGAAGCCACACGGTAAGGACGAGACCAGCCAAGTGCCAAATTGCTAGCAGCAAAGGATATGAGTGTAGAAACTACCTCTATCAATGACACTGTGTAGGCCCTTTCTATGTTGTGGCACATAGCAGACTTAGACGGAACATATTTATCCTCGTGCTCTCCAGCTCATCGGTCACTGTGGTGCAAAGGCAGAAGGTTGAAATCCGACGGCGTTGCTTATTGACACAATGGCTGCGAGAACAAATGTAGAGAGAATTGGGTATTGCCGTGCCTTTCTGAGCCTTATTTTGTATTGTGTTGCCATTGCCAGTTCCACCAATTTACGAATCATGGATCTTGGCAACATTCAGCTCAATATATATGTTTTGGGTGATTTCCACCACCCCGATCGTGACATAAACTGCCTGCCGATCAGAGTCCAGTGTGCTTTATATTTAATCAAATAAATGCTCTGGATTATCCTTGTAGTAATTCTTTGCGCGAGATACCTGCTCAATAGTAACCCTCTCCCCCTTATCTTATATGTTATCTCCTTAATTGGAGCTTTACACAAGCCGTTACCCGTCGTTTTGGGACTGAACTTAAGAGATCTACAGACGGGCCAAGAAGCAGATTATGATAGCCGGCCTAGACGAGCCATTACCTGTTGCTCTCAAGAGGGCACGCACACAAGCATCTCTTCCAGAGTCTCCTCGAAATCAATTCTACATGTCTATTTTGATATGAGTCATGGCGGAGAGTCCCAAATGCAGAAGACGGAGCCGCTAGGTGTAGACGAGTGTCTGAGAGAGGTAGTCCGTAATCGGCACCGCATGTAGCATAAAGAACTCACTGTTAAAAAAAAAAAACCCCGGCTGGGGTCGAGAGTTTGAAGAGAGGTCAGGCGCACTACCAGGTAAAGCTGGTCGTATTCTGAGAAAGGAGGGGGGATTTCAGATGAAGTGTATAAGTTTGCGATAGTATATGGACGACTGAGTATGGAATCGCCGTATATCGCTCACCACACACTATCAATGCTATCATTATGGTGGATGGAACTGCAGCATGATAAGTGAAATCTGGATATTTCGTAAGCTTGGCTGAGAAGTCTGGGAGCGAGGTATGAGCTTTGCGTTTAACTTATGTATACGGGAGGTATTGATCCGATTCATAAAACGGTTTCATCAAGTTGGCTACATTAATGTCCCATATTTATCAAGCTATCACAACCAGACTATGGATTCTCTGTCAATGATTCTATACCTCTCTCTGCAGTGACATGGGCATGGTATAACGAAGCACGGTTAACGCAGCACACTGACGTGGCGTCCTAAAATGATGAAAGTCTTGATGCTGCCATGGTGATATGCCATCTTTGGGAAGTGTGCAACGCCGGCGCTCTCGTATCCGGTCTTTCTCCAAGCTAGATATTTAGCCATACATTCTCTTAGGAACTCGCCATCCTGCCAATTCCTAGGTTCCAAATTTACTTCTCTAGCCGCATTCAACATCGCACATAAAGTGTCAGCATTCACATCTCCACAATCGTCTAGGCGCTGTCTCGGAGGTGAAGTGTGGATCCACGGCTTTGAAGAATATGGGCCTGGGAGTGATTTCATTACATTGAAGGTTCACCAAATCTAGGGTAGTAAGCGTTGAGAGTAGCCCAGCATAGATTTCATGAGACTATGCAGATATTTTTTGTGCTAGCATCTGACAGATTGACACCTTCGAGCGACTTGAAGTAGCAGAGTCTTGGTCTCTCGTCTTGATCTGCAACAGGGGTCGTATTTCCAGGATTAAAATACGCGGGAAGCATCTGGGCCTATAATGCTTCAGAAGCTCTGATGAATAATTCTCTCCCGGCAGAGGGCGGGCTAAAACATGTGCAGCGTGACCAGATAATTTGAAAATTGTAAAGAAAATTAATTATCTCGTTTTGAGAGATGCTAGGTCTGTATTTGTACCTGGATTTCTAATATATGGTTAAATATGTTGGGTTTGTTCAAGTTGAATACTTGGGACTACAAGCAGTTTAACACGCACACTCCTGTTGCCTTGATAAGTCAGACTATGCATGTTTCTTTGACAAGAATGGATCACTCAAGTATTTCATGGACTTTCCAGGTCAAGTTTGTGCAAAGCTTCACGCTCTCTTTTATGGTATTACGTCTCCGGAATGAGATGGAGCTTGCAGACTGCTCCGGGTGAGGAAGTCGACGCCGCTGTTCTGATGGAAAGCCGCGCACCAAATCAATGAGCGCAGCGAAATACAGCTTGAGAATTGTGATGGACTACCTTTGATGCTATCAGGCGAAATAATGCTCTGCTCGAGTGGTGGCTCTGCTGTTACTTTGCCAGACATTGGGTGTTGTGGTTCCAGGCACAAACTCCTCCTTGGAGAAATCAAAGACTGACACGTTGGCTTATGGAAATGTAGCTGGAACCAATGCCTTTTTTGAACGACGCGCGCGCAGTGCTTCTAGGATCGCGGGTGCGTGGCTCTGCAACGCGGACAGCTCGGTGTAAGTGGTCGCAAAGAGCTGCGTTGAAGTGCTAGGGTTAGGGTATGGAGTTGGGTGGAGTCTGTTGAGAGTTGGAGCCAAGAGACCAATACCATTGAGAAGACTATCATAGACATATAGCAGTAGGTAAGGAATTACTCTGAGCTTGTCGTTGCATCCGTGTGTTCGACGGGCGGGAATCCGCATCGTTGCGGAGTGTTGCTGCGCTATGATGTGACGGAATCCCGCCGGCGTTGGCTTCTGCTCGGCAGCCTTATAGCAGCTAGAATTCCTTTCTCTTGTGCCCATTTCCTTCTTCATAATTTCTCTTCCTCGCCGCCATTGCTCTCCGCACCCGTCATGTCATCCACCGAAAAGCCCCAGAACCAATCTCGCCCGAGCGCGAACCAGCTGAAGCAGCTTTACTGGCAGGCTAGGAATCCGCCCAGGGACCCCGAAGCTTCGTACAAGGGGAAGGCGGTCCTAGTGACTGGTGCGAATACTGGCATTGGGTATCAGGCCGCCATCAAGTTTGCTGCCCTGGGCGCTTCGCCACTTGTGATTGGTGTGCGCACTCGAGAGAAAGGCGAGGCCACAAAGGCTGCCATAATCCGCGAAACGGGCAATGAGGATATCGTAGCAATAGCCGTGGATCTCTCGGCCTTTGCTTCCGTCAAGGCGTTTGCGAAAGAGCTCAACGCAACGGTACCAAAGCTTCACGTCGCGCTCCTCAATGCGGGCCTCGCCATGCCAAACTTCACCGAGGGCCCCGAGGGATTCGAGATTGGCTTACAGGTCAATGTGCTGTCCACGGCCTTGATGGCGCTTCTCATCCTCCCCAAGCTTCGAGAAACAGCTGCCGCGGAGAGCATCCCTTCTCATCTCACATTCACTACAAGTCATGGCTACCAGGACGTGGAAGAGTCGTGGCTCGAGCCAGGCCAGGGCCTGATTAGCCAACTCAACGATGCAGCTGGGTGGTCTGACCAGAGACACTACTTGATGGTCAAGCTTGCTACCATGTTCGCGATGCAGGGCGTGGCCAATCGACACGAGGACAACCAGGTCGTCATTAACGCAGCGTGCCCAGGATTCTGCAAAACGGACCTTGGCCGAAATTTCTCGCTCATTTCCAAGATCTTCATGGGACCTATCCAGTACTTTGTTGCACGGACGGCTGAGCAGGGGAGTCGAACCCTTGTCGGCGCGACTGCCAGAGGATTCGAGAGTACAGGGAAGCTGTGGTATGATGACGCCATCGTGGAGTAAGTAGAGGTCCGGCAAACTGAGACTGGGCTGTGCTGACGTTGATGTTGCAGGCCAAGCAAACTACAGGCTAGTGAGACCGGTGCCAGTTTGTATAAGGAGACTTGGGATGAGATATTGAGTGTTTTGCGACAACACGTCACTTCCGATGATGTTTAGAGTGGCCTGTAACAAAATTGGACTTTGGAAATTGGTATTGATAGAATGGGATGCTGATACAGGGCGAAATGGGGGCTGTGCTAGACTATAAATTCTTTTGGTTATTCTTCCTCATCATGACTTTCCCTTACAGTTTACCTCATGATTGGATGAACGTCCAATATCGTCACTCAAGTGAGAATGCCCCCGGTGCAGTGTCATTGAGTGAAGATGTTTATATATATATATATATATATATATTTCAGATGTAAGCTCCAAGCCACAAGTGGCGAAAGCAAATCATCAACGACATGCCCGACAAGACTTGAGGTTCTTTGACCGCCCCGAGAACGGCCCCCAAGTGGTCTTTGAACTCCTAGGCCACAGCGTCAACCTGATCTTGGTTTCAGTCGTCGGCATCTTGTCACGCCACATTGCCGCCTTGGCTTGCGGGTGAAGGTTGGCTGTGGTCGTCGCCTTTGCGGGTTCGGGCTACGGTGATATCAAAAAGAAGTCTGCCACGGACGCTTCATTAGCGCATCGACTGCATCGGAAGCAAACACTATGGTTCGGAAAGTGTCTCTGCTGGGCATTGAGAACTCAGTTCTCGACGAGTGCGTTGCGGAGCTGGAGTACAGTTGATACGTGACGAACGGAGCATCATGAATCATAGGGCACAGAGCGCCCTCAATCACGTGTGTTCAACGCACACGACCTGTATAATAGCACATCTGCCTGGAAATAATTACCTTTGGGAAAACCAAGCCTGTTACACCCTCACTTCTCGTACATACTGTGCCAACAGTATCCGACTCAAAGCAGCCAGTCTTGCTTACCGTGCTTCCTCAGCCTTGCATGCAGAAGGCGAATACGCATTGCAGGCCTGGGTTTCTGGTTCGTGTGTGAACCTTTACTAGTTCCTTTCAAGTAAAGAAACGGCCAAGTGTATATAAAAGCCCGCCAATCGCAGCATCGCACGAGGCAGAGAGCCTCGGGATCGTCAACTACATATAGCCTCTCGGAGAGCTTAGCCCCAGATGCCCAGTCGGTCAACAAGTCTAGCTGGGTTGAGGGGCTGGTAAAGACGCTATGCTGCAATAAGACTTGCAGCTATAAATATCTCAACCCTTGTCGCCATCCAGCGTGGGGGGGAATGAATGGTGAGAATCATGCTGCCCACCCTTGCGCCTTTCACCCAATGAACGCCGTTAGCAAGCTCATTCATAGTCGCTCCACAGGCCAGGGACCCGTCGACTGCTTTCTCGACGAGTTGAATCTCTACGCTGTAAGCGCCAGCGCCAGATCAGCTGCTGATGAGCAATATAACTTGTCGCACATTAAGCCATGCTTGTGTAATCATCGTACTCTTTAGGCGCCCCGATCTCGAGTCCTTAACACTTGAAACCCACTCCGGCCGTTGTCTGGCCGTCACATTGGTTGCGACATTGGTTGCGCTGTACGGATGAGGCGGCGGGGATCATGCATATGGACCTCTGCCCTCTTATATAACAGTGGATGTCGCACAATCTGAAGCGATACACACGACTGACTGGCAATCTTCTCAATCGGCCACTCCGCTCGCCAATGCGGACTCAGCCCGCATCTCAGCCATATCTGCCGTGGAACATCTAACACAATCTCGCCAGGTATGGAGCGGTAAACAACTGAAGGCTACTTCTATGTGGAAATCAAGGGCTAATCTTTCGCTGCCGGAGCCACAGACCGAGGACGGAAAGCTCCATCGTTCTGTTCAAGCAATGCGGCCGAACCAATCCACCGACATGGCCACCATGCGCATATTGCTGTTGCTCCTAGGCATTTTATCTGCTGCCGAGGCGCACCTTGTGTTCACGTATCCCGGATCGCGGGGCAACAGCCTGATCACGAACGAGACGTGGCCGTATGGCATGGAATGGGACTACCCCTGTTTGTCACCACGACCATATTATTACCCATTGGCCGGCTGACTTTGTCTCGTAGGCGGCGGCATACCACTCACGAAGAACCGTACATACTGGCCGACGAGCGGCGGCACGATAGCATTCCAACCTGGCTGGTTCCAAGGCCACCTCACGGGCTTCCTCGAAGCAAACCTGGGGTACGGCAAGGACGGGCCCGACGGCGGGCCTCTTCACATGGACATCCCGCTGGTTCCGAGGTTCGCATTCTTGGGTCCGAGCAATCGGCCTTACCCAGGCACTGTCTGCTTGCCGAATGTGTCCATACCCGACGATGCGCCTGTCAAAGCTGGCGATAATGCCACCCTTCAGCTCATCTTGTTAGCTCAACATGGCGCTGCAATCATGACGGTAAGCAACCGTCTAATGGAAAACGTCAATGGCCATCTGTTTAACTCTTCCACTAGTGCGTTGACGTTGTCCTGGTTAAGCCAGATGACGCCCGCATTCCAAAATTCAACGATACAGTGTGCTTCAACTCGACGGATATTGGTTTTGCGGACACGTACTTCGCCACAATCACAAACCCCAAGGGCTATTAACGCCTTTTCCCTGGCGCTTCGCCAACGAGAATTTACCTGGGTGCATAAGATGCGAGAGTAAATGTGCATCATAAGAAATATCATGGGTAAAAGAAACCTTGCTAATCCACAACTTGCGGAGAGGATAAAGGAAAGCCGCCTAGGTCTTTCTTGCGCTTGGCAAGCTACGACGGGCCGTCTCGGAATTGAACTTACAATCCTGGAAATATCGAAACTATAGGATTTCTGACCCACAGCCTTAGAGAGAGGCCGTTGGCTGATCAAAGTTCCACATCCTCTCTGTTGGTCACTGGTGGAAGGGTTCATAACCGACTCGAGCATCTACATGAACGGTTCTCAGTAACTTGGAGGAGAGACATACCTGGAGCGAGCCTCTTATGCCGAAGTTTACGACATATTTTAGATGATATTGTATTTGTAATATATTGCATGAAGCCATTGCGTGAGACAATTGCGGCCAATGCTAGACTTGACTTGCCAACACTGCTTTTTTGCCATGAGCGCAAACCTCGCGACCTCCAAAATCACCTGATTCATATGCATGAAGATATAAGAACCTTTAAGAATGAATGCCGGCTGTAGTGTTGCCAATGTATTATGGTTTGCTGTCTTGTGGTGTTGGGCTCACATTTGAGATCAACAACTCTAGCCCCAACGGAATCATGCAGAGAACCATGCTGGTTAGGCACATACTTCACCGGAGGCTGTTCTTTAGAGTTTAATAATCCTTTTTAATCTATTAGTTCAAATTCCAGATGGAACACCAAGATTACAGATCTATGGAGTGCTACGATATTTCGTTAAAATCAGACGGTTTACTTGAAAATAGGCGAGTCATCAACTGACTCTAAAATCAAATACAGGAATAAGTATACCTATGTATCCAAAAACTGAGGACAACATGCTGATAATTAAATGTATAATCAACCTGCAACGTATGCAATAGCAACAACCGATAGGCACTCGTAGACCTGACATCTTGCATTAGTCCAGTTGTTCCCTCAGCCCCAATAACATCGCATGCCCAGCGAGCAAAAGAGGACAACTCCACCATCAAATAAATTCGAGGAATATCAAGCCTAATTGCATTTGAAAAGGGAAATTGTCGTTTGAGCTCCGTCAAACTGACTACGTCCCAAAGACGAGGATGCCATGGGAACCGGTGGGTGGCGTCACCTCTCTGCCTAGGCTACTTATCCTCACCCAGGACTCCAGACTTCGTTCTTAACAAGGGAGATATCGAAGCAT
Organism: Calcarisporium arbuscula; assembly: GCA_009828645.1. Lineage (NCBI taxonomy): Eukaryota > Fungi > Ascomycota > Sordariomycetes > Hypocreales > Calcarisporiaceae > Calcarisporium > Calcarisporium arbuscula. Next base: position 45,100 of record WBSA01000032.1, read on the forward strand.
TCCATGGCCATATACCCACCGCAGCCCTTCAATTCAGGTGGCACATCACGGAACCACTGGCGGTTCTACCGGGCATTTGTTAAAAAGCAACATAGAGATGAGTTCAAAAGGATCGTATATAATTGAGAGGAGTAAGAAAGACTTGACGCGTAAATTTTCCAGCCGGATAGGGCGTATGATGAAGACTGTCTTTTGGAATCGACGGTGACAACGCTGCAAACCGAAGAAACGAAGCAGCAATCCGAAGCAGAACCAGCAACCTAAAGAGATAAATTAGCAAGAAGATCCAAGGGTGGGAGCCTGGTCTGTATTTATAATTACCGGGTTTAAAGTGGCAAGTAAGGGGAAGAGAACTACAGCGAGGACCAAGAGAGCAGCCATAAGGGAAATATGGAAGCGTATGTATTTCTTCTCCTCTCCCTCTTTGTCCTTCTCTTCTTAATTTTACGCTTCAATTTCTTTTTTTTCTTGTTCATTCAGACCTGATGTTCTGACAACAATAGTGGTGCATCAGTGGCCACTCCTCGAGACGCCTCCTCCAGCTATGCGGCAGCCATGTTCAAGCATTTGAAGCTGAAAATCACTCGGACTTCATCTTTGCCATTCGGCTTGCCAAATTTCACAACGTTCTAATGGTGGGAGATTGGTCAATCGATACCTACAAGACCCGTACTAGGTTTGGTGACGGCGACAAGGTATTGATATATGCCGCGTCTTGTGCGGTGAGGGATTGGCGAATTTCATTGTCACTGAAGATGAGGGGACGAGTGATACCATTATTTCCAGTTATGATAAGATCAAGTGACTAATTAGGCACGGTATTAAGAGATGTTTGGCTCAAGCACAACCTACAAACCGGGTTTTCGATAAGAGTGGCCAGGATATTACGAGCCTTAAAGCTGCGAAGATGAGACCATGCATGTATGATTTAGATACAGAGTCAAAGCCCCCATCGTTGTTGATTGTTAGCCTGTGATATCAAACTGCTTCTGGAGTATCTCCTTCAAACGTTCGTCTCCCGCTGCCTAGCCATTTCCACCCCCTCGCCTCCTTGACCATCAATTGAAACAGCCTCCGGACACATCCTCAGTAGATTCACACACTCGAAGTGACTGTAGCCCGGCTCTGATGCTTCTTTGAACACGGCTATCCTGCCGTATCTTGCGCACGACAATTGCACATGTTCTAAAATACTCACTTCCCGCTGCCGGGTGAACTCTATGATGCTCGAGGCCAACCCCGACGCCATGGCCGCGGCAGAGCGGCATGTCCTTGAAACAATGTCCTTCCCAAGAATACAAAGTTGTGCGCGGGTCGGTGCCCTCGCGTTGATCAGCCCGCCAGCCGCAGCAAAGATGCACGTCATGTAGTCGGTTAGCCGGGCGGAAACGCAACGGGGTTCTTACGAGCCCAGTTGCCCAGAGAAGCGAAAATGAGGGCTTCAGCAGCGTCAGCATCATGGATGGCGTTGTGCAGAGCCAAGGTGCAGACTTTAAACTCGCTCGAAATATTGATACTATCGACCTTTTGAGCTGCTTAAACAACTTGAGGATTCGGTACCACTTCATGACACTGGCACCATCTGCACAACTGTATTCAGGAGTAGGAGTGTCAGCGTACTGTTGTTTGTTCATATTCCTTATTACTAAATCACTTTGGGAATTGCTTACTGGCAGTAGATGATGTCCTTGCTACAGGATGGCCGCTGCAAGATTGAGCCGTAGGCGGTATTTAAGATTTCAATGTTCTCCACACATATTGTAGCACCTCGCAAAAAGATTAGAATATCTTGAAACTAGAGAAATTTCAGAGCGGCTCAGAGACACATACCTGCCGTCGCAACCTGCGCCTGGCCTCTCACCTCGAGCATTACTTCGGAGCACTGAATGGGGCTTGGACTATCTCCTATGATACACTTTACCCCAGCGAGGACGAAATTTCAACCTCTCAATTTGACGACTGTTTCCTTGCAAACTGTGGAGACGTATTAGAAGAGCTGCAGCAAGCGGGTTGTGGCACCATACCCGAGATCTTTGGAACTGTAGTGGGCGATACTTCTCCGCATTCTGAGGTCGAGGTTTAGATTAGCTATGTGAATCAGCTGCTTATTGCTATTCTGGATTAGTATAGGCCCGATAGAGATTAACCCAAGATAATAAGTGGGCTGGGCGAGCAACTAGGTGATGTGGCAGAGCGCGTTATCGACCCCATACTCATGGTTTACTATCTTAGAACTCACATGCCCAAAGAGCGCGAACTGTGGGACACAATGGTGGGCTGTGCGAGAGAGGTATTCGACAATCTGCTAGATCTGTTGTCGATGTCTCAAGAAGGTGACGGTAACAATACTGTAGTAGAGGGTAATCGATGTCCGTCACGAATGACGGACATGCTTCTAGGAGGCAGTAGGTAGAGGCCTTGCTCGCCCGTGGCAAGCTTGATCTCATGCTCTGCACAGTACGCTCATTGTCTTCCAAATAATGTCTTGGAGTTTGAAGTCCATAAGTTGCCTTACCCCTTCCCACCCTCCACCCTAGTCGTGGCCTGTCCTGCCTGTGACCTGGCTGCCGAGAGCACAGCAATTACAAGTGATGGCCTCATTTGTTCTCCAGATGAATGCGAAGCATCAGGAAAGACGAATGCAACCTCGGATGAGCTCTGGAAGCATGTGTTGAAAGAGAAAATGGTGGGAATTTTCAGGGCGGGTTTGAGGCATAACTGCAACGGTTCTTCAATAAATGAATGCCCTACTGGAGGTATACTTACAAAGATTGGTGCCAGTAACTAGTATTATAAGCAATGCTGTATGAATAATCCATTCATTTTAGTTAAGCTAGTATTGGCCAATTAATTTGAGCTTCTAGATATATCATTTGCTCTTTCTTTGCGGTTCTTGTATCACAATGTTGATAGCCTTGAGTCGGCGGTTCAGTAAGTGTTGCAGCCACCCGTTGAAACCTAGCACCTACAACGTTATCATCCCCTTCTATTGCCGTTGTTGGTGTATGCCGAACGTCCCAACGCCCACAAGCCTCAAAAATAGGACACAGAGGGAAATATTGGTGGACATGTCGTAAATTGGGTCCGGCGCCGGTCGGCGTCGCAGGTCGGCTCCGCCGGTGGAGCAGGCACAGGAACATGCCAGCCCTCATCCAGTTGCCTGAACTGAAGAGAGCGAGAACTACTTAGTCATCGGTAGTAGGGGTCTGAGTTAACAATGCTCTGGGCACTGTTTCAGGCGACAGAGCGACCATCTGCCACAGCCATCTTCCTTGCCTATCCGATTCGATGCGGATACCGACTTATTCTTCTCAACTAGCTGACAAAACACCCACGTTGCCGATGACCGCTGCCGGCGTCGGTGGAGAGGGCGCACGAAGTGTGCAACCCCACAGAGGCTGATACCCAATCAACCAGCCTCGGCGGATCCACGCAGCATGGGTTTTCACCTGTTTTCCAAGCAAGCCCATTAACGAGGTCGGTTAGTCTCCACGGAGCGGACCACGGAGGCTGCATTGGTGTCACCGGGCCATGGAATATGGCGTTTGTGCCCAGGATCCAGGATAGGGAGTTCCCCGTCTCCGCGGGGGGAGAAAAATAACAGAACACAGAACTGCAGCACATTATATAAGGGTCCATCTGGATGTTTTCTTTCCACCCTCAGACCATTCGCCAACTAGCTGAGTCGTGTTTCCCGACTTCAGCCTCATTTAGATGTGTTTCCCCGAGCTTTTATTCCAACATGAAGTCGTAGAATCAACAGAGCCGACAACGAGGATATGACAGGGATACCAGACGATGGCTAAGAACTTTAAACTCCTTACCCGCATTACTTGTAATCCACCTAGTTTGTAAGCCCAACTCAGCCGTCATCGACTCCATCAGCAAGCCGTAACTGCTCCGTGTTAAAACCGCTCACTCCGTCGCCGGTTACGGGCAGCCAACCTCGGTGCGAAACCCCCCGTCGCCTCGCCTCATTCTACTCCGTAGTTTAAAGTGGATGCTTGAGCGGGGTGTGAAAGGGAAGAAGACCAGGTTAGGTGATAAGAATAGCCAAGACCGGCTTCAAAATTCGATAATTTCCTCCGGTTGGCAATCCTTTATCGTCATGGCTGCAAGCTGATTAATTTCTCTCTTGCACCTACCCCGAAAAGTCGTCCATCCTGCCTTCTCATTGTGTTCGTGGTGCATATGCGCGCGCACACCAAGTTGGAGTTCTCTTGCTTTCAAATGCAGACAGCATCTTCAACCCGCGCTTTTATTTTCCACTCCTCGCCACGACGAGCGGCTAAGTATCCACCAACACGAAGGGCAGTATCTCGTAATCCATTATGGTGCTCGATGTGGAGAAGGCGTTGGCAACGACATCTGTCCGGGTGAGCGATCCACAATCCCCTGCTTCATTATTGTCGGCATCGGCAACAGCATCATCAGACGTAGATGATGCCGAAGTAGCCAAGTCACACACACTCGAGCCTATCAAAAGTAAAAGTAATCCTCACAGCCGGATCCAAAGCCGAAGTCAAAGCCGTAGCCGCAGTCGACCCAACAGCCTAAGTCGTCGCAGCCTGCGCTCCCGGTCCTCTGCTACCGGCCACCAGCGTCTTGAGGACGATGATTCCTACCCTAACGAGATTCTCGGACACGCTCAGACCGCGGATGTCGAGACCGAAGCCGAGCGTCTGGCCCGCGAGCCCATCACTTACACACGATCCGGCGTCAGTATCGGCAGCACGGCATCACGGCCACCCGACTTCGAGGTCGTCTTTGATGAAGACGACCCGGAGGATCCCAAAAACTGGCCACTCCTGCATCGTTGCTGGGCCATCTTCGTCGTATCATTTTCCACATGGGTAGTCGTACTGTACAGTACCAGTTACACAGCGTCCGCTCCTGGCCTGCGAAAGGAATTCGGCGCTTCCACTACCATTACCACTCTCGGAATCACGTCCTATCTCCTCGGCCTTGCTGCAGGGTGCCTTGTCGTAGCGCCTATGAGCGAGCTATACGGGCGCAAGATTGTATATTTAGTTTGCTTTAGCGTTTGGGCGATATTGATCATTCCATGTGGCCTAGCTCACTCGCTGACATCCATCATCATCGTCCGATTCTTTGGGTGAGTCCTTGCCGTACCTCTGCCAGTAGAGTTAATGTTGTTCTCTCCAGTCAGACAGCTAATGGCTTCCTGCGTCGTTCTTTCCCAGTGCATGCTTCGGCGCTGTCATGGTTTCAAATGCTCCCGGCACTGTCGTCGACGTATCTAACCCCGACTATCTTGCCATGGGCATGTCGCTCTTCAGTATCGCCCCTCTCAATGGACCCGTCACAGGCCCTATTATCGGCGGTTTCGTGTTCCAATACCTCGGCTGGCGATGGACGAACTGGATTGTCCTCGTTATAGCGGGCGTGGCCATCGTACTACTATTCACGGTTCCAGAGACGTATGCTCCAACGATTTTAAAGCGCAAGGCTGCACGCCTGCGCAAGGAGACGGATGATCCTCGCTGGTGGTGTCAATATGATGTTAAATTATCCACGCTCCGTTTGATAAAGGTGAATCTGAGCCGACCATTTACCCTGTTTTTTACCGAGCCCATCCTGTGGTTCATGAATTTGTGGTACGTCGTCCCGATCAAATTTGATGATACGGTGGCTTGTGATCAACTGTGAGACACTGACAGGTGAGATAGGATCTCGGTCATCTACGCCATCCTTTATCTATGCTTTGTCGCGTACCCCATCGTATTCTCCCAGCACCGCGGATGGAACCCGTCCATGTCTGGCCTTGCCTTCTCTGGCATCGGCATCGGGACCTTGTCAGCCATCGTCTCAGAGCCGCTTCTGAGAAGACTGATCAACTCGCAGCCGCGAGATTCAGAGACAGGCAAGGTGCAGCCCGAAGCTATGGCGCTCGTCATGGCGATGGGAGGCGTCTTCACCAGTGTTGGCCAGTTGGCATTCTCGTGGACGTGCCTCCCGGTCACCATTCACTGGGCGGCGCCAATAGCTTGCGGTATCCCCTTTGGCGCGGGCAATACGCTGATCTTCATATACGGGTCGAACTACCTTGCAGGAGCATATGGCATATACGCAGCGAGTGCGCTTGCGGGGAACGCCGTTATCCGCAGCGTCTTTGGAGGCGTGCTCCCACTGGCTGGAGCCAAGATGTACGAGACGCTGACACCGCAATGGGCCGGGACTTTATTGGGCTTGTTGGACGTCTTCCTCATCCCAATTCCCTTCATATTCTGGATGTATGGAGGCAAGATCCGGGCGAAGAGCAAAGTGATTCGACAACTGCGCGAAGACGAAGATAGGGTCGATGCTACGAGGGCAAAGCACCGGGCCAAAGCGGAAGCGAAGAATACGAGGAAAGCACGAAGAGACGCGGGCGACCCAAGTGGCGGCGTATGGGAAGAAAAGTCGCCAATAGAGATGACGCAGGACGGCTGCAAACGTCCTCTTGAAAGAGCCAGTCGGGAGGCAGCGACGACAACAAATTGAAGAAGGATGAAGGGTAGAAAGGTCAGGACTTGGATCTCATTTCAGCGAGATGCATTTCATATCAACAAGCGACTTTGCAGTCTGCTGCTTTGGTCGACTTTTTTGGGCAACAAAGTTTCAGGGCCCGAGTTGGACCTTCCTGACCGAAGTACCTACCTTGGTGCCTTGCAGCCTTAACTTGTCCAGACTTGCACATTCTCGCAAATCTTGGGTCACAGGGCTAATTACAAGTAGCACGCGGAGCTGGAGTACCTCTCAGATACCTTGATAAAATAATAACTTTGCGTTGAAAGTCCTGCGTAAAACTGTACCTACCAAGCGTACCTACCAGGTTGATTCTGGGTTGTCACTTCCTCGACCCGTTGCACCCCCTTGTCCCAAGTTTCACTGAGCGCCTAATTCTCCATCAGTTTTCCGAGTTGTGCCAAACCACCAATGCACGTATCCATCTATTCTGGATTGCTGGACTTCTTCTGTCTCGGTTTGCGCAAATTCGATGCTGTTAGCAAGTAGATCTCGAACTGAGTCGATACTCTGTGAGGTCATCTTACAGCCAGTTTCTCAATTGCTTCCCTTTCGACGCTCTCCTCTGCAATCGCCTTCAATTCGTTGAGAAGAGCGGCCTAATCTTTTATTCGATTACGTTGCATTTAAAAAAAGCTGTAAAAGGTCGAAATGCTTAAAGTACGTCTTTTTTTCTTCCCTTTTTTTTAGGTTTTATTTTAGCCCTGCCTAATATATCATGTACAGAGAACGACTGCAGATAGTTCGATCGTCCATCCACATCATTTTCAATCATTTCAACTTATACTAACTGTATTTCTGTTTATCCAAGTACAGCCCGTCTCTACCAGTCTATCCCTCGATCAAACTTTGAACAGACAGCCTCACTGCCAGAAAACCCGTCAAATCCGTTTCCCAAACGGGACAGTAAATGCGAAAATAGCGCCATATCGGCAGATGTGTCACGGCGCAGAGAGCGACCTCACAAGCAAGCCAACTGACCAACCCGGCCTAGACTGTGTCTCACCCGAAGGTCAGCTTTCCTGCTAGAGTTTCAAGTTCCAACCCTACGCCTCGTCAGCCCTTGTCGCCTTGACCGAGACGCTCATCGCAGCCCTGGAGTGGGAAGGGTAAGGACGGTCCCGGCAGCAAGCGCTTACATCGTCGATATCTTCACTCCTACAGATTCCTACTTCGTGCAGCCTGCTTCTATTATGGATCACCTCTGATTATCATCGTCGAGTTGCATCGCTAACTCCCTCCTAACATGTACCTTGTGCCATCTCACCGCCTTGCCATCGGATACTACAAGCTACAGTCACAACCAATAGAAGACCTCGGATCAAATCGTCTATTCCAACACGCTCAACCAAATGCAACTCGCCACCCTCATACCCATGTCCTCAATCGCACTAACAAGGCACGGTTCTCAGCTCCCAGCTCATTAATTAGCCCTCGTTCATTCTCCCGAAATGTTTGTCTCATCTCACGCAATCACCCAATTGCGGTTATCTCGTGCGAGCCTGTCTGCAGCGCTACCATCTGTACTTCGCAAGACAATGTCGGTCATGGATCAAGGAATTAAATAGCCCAGCTGCCGCCCCAGCTCATCCCATTTGGCGCAAAGCTTGAAGAGCGCGACATCACCTCTTCAGCCCTACCCGGACTGGAACGTGCCCAACTAGCAGAGACTAGCCAAGTGCCTTCATCACACTAATACGAGCCGATCTTTGAGTACAAGAGCACAAGGGAATAGATGAGAAGGAAAAGAGCTGAGCAGCGGCAATATTAATTTACCTTGAAGACCATATCGCACTTCACACCTTTACCTACATTTTTACAGCCGCTTTGTCACCTGCGCAGTCATCAGTAGAGGAGCACCACGGCAATCAGCCGCCATGGAGGAGACACCAGGGCGCCAAGGAGAGTGCGAGTATGTGGGCGAGGGAATGGCAGACATTGTTGGGATAGGGGTAGGTTCTACTCAGTCATCTTAGTCAATCTACTAAACGCGCACATCCCCACGACATCCTCATCTCGCCTCAAATTAGGACATCACATCTCATCCGTCGCGAGCCCTATCCATACTAACAACATCATGGACAGATTATCGTTGGTTTCGTCGGCCAAGCCGCGCTCTCCCTCCTCCTCGCATGCTGGGTCTTCTTCCTCTCCAAGGCAGGAAACCTCGATATCTGCCACGAACAGGGCACCGTCGAGCGCAAGATCGAGGACAAGCGTCTCGAGCTCGTATCCGAAATGCTCATGACGGGGAACGACATCCAAATGATGCTCGGCATCTCGTACATGATTACCGTCTTTGTTTCCGCGGACACGATAGATCTCTACCATCTCCACCTCGTCTTTGACATTGTCAGCTTCGTCGGGTAAGTCTAGTCTCCTTCACTGCAGCATGCACCCCGTTTCACCTACCATTTGCACAAGAGCCGAAAAATAAAAATAAAAAATATTAATCCTTGTAGTGTATCTAACGCCGCCGCCCTCGTCTGCTGGACCTTCTGCGCCTCCAAAATGCCTTCAGAGCCCAAATATAACAAACGACACAAACCCCAGCCCAAGCCCGGCCGCCGCGGTCGCGCCGCCCTATCTAACGCCATCTTGACCACCCGCCACCGCACCACCTACCTCTTCGCCGCAATGTTCTTCGGCCTCACTGTCCTCCTCTGCTCCCGCCTCCAGGACTGGGCACCCACAGGGGAACCAGGACGATGCTACCACTCCCACTGGGTCATCAGCAGCGGCGACCAGCACCCTAGAGCCGACATCATCTATGTCGCCATCACAGCCACCTGGATGCTACTTGCCATGGCGAGCGCCATCTTCTTCGGCTCGCGCCGTCGCCGGTGGGTGCTCCTCACGGCGTTCTTGCAGTTCCCCGTTCATCTGTACATGGCGCTCGCGCTGCGCTACGCGAACCAAGGGAAGCTGGAGGGCGAGGAACAGGACGAGAATGGATGGGACTTTGGGCAGACCACTGCGGTTGTGCTGCTGAGCGTCGCGTTTGGGGATATGATAAAGTTGGGGACAGAGTATTATTACTTTGAACGAGATTTGCGCAAGAATGGGATGCATAAGCTGGATAGTAACCGGGATGGCGTCTCACGAGATAGAGAGCTTGATGAATTGCGGGTTGAGCATGGCTATACGCGAGAGGACGAGGACGAGGACGAGGAGGCCCATCATGGTGGGAGATCTTCTGAGCGGATAGGACGAAGCCAGAATGAACCGTAGGTTGAAGTTTGATATATATTCAGCATTCAGGTATTCATTACCCTTCAATCGTCTGTATGAACCGAGCTTCCTCTACATCCAGCAGCTGGACCAACCGACGAAGCATCAAGATCCGCCCTGATATCCAATTTCACATGTCAGAGAGGCTTGCCGTAACGTACGCCTGCATCATGACTGAATCCCAACTCGTATCGTATCTTTGAAATCTGTTCGCCTCTAAAGCCTGTCCACCTATTTTCTCTTCCTCTATTAACCACTCCTCCTTGTATCACCTTTCTCTATCGATCAGGCCGCCTTCATCATTGTCCCCCCCGCATCCTCAGACATGACTTCCACAACTGAGAATCTCTCGATTCAATCCTCAACCCTCCATTGCAGCGAGAGAGTCATAAAAGAACAAGAAACCAGAAGCAGAAAGAACGTAACACGCCACGTTCGTCATCTCCCAGCCTCAACCACACACCACAGATGAAACCATACCTAATTCATAAACCAACAACCTAGAGCCTCACTGTCTTAATCCTCTACGCTCCCGTCTATGCCATAGTGTCGTCCCCTTCTCTCCACCACTTCTCCAAATATCCCTTCTGCCAATTCCGACACGTTATATTTGCTCAACTCATTCACCAACCCATAGCAGCGCTCCTCCTAAACCCCATAAACGTGAGCATTCTCCTAACACTGCGCTTCTGCATAGTGGTGCAATGTGCCTGAGAGTTGTTTTTGCTCGTGTATGATGAGCATGTGAAGTGGTTGACGATATCACTGTCCTTTGCCCAGTGGGGATTGGCCACGTTTTGTTAATTCGTCTAAGCCTCATGTGAGAACTCTTAATATAGGGTTACTGATCAGGTCATGTCCACAAATGGGGATTAATATCAGTTTTGGGGATGTTTTGCGTGTTAGATGTAGGCTTCCTTCCAGTATCGGGATCAGGTATCACTACATAAAAGCTACTATATCACCGTTCAAAAATATTTTCAATTACTATGTTGTGCATTTTCATTTTTACTTTGAGTGGTTTGCCGACTTTCAACCTCTCCCGTCAACACTTTTACCTAACTATAACCAAAACCGACATCGTGCCTAACTCACACGCTCCATGTCGTACAAGTCCAAGGGGCACGGTTAGAGTCAAGGTCCGACGTCAGGGTCCAGTTCCTTGTATGTAGTCACCCTAGCATCTCCATCAGAGTCTGTCTTGTTTCTGATCTCGTGTCCAAGCAGAATAGATCCCTTCGTCTGTCTCACAAAAGAAAGCTCTAGTTTTTGTTGTTCGTGGCAACTGGGATTCTATCCTCAGTGCAAATTGACACGGATGGCAGAGCCCTTGCACACATCATAACCCATTTCAATCCTCGTCATCTCCATTCCTACCAAAAGAAAAAAGTTGTAAGCACCAAACGCATAACCCCCAATATTAAGCGCTTTAATCTCCCCTTTACAAGCTCGCCTCAAGAGTCTCGAGCTCCTTCTGGACGGAAGACTTGGTGCTAATTTTCTTAAGTTGCGTGTCTTCAAGTTTCTCTCCACCAGCCAACCGCATTTCCAGGTCCTCAATAGCCCGGACCTTCTTTTGAAGACTACGGACCTTTTTGGCATTGGGGTTCTGAGCATCCGCACCCACGTTATTGGCAGGGAATGCTCCTTGTGGCTGCAGGATTTGGGCACCCGCGTTTCCACGTTGGCCTTGATGCGTGTTACTCCTGCTGCGGCCATCCCCATTTCTGGAACGACTGCGGAAGTCCCGATTACCGGCTCCGCGTCTCTCTGGGCTGCGTCCTTCACCACCAAAACCGAGATTTCGCTCGCGAGGTGGCGGTGCCAACGTAGCTCCACCATTGGGTTCTGCATCCTGTCGTCCCTCTCCTTGGCTCACCTTCTTGCCTCGCTTTTTCTTGTTCTTCTTGGAGGCACCGTCTTCACCGACCGGCTCAGCTCCAGGAACAGTCCGCACCGTCGTTACCGGACCTTCTACTGGTTCCGCTCCAGGAACAGCCCGACGGGCCCTGCCAAAACCGTTGGGGGCCACATTGTGAACACCGTTGCTAACCTGGTGAGCAGCGCCTCCTTCGTCCTCTCGCTTGAAGTGCAATGGGGTTGCGAGACCCCGTGCACCAGGAGGGCGGTAGGCACCCGCAGGCTTGCTGGGCGTCTTAACCGTTCCCAAATATGTCGTGGCGGAGGAGTGGGGGACCGGCACAGGGCTAAGCGGGTCGCCAGTCACGGTCTCGGGTGCCACGGGACGCCACAACACGTTGTACAGTTCGACCATATCTTCGTTGTACATAATAGTGCCGCCCACGTGCCACAGCTTGATGCCATTGTCGACCCGAAGCCGGGGTGATGTCGTCGCTGTCAGAAGGTATCGGCTGTCGGGACTCCACTCACAGACGCTGGGGTTGCCACTTTCAATGGTGCAAACCTTGCGGTAGTCTTTTTCCAGATCATACACATCGATTTGCCCTGCGAGGTTGCCAAATCCTGCAACCAGAACGAAGCGGCCTGTTGGCGAAAACGTAATGGTGTTGCGGGGGGCAAGAGGGAACGAGTGCGTGGCAGTGGCGCGGTCGTTGAATATTGTCGCCTTGGCAGGCATATAGCCATAAACAACACCAAACTCACGGGAGTTTGGCGACCAAGAGACATCGTGAATAGGACCTTCTTTGTCCAGCGTCACGCGGGCATCAAATGACCCATTAGTGCTGAGAAGATACAGAGTTGTTTCACCGTAGTAACTCTTTCCGGACTTATCCACGTCCGTCTGTGCGAGCACAAGAATGCTAGAGCCACGCTTGTTCCACTTGAGCTGGACCTTGTCGCCTTTGAAGAAGTTCTTCTGGGAGATGGGGTTCTGGAATGAGGGCACATTGTAGACCTTGACAGTTGCGGGTTGGCCCTTTACAGAGGCATTAGTACGAATGGGGTCTAAAGAGTAGGAGAAGCGGTGTAGTGGATTGGGAACATACCTTTCGCTCAGGCACGAAGACGGCAACGGCATGGTTTTGGGTCCCAGGAGCAAGGGCAAAGTTAGCTGCACCTTCAACTCTGAGCTTGTTCCACACCGTAACAAGGTCATGGCTCTCATAAAACTGGACCTCGTTTGTCACGAGTCGTGCACAATACTTCTCATCCGCTGTGTATTGGAGATTCCAGCCACCCTGTTGCTTTTGGACAAAGCGACCGAGTGGCTTCTTTTCGTTCTCGGCGACGTTAGGCTCTATCGTGCGCCAGACCTTAAGGTTCTTGGTGGCATCGCCAGCCTCGTCCTTGCCAGGCCGCTCCCAGGTAATTACAAATGTACCATTGGGAGAAAATCCGAGCTCGTAAACGTTGACAAGGGGCAGATGCAGAACCTGGTGACCGGTTGAGGCATCGACAACGGTCACAGCTTCGGGCGACGCCCAAGCGAAGAAGCGACCACATGCCGAGTACGCGCAGCACCGCAAGTTGCCCTCAGGCTTGTTAAACCCAGCGAGGGGCTCGTAGGCTGGCGCGGCATCGAAAATGCCGATGGCCTTCTGGGTTCGATACGCAAACTGCAAAGGAGACGCCATGGCTAGTGAAAGTCACAGTGTCTCGTTGGAATGTTGTTTGCAGTTTTCTGGGTGATGTGGATTGTGGCAGATTTTGCCGGTTGAGTTTTCTTCTAGGACTTGTCTCGAGTTTAACCCCACGTTAGCGAGTCGATTGGGCCGATTCGTATATTGATATTTCGAATCGAGCGTTGATGCGTCTTATAATGCCAGAGAGCACAGCAAAAGCACTTGGAAATGCTGATGTTGATTCACCAAGACAAAATTGTCTCCAGCGCGGGTTCTGATGCGGTTGGAGATCTGCTGTTGATGGAGCGAATCGACTAATCCAAAGAGATGTCGATGTCGCTTTACTGTATTTGCAAAGCGTGATACACGATGCAAGTTCACAGACACGGAAACGCTGTTGCTTGTCTTTGACTTGTTGTCTCGTGCTCGTCTTGGAATCGAAGTCTCTGATTCGTGGTGTGCAGTTCAACCAGCGTAGTCGGACGGAAGACAAGGGTGGGTGCAGCGAAGAATCAACAAGCTGCAGAAGAAAATCGAAGTCGGCAAAGCACCAGAAGGGAGGAAGAGGGAGGGAGGAATTGGCGGCGTCGACAGCGGCAGCGGTGCCGTAGTGTTGAGAAGAGCTGGCTGACGGGGGGGCGGAAGGGAGGACGAGGAGGGAAGAAGGGAAATCGAAGCAAAGTATGGATAAGCAAGGCGCGATAAAAGTGTGGGCGATGTTTTTTTTCTTCTCTGTCCTTGTCCTGTCCAGTTAGGACCCAAATTTTTCCAGGCCTTTGTTCCCTGTCTATTGGATCGTGGGGGGGCCATGCGATGTACCTTTGTGCCCACCGCCCACTAATAAACCACTAACTAAAAAGCCCGGTTTTTGCTTGCACTGGAAAAGTCCTAACCTTATCTTGAGTCTCACGTACTTCTTACCGGATGTGAATGCAGTCACGAACTGCTTGATCGGAAGGATATGCGAGGTCCTCTGTACAAATCGCAGCAGAACGTAAAATACAATGCACTGTGTGCTGGAAGTACCAGTTGCCCCAGCATAAGTAGCTAGGTACCCAAGGTAAATAGTAAAGTCGGCATCAGCCACAACTATTCAAGGAGAACATGCAGATAGGGGGTGCCGGCATCAACCCATAAGGTGCGATGGCAGGATTCTGCTGACGTTTCGCGATTTGGAGACCCAAAGAGGAGCCTCGGGCACTCAAATTTATGCCGACAGTTTAGCCCAATCGCTCCTGCATCACATATAATATGGACGGGCTGGCAACCTAATTTTCGGCATCAGAGCGGATGTGGGCAGTTGTACTCCGTACTACCGTTACTTTCTCTTGGGGCCTAATTGGGTATCCTGTTGCTCCCAGACCGCTTCCATCTGACATGCCATGCCGCAGTTGATGGACGCCACTCCGACTACCGAATAGCTGTAACACCCCACTTCCGAGTACCTTCCGCGCGTTCTTCCAGGTAACAACTTTCGCAAACTGCATACGAGACAGCAGCGCATTATGAGTTAGAACTCTACCGCGATTAGGCTTCATAAAATTACATTAGTCATTCTTTGTTTGTTGGCTTGCTCAATGTATATTATATGTGTGGGCAATGAGCTGTGTTGAGCGTCATCGAATCAACATCCAAGGTACATGAGGGAATGGACACCTACGTAGCCAGTCGCATAAGCACTATCCTGGTCTAACATGTGCTGTGAATCACTGGAGTGAACCACACAAACAAGGCCGTGCTACCGACACGCAAGATCGACGACGAGTTTGCTTGCTTACTCTTATTGCCTCTCGAACGCCTCGATTCATCATCATCATCGATGGGAGGTATTTGTGAGGTAATCCAAGGCGCGGGCCGACCCAGAATCATCTGGATTTTCGTCTCAGATGTAATGGAATTAAGATGTGTATACTTGCCAATCATTTATCTGCCTTTGAATGCTTCTCTCCAGCCGCCCTTTTCGTAGAGCCATAGTGCCTCTGTCGCGTACGCCCTGCTGCCCCGGTGTCCACCTTCGCCCATGGACGCTTCTGCGAGTGTCTGCAGAACCTTGCCCTTCTTCACTTCGTTCCAAACACCCACTGCTATGTGGTCATTCTCCGTCTTTCCCCACTCGCCTTGACCGAGGCGATATAGTATTCGTCCAAGAGTCTGATATGCCATGCATCTTTGCGCAGGGACAGCACTCCTTGCAAGTCGAGCCAGCTCCGCAACTGTGTACCCTGCTGCCTCGGGTGCTTCTCCATGGTGATGAAGCCCTTTCGTCGAAGGTATAGAGCGACTGACTCGAGGGGATAGAAAGCGGCCGCGGAAATCGAACCTCAAAGCGGAAACACTAATTTCGGCGTGGGGATAGTATGGTGACTCTTTGTCAGTCGCACTACCGGCACTTGGAACCGGAGCCATCCAAGCTAATTTGCTGGGGTCAGAAGGGAGATTTGGAAAGTATTTCTCGTGAAGTGTGGCTAAGAAGTCTGGATCGGACGGATTTAGATCCGGAAGGCTTGGAGGTACAGGAAAGTGCGTTGACTTTGGCAGATCAGTAATAGGGAAGAGATCCGGCGGCATCTGCACAGGTTCTTGATTCTCGTCATAGTTTTCCGCTATCTTCTTGGAGCTTGTACTGGAAATGGCTGAGGCTTTTGAAGCAGATGGAGGGTCGGGTTGGGCGTGAGAAGGGGTCGGTGTGTCTTGGACATCGATACTGCGCAGCTGACGCTGCGGTTGTGTTTCCTCTGTGGTATTCTGTTCGGATAGGGTCGAGGCTGACGGATCTTCGATGGTTGCTCGTTGTAGAAGACGTTGTATAAGCGCTGGGTTCAGGCCACCCATGAGGTCTTCTTGGGCGCGAGCAATCTCTTGTGGCGTCATGCTGTTGATCCTTTGTCGGTTCTCCTCGTCAATGCGCTGTCGATCCACTTCCTCAAACCTTACGGTTTTAGCTGAATCTTGTCGGAGGTCATTTTGTTTATCTGGGCTATTGCCTGTAACAGATGCGCCTTGGGGGGCTGTGGATGCACGCTGTTGCTTGAATGTTGAGGATTTCCATCGCCGCTTGTGCTGCGGGAAGCCCGACGACGACGGTGTTGGCGCAGTCGGGAATACCACTGGCTTCTTGTCGTTTGAACCTCTTTCTACAATGTCCCCTATCAGCAGTGTCGGGTCCATAGCGATGCGGTAATTCTGGGTCTTGGGGGATCGTGGGAAATCAGCCAGATGCGAGAGTCGCAAGCTCCAGGTCAAATCTGAAGATGACGGCTGACAAACTCGTGTTTTTTGGCGGGGCATCATTGAGTCGGCACGAAACACGCTGCCCCACTTTACGGCATAATTTGTATCATGTACTTCGTGCTCTGTACTCCATACAAAGTACATGTCTACTCTACTGTAGGTGCATCACAGCCACCTAACATCTGTCAAAAGCGCATCCATGTGACACCGAAAACTGTCTTTCCGAACGGCTTCTTAAAGGTAATTACCATCAGGGGATTTCACGTAGTTGACCAACCCTAGGGCTTGCTCATAGTTACTCATACTCCATTTAGCGTTAGTCTGGTAATACTGGTAACTAAACGCGCCAATTGTTCGTATCAGGTTCAATGCCCCTGTACACATGGAGAAAATGGATATTCTGGATTTTTTGCGCTTGTGGCACTTAATAAAATGCATAGAACAGCCATGAAATCTGCTTCATATTGTTACGCTTTCTTGATGTTGAGATCTGCTTCACAAATCTGTGAGACTACCGTGGCCGGATCGGTAAATTCATAGACAAGCCGGGCCAATCAACAATAGCCGGGGATGGGGGGTTGCACCGCCACACCTGCATTGGTGCCGATCACCCCTTCTTCAGCGACGGGTTCCAAAGCCAAATTGAGAATTAAGCAAGGCGTCTGTACAGGGGTTGCTGCACTGCCAAACCGCCTATCGAGTACCCTAGCCACGTTACTATATTTATCCCTCCCGTCAGCCAGTCACTCAAATGAGTCGCATAACAATGTAAATTACTAATGTGTGCACGTCTTCGTGTGTGATAATTCAATACTGTGCGCACGCCAGCGCAATAGAGGAAGAGCAAGATGCATTCATAGTCTGAGACAGTCTAAACAATCACGGCTGGATGGTGGGGTTTTGTCAGTCAGTTGAGAAACCTACCTAGTGTTAAGCATCAGCAACCATTTGCAGTGGGAACTGCCATGTTGAAAAAGACACAAACCAAGAAGAAAAAAAAAGGAAAGAGAGAGAGAGAGAGAGAGAGATAAAACCAAGGTCCTGCCATTTTCACTACATATATCCCACAGTTGCTTGCAAGCTGGTGTTTTAACCAGGTATGATTGGAACTCTTTAGGAACTGCAACAAGTGCATTGTCTTACCACACCTCCAGCCGTCCATTAATTAGCAACATCACATTAGCATGCAGCTCCTCTTGAGACATGAGACGACCACAATTCCAATAGCAACAACACCAGAATAAATAAGATAAAACTCTTTGATGCGAGGCAACATTATTAATAACAGATCGCTAAGGGTGAATTGTCCAGTCTCGGTTGTTAACTATGTCTATTCCGTTTGCTCCCTACCAATGAAAAATCCCCACTTCATCTGCTGCACGGCGCTTCTCGGGCCACCCGTTGGCTCTCCCGAAGCGGGAACAGGGAGGGGTGGCACGGTGGAGAGAGAGCCAGACAGATCGAGCTACCTTAGTTTGGCTGTGACCCGGCCCTGTAACTGGGGTTACATAATGATGTAGGTACAGTGAGGTAGTCAGCACCACACTGTACTCGCCCCTGGGGAGGGGTGGGCTTGTGCCGCTAGGTACCCCAGCCAAGATGTACTTTCGAGAATTATATGCAGGTTTCTTTTTAGGGTAATGGATTAGTCCTGGAGAGAACGCGGCCTTGCACGCCTGGACAGTCCGGTACGGAGTACTTTGTGTCTGAGCGAACAAGTCACTCTAAACTAGGTGTTGCCAGCAAACAGACAGGTACAACGTGGCCCCCTTCCCAATCCGTGTTGCAGTTGGAGAATGCGTCGCTGCCACCATGTGCTTACCTGATACCCGAGGAACGCCAGAGAAGACAAGGTAGGTTGGCAGGTACTAGCTGATGGCGGCGCTAGGCTCGGATGAAAATTTGCCCTCTCGCCTCTCATCAGTTTTGGCGATGGGTGTTTCGGCGCCTGCGACTGTGGATGCGTGGAGGGGACCCAGCAGGTATCCAAGAGACAACCTTCTGATGTATTAGATAGACGATTAGATTATGTTACGTGGCAAGGTTAAAAAAGTTGCAGGTGACTGAGGAAGTGAGTGACATGAACGACATCGCATGCCCCACGGAGTAAGAATCCCTACCAGGTACGTACTTTGTACTATATACGGATTTAGCACTAATCAGCGCTTGGCACCACACCGACCTAGGACAAGAGACCTTCCGAGTACACGATTCCAAGTGCAGAGTAACGTTCGAAAGCTTATTAGTCTGACCCCAAGCCACGCCTGGCCTTGTGCTCCCACCCTGTAATTACCTAAAAGCTGCAACTTGCCTGACCTGCCTATCTTGAGACTTGTCGACTATAGGCATTGTACAAGGTACTGCCATGTAACCGACTAGTCGATATTGCTGATTAGCACCAGCTCAGCGCCGAGGGCTTTATCTGAAAGCCGCTGGCTGGTCTCTCTCTCTTTCCCGCACGCGCCATGCCCCGTTTTTTCTTGCAATGTTGCGCGAGAGTAATAAGAAATGCTGTTCACGTTCTTTATTCTCTCTCTTGTGTCGAGCAGCAAAAATAATAATAGTCCCGGTGGTAATTTATGTAGCCATCCCCAAAATCCACCCACACCCCCGATTCCCCTCCCATTCTCTCACTCTCTCCCTTCCCGCCCCTTTCTCCTCGCTCGATTCCTCTTTTAACATCGACATTTCCACGCAAAATCGCCATCCAGACCGTCGGTTTTTCATCAATCTGCCATTGTCGCGCTGCCTGCACCATCCTCAAAAGGCGACCATTTTGTGCAGCTCAAAGCGCTGCACGCGTTGCCGCTGTTGGATTCGCCGCAACCCCGCCGCATCAGCGCTGCTGCGGGTAGACACAGCGGCTTTGTGGACACATTGTCGTCGCCCGACCGTGCTGCATAGTTGTCTTGAGGCTATTCGCAACTGCCCACGGCTCCACACCCGCTCTCACCTACCCCGATTAGGGACCAGTCACATCATTCGTCGCCACATTTCGACTGCACGTATCTGCATCTGCAACACCACCACAATACCGACGCATTTGCTCCTCCGCGTTCACAAGCCACAATTGAACGTTTTGTTCTATTTCTCTAACCTTGTTTTCATTTTCACTTCAATTGCGTTTCCTCTTCTTCTTAACCAGACTTTCTTAATATTCTTCGAACGGCATTTATAGTGGGGCCAGGCTTCACAGGCTTCACAGCAGCCCATCTACTCGCCCGAAATATCTATTTGTTTGTTCCTTCGGGCCTTGCTTCTTATTTACAGAGACCGTTCTTATTACTCGCCTTCAATATCATAACCCTGCTTCCCTTTTCTACGACACAACTCTTTCTTCAATGACTCCTAGCAACAAACAGCCTTGACCTGTTGAACCTTTCCCGGACAAGTCTTATCGGCTTAGTCGCGTCACCCCCAAGACAAAGGTGATTCACAAATCCAGTTTCGACTTGACCTTTGCCTTAACATGGCCACAGCCCTTTCCGATACCTCGATGCGATACGATTCCTCTACTGGAGAACTCTCATCACCACCATCCGGACCGCTTTCAGAGCCAGGCTCGCCTTCACATCACAGCAAAACCATAAACCACAAAACCCGGCCAATACAGGGCAAACATGGGTGAAATCGTAGTGGGAAGTGACCCACGCCAACCCCAGCAGCAGACGCCATCCTCGTCCAACCAACAGCAACAGTCGGTGTTCCAAACATTTTCACAGCCGCCATCAGCCACCGTGACAAGTTCTGGCGGTCGCCCTGCACAGCCCAAGAGATACGAGCGCATAGACGGCGAGTGGGTACAGTTGACAGTCGCGGGCCTCCCCCGCAAGAAGCCTGGCCGGAAACCTGGGAGTGTGGTAAAGCCCAAGACAGCAGACAGCTCTGAGGGCAAGCAGCGCAAGCCGCGCAAGTCTCGCGATTCTAGTGCCACGCCCATACAGCGCAAGCGCAAGATCGCGCCAGCCTCCGATATAGAAATGGAAGGCGGCACACCGAGATTCATAGCTCCTTCCTCAACTCCAGGCTCAGCCTCCTCCTCCCGCCAGCCACAAGTCATCAACACTCCAGCCTCAACTTCGTCGCCCTCGCAGCATCACCAACATCTTCAACTTCAGCAACGTTCCGCCTCTGAGCAGCGCTATTCACCCAAGTTGCCCAAACGCGAGGGCGTCGGCTCCATGCATAGCATTCTCAATGCTGATCCTGACTCAAATTCACCACAGCCTACCAGCTCCAAGCCCGTTGCTGGCATTGTGCCGATGCGCACCAGCGGTCAAAGCTACGATCCAATCCGGGGCAATTACGACCCCGTGCGCGAAACAATGTCCTCTCACAGTCATACCCCATACTCAACCTCAGGCTCCCCACGTGGCCCTTCTCAACTAGCTCATCGTTCACCCTCCATCGCCAGCATGATTGAACCCCAGGCTCCGGCAATGGCATCTAGCCACTCACATCAAGGCTACCAGCATGGCTCGACACAGTCACGGCTACAGGCACCCGATGCGGCATCAGTGCCTCCCTCTCCGTCAGCCCGACCTACATCTACCCCTACAGCACACCCGTCTGCCAGCGAGTCTAAAAAGGACATGCCAGCACTTGCCCCGCCAGTGCCCCGACCAGTCGTGAATCAAGCCAATTTCACCACCATCTCAAATGGCCCCATTCGAAAGTTTTCTCCGAAGCAAAAAGCCAATACTGGAATTTCTACCCCAAAGACGGACAACTTGGACGAAATACCCCAGGATAGCGAAGGGAGATCAATTCTCGACTTTGGCAAGGCTCGACCAGGAGAGGAGACACAGGCTCCAACTATTGTGCTCAGTATTCCCCTTCAGGTTGGGGAGACGAATAAGTACGTGAACTTTATGCGTATGGCTGAGGACCGATACGGATGGGACGCACTGCATCCTCGCCTCGCTGCCAACAGAGACCGCAAGGCTCGCATTGCTGCTGCTGCCGCATCGCTAGAAAAGGTCGAGTCTGGTCGTGAGTCTGGGGATGAGATGTCTGTAGATCTCTCCGATGTAGAGGGCAGCAACCAAGAAAACGGCGTGGCCAGTGGCCCTGACGCCTTAGCAAAGCCAAAGAAGAAGAGAAACTTCAAGGAAGATCAATATGATGTCAAAGACGATTTTGTCGACGATTCGGAGTTGCTGTGGGAAGCTCAGGCTGCGGCAAGTAGAGATGGGTTTTTTGTCTACTCAGGTCCTCTGGTGCCCGAGGTAGAAAAGCCGGCTCCTGGGTATGTCATGTCACATTTTGGTTTCCAGAGTAGTATTGCTAACAGACGTCTAGGCATGATGGACCGCCAAAACGTGGGCGCGGTGGCAGAGGCAGCCGGGGCGGCAGGGGAGCGTCAACTCGTGGCTCCGGAACAAGTCGAGGTGGCGGGCCAGGTTCCCGGGGCGGCTCAATCACGAGGAAGCCTCGCATTACTAAATCAGAAAAACTACAGCGCGAACGAGAGAAGGCCGAGCGAGAGACTATGGCCCAGTTATCCAAAACGCCGACAAACGGATATGTTCTGCAGCCCACTACCCCGTCCTTTGCGGTTAGTGAGCTCGGTGCTTAAAATGATGACACAGGGCTCTCGCACCCATTTACGGGGCGCTTCGTGTTCGAATATACAAGGCCGAATCATTCAGGGGTGCGTTTTATTATTAGAGATGATGGCGCTCGTTTAGGAAACGTGGCCGGTGTTGCATTTCATGGCTGGGGTTGTCGCTATTGACCTTTGCCATGGTCATCCTTTGAGATAAACTTCTCTCAATAACTGGGCGAATCTACGCAATTGCGCACTGGGAAGACACTGGGCGATTACATATGTTGATATATTTGTAAAGTACAACTGTAGTACCGCCAAGGTACCGTTCTCTTTCCTGCACCTGTTGGTTTTTCAACGTTTGTTTTCATGTCTTTTTCTTTTCATCGCGCCTTTCATCTTCTCTTCCCAATTATCATCAATTGGACGGCGTTTAGGCGAACGAAGCTGGTTTGGCGGAGGTGGTACATGAGAGATCCAACAGCTATTATGGGAGTAGATAACCAGTGGCTTGTGCGCAGAGTAGCAGTCATTCAGGTTGAGGCTTTCCTATGCAGTGCAGTGCTACGCTTTAGACAGCAAGAGAATTCATCTAAAGTATAAACATGCGGTTTCCCCCTGCTGGATATTGCACTTTGCTAGATATGTACACCACAGACAATTATCCCATTTCTCACAGCGACGGTAAACAAATTCTGCTCTGCCGCCAATAAAGTCAATCCCCCCACCAAGAAAACAAAAAATTCGGGATGTAGTATAATGGGTTGCCTGTCCTCTTAATTTCCTGCAAGTCTATTCTTAGCAAAACACCAGTCAGGTTCCTCTTCCCTTGTCCATGATCACTAGGTAAGTCTAACCTCGTTCCCTCCTTTCCTTGACAAGGCTGCCCTTGATGGGTATTTATATATGGTGGTCTACCCGCCGACTGATAGACCGCTCTTTGTTACGAGTTTCATGGCCCCATCAGTCTTCTAAGCAAACGGACAAGCCCGGCTCGAATGATCAATCCGAGTGCATCTCCAAGCAGGTAACCGAGTTCCTACCAATGTTCTATATAGGTAGTCTTAATTTGTACCAGAAAGATGCAGCGTCACCCGTCTTGTCGAGTGGCGGCTGGTGACACTGCTTATTGACTCTCTGAGGTATACCCTCCCTTCAACTTTCGCATGTTGCTGGTGGGCGAAGTCACCTTTTGGTGCCGTGGTGGTAGACATGGATGGCTCCGATGCAAGATTGTAGGGGTCATCGTGAGAACAGGCTAATTTGCAATTGTGAATTCAACCACCAGCCTCTAACACGCTTAGCCAATCATGCTGAGGCATCATAACAATAGTAATCAATATAATGATGGTAATCTTTATTCTTTTCCCATTCCCCCCCTCTATTGCTCGCTCGACTCTAATCATGCAAGGCTAAACTCGGGAATCTCCCCCATCTCATTCTTCCGCTCCTCACCAACCATATAAGAGGACCGCCACCGCAGCTTGACAGATTGAACGCGCTGGGTGCGATTTCCTGCATGCCAGACTTCGACTTCTTGGGTGACGCCACGGCTTTGCTTCGGGGCTAGGTTGCGGCCCGTTTGGGGTTTGAGTTGGAGTTCGAAGCCCTGTAAACGGAGACGGAGGAAACATGTTAGCGTTTGAAAACCCAGATGCTCATGTACAGCAGCCAAGGCCATGAATGAAGCCAAGCATTCGCCAATAAGGAATAGCAGGGTAACTAACCTTGGTAACAGCTAGCTGGAAGTGAAGCTCGCTGATAGGCTGCGCCGCATTATTTGAAAACGAAAACAAAATCTTCATTGAGTTACTGGCCGCCGATTGTCGCCCAGCTAGCATGTCGGTCCGGAGGCTGCCATCGCCGAATATCGCCTTGTGCTCTATGGGGTTGCTTAACACCGGTGCTGGTAGCGATGACGAGAAATTCCATTCATCGTCATCATTGGCCGCCGTAGGTTGTGTTGACGGCGCTACGGGAGCCGCAGCTGCAGCACTGAAGGCGGCAAAGGGGTCGTGCGGTGGCGGAGGTGGTTGGTGTTGCTGTAGAAGTGAGGGTTGGGGAGTTACAGGTTTCGAAGTAGAGGGTGTGGTGAAGGAGGCGAATTGTGAGAAGGCAGGTGACTGGTTGGAAGAGGAGCCTGCTGCCCTGCTATCTTGTGTTAAGGATGATAGAAGTGCGGGACCAGGGATACCTAAGTACGGAATAGTTAGCTACAAAATATCGGGCGAATAAAAGTTCATGGTTTCATTCCCGCTCATATGGTGGTGCTTACTTGAGTTTGCACCGAAGCCAAGGGCGATATTACCGCCTTGTCCATAGCCGCTAGATTCTCCACCGAGGTCGAGACCCAAGAGGTCGTTTTCTAGACCGCCGGCCTGCGAGCTACTGGATGCTGCCCCGTTGCCGTTACTTGTCTCGGCTGCATCTGCGTCAAAGTCGATCAAGGAAAGCTCGTTTGCCGCATTGCCAACTGCTGCTGTCTGCGATGGCGCCAGGCCACCAGTAGCAATCTTTGCCGCGCCTTCCATATCACCTTGCTTCATCAGCTTGTAGCGTTCGACTGTCCGGTGTATGCTGTCGTTGATCTCAAAGAGTTTGGCAACTGCTTCGTGGTCATCCGACTCTTCTTCGCACATCTTCTGGATCTTCGGTTGAGCGCTCTGCAAAGCAGCCGCTAGTTCACTGAAAACATCTCCATCCTGCATCTTGTCTCCCGGCTTGAAAGATTCGAGGCGCTCTTCCAACAGCCTGGCCTTGGCTTGTATCTTTGCGACGTCTTCGGCCGCCTTTGCACGATAATCAGTTTTCGATCGGGTATCGTAACCGGCCATGATTTTCATAAGTCGATTAGCTTCTTGTAGGTCTTCAGGTGCACCGCGCCGGATGAGTTCTTGCAACTTTGCAGACTGGGCCTCACGCTCCTCCTCCTCCATCTCTTCGACAGATTGCAGGTTCTATGATGAGTCAGTATGCAGAAAATACACAAGCAGGCAGTAAGAGCGTGCTTACATCGCTAGGGTTCAAAACGGCAGCATCTTCTCGGCGCACTTCAGGAAACATGTACCCCTTGTAACTCAACAGGCGATGCATATCCCTAATGAAGCCCAAGTCGTCCTTGTAGCGGCTCGTATCGCAGATGGTGACGCGCCATTCTTCAATCTCTTCTAGGATCTTGGACTGAACTCTCGTAGCACGCATAGGAGGGCGCTCGGGAAAGCGGCGAACAAGCTCATTGAGGAACTCTTTGGTGCTGATCTGCAAGTGGAAAGGGTAGCCACAGTTCTTGACGCAGATATCGAGCAGGCCCAGAGCCAAGAGGGCGACATTGGGGTTGCGGTGGTTGATCAATCCGACGATGGCCGTGGCCGCCTCGCGCGGGGCGGTACCCTTCTTGCTATTGATGAGGTCCGAGATTTCGAGGTTTAGGGCGAGGTTGGGCTCATAGTTTTCGGGACTGCAGGCGGCCTGGATGTATCGGTGGAGCTGGGAGGGAGTTCGGCCAAAGTCATTCCAACGATCGCGAGCAGCAGCACGAGCGGATGCAGCCTCCATGGTGGCGGAGCAAAGAGTCAGTCGTCAGTTGAACGTTAGAGGGCAGACAACGATGCGGCGCGAAAGAATTGGTGGTTTGTACAGACGTAGTTGCGCCCCCAATACCGATCTGACAGTAGCAAGGGACGGAATGAGTTTCAGGGAGAGTTGGTTACGTTATTATTCGGCAGGCGACCCAATAAGTTGGTGCCTGGCAGCAGTCGACATGAGGTGATTTGACAGATTGCAAGTGTGGCAGTGAGGGGAACCCACTCAAGGCTGCTGCTGTGGTGTCCTCGCTTCAAGAGAGCTGAGGGTCGTCTGGATTGGTGAGAGACGATAAAATATCGGTCGAATCACAACAGCCTCGATCCCAACAGAGCTTGCTTTAGAAAAGTTGAAGGTCGGGCGGTGACAGGTTTAGTAGTGGCTGGGTGGTTGATGATGGGAGCACCAGATGATCTGCGGAACAATGCATCGGGTTGCGCGGGCGGTTTATTGTCCGCTGGTGACCTCATTGCGTACCTTTGCCCACATGTAAAGAGAAGTACCTACTAGTCCAGGGGGCGGGGTGAGATGCGTTAGCGGTTCTAGGCGCTACCAGTAGCACTACAAGCTACCTACTTCGGTAGCTCTGTGACCAAATCCGACAAAGAAAAAAAAAGGAAAAGAAAGGGTCCACCAGGAACTATATGTATTCCATGACATCTTGACATCTTAACATCTTAACATCTAACATATCGCCGTCCATCCCCAGATACACCTTACTAAACCTCTCACATTCGCCTCAGACTCCCTCCGACATCTCTCCAAAATGCGCCATAAAAAAGACTTCACCTCCAAGGGCAAAAAGTCAAGCAATCGCCCCAGCCCTGGTCACGGCCCTCCTCGACAACCCCGCGATGGTGACAACCCCACGTCTCGGCGTCCCGCCTTCAAAGCCGCATGTTGGGATCTCGGCCACTGCGACCCCAAGCGATGCTCAGGCAAGAAACTCATGAGGCTGGGGCTCATGCGCGACCTTCACATGGGCCAGCGTCACAATGGCGTCATCATTACCCCCAACGGCAAACAGGTCGTGTCGCCCAACGATCGAGAGCTCCTGGACCAGTACGGCGTGGCCGTCGTTGAGTGCTCGTGGGCTCGTACAAAGGAGGTGCCGTGGAACAAGGTCGGCGGTAAATGCGAGAGGCTTCTCCCTTATCTCGTCGCTGCCAACACCGTCAACTACGGGAAGCCCTGGAGGCTAAACTGTGTCGAGGCTTTGGCCGCTGCGTTCTACATATGTGGGCACGCGGACTGGGCTGCGCAGATATTGGAGCCATTTTCTTACGGGCCGTCGTTTCTTGAGATCAACGGCAGCATACTTAAGAAATATGCTGCTTGCACCGATGCTGCGAGCGTCAAGAAGACGGAGGAGGAGTGGATGGAGCGGCTGGAGAGGGAATATTCGGAGAGTCGTGGAGATGGAGTAGACGACATGTGGACGAGTGGCAATACCAACAGAAGAGGGATAGGCTTTTCAGACGACGACAGCGCTGATGATGATGAAGATGATGATGATGATGACGACGAAGACGACGACGAAGACGGCGATGATGACGGCCAATCAAAGAGACATGACGGGATATATCTAGGAAAGCGGCCACAAGAGGCCAACAACGACGATCAAGAAGAGGAAGAACGCGACCGCTACGCAATATCAGATGATAGCGACGACGATGCCGCCATGGAAGAAATCCGCCGAAGGGTCCTCGCCTCCAAGACCTTCACAAACCCGGCCCCCGAGGAGAAGAAGAAGCCAGCCACGATACCGCGGCCGCAGAACCTCAAGCCCGACTGGGACGCGCAACCTGACTCAGATAATGGCGGTGATGACGATTCGTCCGATAATGACAATAATGACTTTGACAATATTATTGCCGCGACGCCCGTTACGGATCGGATAGGCCTGAACAGGCTGGAGAAGGAGCGGGGCCAGGCTGCTATTACTACGAAGACGTTTTCATCGAATACTTTGTCGGCGCCGGGCCGGGGGTAGATAGAGGGGAAATAGAAATGACGATAAACATTGATGCCTCACCCATGTTGGTTGTGGGGCTCTGTTTCTCATGAGACGACGGGCTGGTCTCTCTGATGTGCCATTAATGACCACCTCCAGATGAGTAGTCCTAAGTTGTGTGTATTCTATGCTGTATTGTAAGTCAGAGTAGTCTTTAATGGAGATTTCTATATTGGTATTTTGTCTAGATCCCATCGCTGCCATCTCACCCATGGTAGCCCTGCATGTCTAACTTCGATTAATGTACATGCGTTCGTTACCCCGTAATTGATATACATTTTTGTAAATGCCGGTTCTAAGCCACACGAGTCTCCGTTTCATACACTCTTACAATTCCCTCTTCTCCCTCACCTCTTCGTATGTCTGGATCTGGTCGTCGACCTGCAGGTCCTCAAAGCCCTCTAGACCGATACCGCATTCGGACCCCTTACCCATCTCCGTGACGTCCTTCTTGACGTGCTTGAGGGTGTCGATTTTGCCTGTAGAACACCCGAGTTAGTATCGCACTATTCCAATGCAAAACAAATAGCAGTAGAGCATGCGAAATGCACGCGCCAGGAAGGACAAAATAAACTTACCATCGAAAACGACCTTGC
The DNA here is from genome assembly GCA_009828645.1 of Calcarisporium arbuscula. Lineage (NCBI taxonomy): Eukaryota > Fungi > Ascomycota > Sordariomycetes > Hypocreales > Calcarisporiaceae > Calcarisporium > Calcarisporium arbuscula. Next base: position 73,375 of record WBSA01000032.1, read on the forward strand.
CCTTCCGCAGAACCTTGACCATGGACGTCCTCTTGATAGAGCCGTTTCGGACCTTGCATCCAGCGATATTCTTGAAGACTCTGCGCTTCATATTGATGGGGAAGACCTGCAAGACATCCGCCTCGCCACTCACACGCGTCGACACACTCTCCGGCAACAGCGCCGACAGCTGCTGCTTGACCGCATCAACAGTGTGGTAAATAACGCTATGATCCAAGATGCGCACACCTGCGCTTTCGGCGCGATGCTTAATGTGAGGGGGGATAGTGCTGTTGAAATTGACAATCACACTCCCGGAGGCGGCCGCGTGGTCTATATCGTATTCGGAAATGTGCCCAACGGATGACCGCAGGATACGTGGTCTGACTTCGTGGTTGCCGAGTTCGAGGATACTCCCGCAAACGGCTTCGACGGAGCCCGCAACGTCGGCCTTCACAGAAAAGCTCTGGTACAGAATGCCCGGTTGCGTTGGTTCTGCGTTTGCTTCGCCGCCAGTTTCCGCCGCCGCTTCAGCCGCAGCCTCTGCAGCAGCCTTTTCTCTCTGGCGCTGTTCTTGCTCGGCAAGCTGCGTAGAACTGTCCTCGCGGTCCGCCATCTCCTGCCGATATTCAACGGCCGTCTTGGCCTTGTTCTCGTCAGGTGCCTGTAATACTTGTTCGCCGGCTGTGGGCAGGTCTCGCCACCCAAGAATCTCTACTGGTGTTCCAGGCTTGGCCTCGGTCAAACTCACGCCGGCTTCGTTCCTCAGCACCCGGATCCTGGCCCAAGTCTTCCCAGCAACTATCAGGTCACCAGGTCGCAGTGTGCCTCGCTTGACCAAGATTGTGGCAGCTTTGCCGTTTGGCTTGATGCTTGATTCAAGAATCCATCCCTCAGCCAGGCCATCTTCCTCGGCTCGTACGTCAAGAATCTCAGAGAGGGTTGAGATATTCTCCTCCAGGTCATCCATGCCCTTGCCAGTCTTTCCGCTCACGCAAACGACTTGGACATCGCCGCCGTAGTCTTCAATCTCCACACCATGCCGAGAGAGATCCGCCTTCACTTGGTCAATCTTGGCGTCTTCCTTATCAATCTTGTTGATGGCAACAATGATTGGCACCTTTGCAGCTCTCGCATGTTTCAACGCTTCGATGGTCTGTGGCATGACGCTGTCATCGGCTGCGACCACAAGCACAACGATATCTGTTACGTTGGCTCCGCGTTGGCGCATCGATAGGAATGCGGCATGGCCGGGCGTGTCGAGAAAGGTGATGGAGTTGCCTGATGACATCTTGACAACAAAGGCACCAATGTGCTGTGTGATGCCACCATGCTCTTGAGCAGCCACGGAGGACTTTCTCAGCCAATCCAACAGCGTGGTCTTTCCATGGTCAACGTGCCCCATGATAGTAACCACCGGAGGCCGAGATGGAAGTGCAGACAGATCTTCGGGTGTTGGCCTGGGCCGAATATCACGTAGGGATCCAGAATCCACCGTGGGCTCGAATCCGTATTCCTGGGCCACCAGCGCAGCAGTTTCGCCTGTCATGATTGTATCGTTTGTGACGTTCTCAAAGCCCATCTCCTCCATGTCAGACAAGAACGTCACGGGAGGCTGTTTTAAAGCCTTGGCGAGGTTAAAGACATTGATATACTCAGGGAGAAAAATTGGTAAAGGCTGCTTCGCCAGCTCCGCGGCTTGTTGTTTGAGCGCCTCCTTCTCAGCTTTTCGGCGCTGCTTCCTTTCCCAACGCTCTACAGCCTCTTCGTCCCAGTTTTCATCCTCATCATTCTGGGTTCGGCGTCCTTTTTGTGGCTTTTTAGATTTCTTCGGTCTCCGGTCTTCCACTGATTCTTCTTCGAGCTCAAATCTTGATCGGCGTTTCTCTTTCAGGGGATGTTCGACATTGCCAGCAAATGGCCCGGCCCCATCTCCCAGAGTCCCCCCGTCTGGCTGTACTTGTAACCCATCTGCTTGTTGCCTCGGATTTGGAGTAGATGCGCCTTTGAAACGCCCTGCAGGCCCTTCACTCGCCGAGCCAGCTTTCTTGCCCGTGGGCTTACCCCTGAAATTGGTGACTCGATCTTCCAGCTCGCCCCAAAAGTCTTCATTTTTGGCAGCCTCTGCTTGCCCCAGCTCGCTCCCAGACTTACCAGCAGTACTGGACTTTGTTTTTAGCGGGTGATGGCGTTTTCGCGTAATATCGCCCCATACTGTAGAATTTGTTCCGGTTCCTGTTGTTTGTACTTTACGGCCACTAAAGGCACCCCATCCGGCTGCTTTGGGGCTGTCTTCCGTCTTTGACTCCGAAGTCGGTTCCTTTCGGCGATGGAACTTATCCCATCCTGGCGAGGCTTTGCCCAGTGAAGAATTGGCCGGCTTTTGAACCTGCCCCGGCTTGACGCTGTCCACTTGCTCTTGCTGCTGACTCCCAGAGGACCAAGAGCGCGGGGTGGGTGGCGCTGATGGCTCATGGTTTGCTCGAAAGACATCAGCCAGAACTGACTTTGACAAGTTTACTTGTGCTTCATCGGGTCCATTTCTACTCTTATCGCCCCTCCCTTGTTTCAAACGCGGTTTTCGTTTTGTATGTGTATTTCGCTCTGCAGGAGAATTCGCCGGGATCGGTGTTTCAGCAGGGGGTGATGTAGCTGCAGTTCGGCTTCGAGCTTGTCGTTCATGAGGGAGCAGCCCATCGTTTGGCGTGCCTGGAGAGCCATCGGTCGATCGTTTGGCCTGCGACGCCAAAGAACCCCAAGAGCCACCCGCCGCTGTCGCAAACCCGCGCACTAGATCCCCAGACCGAACAGAGTCGTCGCTCTCGCCTGGATTATACAGCGGCTGGCTCGTCGACAGAAGCCGGTAAGTCTGTGTTGGTGATGAGGCGCATTGTGTAGAGCGAAGCGGCTGGGGTTGTAGAGGCGACTTGGCCAAGCCCGTAATCCTTCGATGCTGATTTTGCGCGTTTGTGCTGGAAACCCTTTGCCGACACGATGCGCATAGGAACGGGTCGCCGCGAAGCTGCAGAATCCAGTCAGTACTCACTCAGCACGGCGTCTTTGTTTTTTTATCGAGGGGCGAGTCACTAACCTTCCACGCGCGGACTCTCAACATAGCCGCGGGAAGTAAGAGTCAAGCTTCACGCTGATCTCCTCAAACATTGAGGCAGGTCGTGAAGTCCTTGCCTGCAGGGTTAGAGTGTGGATGGCGATGAAGGCATTTGCTGGTTGGAAGTCTTCGATCTATAATTTCTTGTACGTATCAAGGTACAGTTAATTGGTTTATTGGAGCTCCTCCGTCCAGCCTTCCTGCGAATAGGGAGCTTCGGCGCTAAAACGGTCCGCCACTCGTCCGGCTGAGGCGTATTAGCCGGGGTGACATTATTACGTGGACAGTTTCAGTATCATTTTCGTGACATCGTAAATCCTCATTCGTGTCCACATTATCATTTTTGTTGCGAGGCTGCATGTTTTATGATTGATCTCCTTCTTTACTTCCTTTTGCTCGACTCTCTTTCCGCTTTTAGATATTTATCTAATCCGCGAGATGCTCTCCGCTTAATGCCCCATACATATATCGATTCTGCGCAATAGCCAGCTGTTCGTTCAATTTGGTCACCTTTCTACCCATGCTTGCCACGCAGCCAATTTCTCAACTCAATAAGGACACCGAATTCATCCAGTAACATCTCTCACAACGGTGCATCATAAACACCAAACCGCCATTCCTGCCCCTACTCACAATGGCACCAGGTAAACGAGCTGGCAAGGCAAAATCTGCCGCCTCCTCTGCCCCTGTCCCATCCGGCTCTTCCAGCTCACCTCCTGCTCCATTCAAGACTCCCCCCGAAGTGCTGAAGCCCTTCATCGACAACTTATCTGAGAAGCATGTCTACATCACCCACATTGACGCAAAGCCCGCGTCCTTTAAGCAGAAAATCTTCCTCGTCCCGGTCGGCATGAATCTGGTCGTCGCTGCTGCGTTTATATATCGCATGTACACCATCGCCCCCTGGTACTGGAAGCTCATCGTCCTAGCGTTCGGTCACCCCAACGAGCTGTCATTCCCATCGGCAGAATCGACATGGGGCGAGCTAGGGTGGGAGATTTTAAAACGTGGACTAGTCATGTTCATCGACTTTTTACTCTTCGTTTTCGTCTGGCCGTGGCCTGTCGAGTTTACCATTGGTCGCGCACACGGTAACCCAACCCGTTGGCGGTTGTCTGTTGGCTTCCGAGAGAAGGAGATTTATGTGCGTCGCAGCCGCGACTGGGACCAGCTCCTGGGCAACGTTTTCAAGGACGACGACTCACGCAAGATTCTTCTCGCGTACATCCAGCAGGCGACTGCCCCCCTGCTTCAGGAACAGAAGACTGGCTACTTGCTCATGAACGCCGCGTGGGACCTAGACTGGAACGCCATGATTCAAGCTCACCGCATGGTGGATAAGAAGGACGTTGCTCTAGAGGCATTCAAGAGCGTGGTCTTGTTTCACAGTCAGGACTACGGGTGGTTGTGTCTTGACAACAAAGATACCACGGCCCCTGGTGAGGACGAGAAGAGGAGGCAGGTCTTCGCCTTTAGAGATGCGCTGACAGCTATGGGCAAGGAGAACTTGTTCTACCGCTGGGTGGAGGTCGTGCAGTATGAAGCCACACAACCAGGCGGGTTTGGGCCAGAGAAGCAAGAAGCGGCAGCAAAGAAGATTCGTGAGCTGTTTGAAGCGGAGAATATCGACTTTGATGAACTGTGGCAGGAAACGGTTGGGGGGGCTACATCCGATCCTGCGTAGAGCTGGCGAGTCGTCGGGAGCTTGGAACAAAAACAGCGTGCATCTACCTGTCCATCGTGATGTATTAAATATACTATCTATCACAATACAAACTTTCATCTTTGCCATCATATTCCACATTCCTCCCCCCCCCCCTTCTTTTTTATGCATGCCTATAGCAGGCGTCTCAACTAATAAGTAGTATTCAAGTCTCAAACTTCACAACTAGGTCAGGTCGAGCTCATCGTAAAGCCAAAATAACGTTCCAAGATCAGCATCAAAAAGGTACTCTCAACAACACTAGTATTTTGCAAAACAAAGAGACAACTCGTTTCATCAACGTACAAAGTGAAGATGAAGAATACGAACACATGTCAAAATGCAGATGCGGTCGTGGGCAAACTGGCAAAAAGGGAAGCCAAGCATCTCACACCAATGTTCGAACATCTTGAACCGTGCGCGACGATACATCAACTCCCACCAGCAACGAGAGAGGAGAGAAAGGCAGAAAGACAACACAAAAAAAACCCCTCTGAGCGCGCCCTGCTATCACTCTTACAGCGGTGATACTACAGCGCGTCCCAGCTTTCGCAGGATATTTCTTTGCGGCGGACTCCAGCTCGTTCCCCACGCGATATTCGCTCTAGTGTCCGGACACTAGCATTCACATCGGCAGGCAGGGCTGGCGTCGTGTCTGAGTGAAGCTTCCATCAATGCACGGGCGGGATTGATTAACAGAATCGAACTGGCGTCCCTGCTCGATAACAATTAACCACTCGACCACCCGCGCTCCGGGCTCCTCGCTGTTGAAAGAATGATGAGTATTGGGGCTTATAAGGGAGTGAACAGTGGCATGGTATGGAGGTGGCGAAGTGGTGCAGACAGCTGGCAGAGGGTGGTGGCAGAACTGCCAGTAAAGGGGGTGAACGGCTCCTGTGCTTGTTCAGGTCTGATGGGACAGCTGGTAGCTGACTGAACAATGGCAATGCAAGAAGGACGTTAGAGAAGATCTCTCTCTACTGACACCCTCTAATATGCTGCACTATGCATTCACGGGTGCTCGGAAAGCTTTGCCGTTGACTCAACCCAGAGTCGTAACGGACTGAAGAGCCGCCCCGGAGATCCATGTTACAGTTAACACGGACAGATCAACCAGGATTGTTGAAAGATCCATTTCAGCCTTCTCAGACGATTTATGTCAGCCACCGTATGCAGCACTTTGCGTCGGCCAATGAGCCATGCGTCCGCATATCAAGGCAAGTCATACACACCGTCAATCCCGATAATTCGGTCAGAGACATCAACAACGGCCAGGAAGTAAAGCCATTTATGATAATATTTTAAGCATCAGCATAAATAGACACATATCGGAAAGCAAACAAAATACAAAGAGAGCCAAAGTAGCAAGTGCAGCCTTCGAGGGGGGTTGGCACGAGGCGAATGCACACAATGAGTCGAGGGACGAGGTCGATCTCCACTAGTATCCCGTACACGGTATCGTGGGCATTGTACTTCAGTATTCAAGGGCAGATATATTTGTTTTTGTGTTGTCAAATATTGCAGAGGCGTAGTAATAGTAGCTTGTGTTTGAGTTTATGTGCATTTCCTCATGAGGGACATCGTTGAAACCGGGATGTGTTCGTTTTGGTGAACTTGATTAGTCATGGCTGTGCCATCAATTTTCCTAAGTCGGTAGGTTCTCTGTCTATGTCAGTTAAATTCTCTTCCTTCCTAACCCAGCGTTCTCCAAGGACAATACTAAACAGGCTATTTTTTTTATTTTTTTTTGGTCATCGTTGTTTTTTTGTTTTTTTGTTTTCAAATAACAAGTTAAAAAATGGGCACGTCTTAGCGAGGTTAGCAGCGCCATGCTTTTTTTATAATTATCAGTCACTGTTTTCAAGGCTTACACCACATTTGGGCACAGTGGAGTCGCGCCATTCAACTATTAAAACCTCACACTGAACGAGGGGAATTTCTACATTAATACAAATCAGAGCTAATTGGAAATTAATATCCTTTCTAATAACCCTTACAAATTACGTTATCTGCACAGGGCTTCCATATTGTCTACAATCGAGAGATCCATGAAGTTGGAGAGTAAGAAACTCCACCATCCAAATGACCCACACTTCACAGCACCCTGTCAAAGCCTCCAAAACGTTGAATCAGACATCTTCCAAAAACACCAGTCAAGAAAAAGTGTCAAGAAAATGACTGTTTGAATGCAAGGTCACGCTGTATCTCTGCTAACTTATCACGAGTAAGGTCGGCCTCGATATACAAGAAACCCTGCAAGTCAGCTAGCGTATGGACTTCCCTTGACGTCTTTCGCTGAGTTGAGCTCTCATTTCTTGCATGTTTGGGTCTCCATGCTCTGTCGCTCCTCGAGAGGTAGTGTCAGTGATGGAACTGAGAATCAACCATTGGGCGAGAGCTTGAGCAGTGTTGCGTAGGTCGCAGATGGCTTCTGATGCTTTTAAGCCGGGTTTAGGACGGGTTTCTGTTGAAACGCTGGTGGAAAGGGTCGGCATCGAGCCTAGGAAAACTCACGGGTATTCCCATCGTAATAGTAGTGCAAGGCGCAAAGACCAGCTCCGGTAATGGATAAGCTGACAAGGCCGAGGACTGCTAGTGCCCACACTTTGGAGTCAAAGCCGGCTGACGCTGCGCCCATTTTGGGGATGCTCATCCCCTCAGCAGCAGCACCATACTGCCGGCCCTTTGAACTTGTCACGATGCTACTTATGAGTAATCTTACCGCTCCACTCGTGATCAAGCCTGAAGTTGGACTCCATTACTCCCACTGGAGACGATCTGCTGCCATTGGTCTCAGACATCGTTGTTGATAGTCAGGATGTCATATCCCGCCTGAAAGGCTTCATGGACTTCATCGAAGAGTTTGACCTCGAATTCATAACAGTTCAACAGGCCCCGCCTGCAGATATTCAGCATGTGCTCGAACTGGGTTTAGATTGGGGCGAACTTACTAGTTGCGTCGAGGCACATCACCAGCCTACATATCGTCTCAAGAAAACCCTTAGACTGTTGCAATCTCTGTCTTCGAGAGCGCTGTCTGGTCTCCCTATCTCTGGTGGCTAAGACGTTAATCAGCGAAGGTTCAAACTAAGTATCGCATAGACACCCACCGAGCTCTTTCCCATGGCGGTCTTGATGGCCGGAAACAAGTCAACAGCATCACGGCCTCTCCATACAGCTACAACGAGAAGCAAGGCTCCTCCCAATCTGTTCTCTGCGTTAGAGCTCGAACCGTATCAGTCGATGCGCCTCGGTGGGTTGCAGTATAGTGCTCTGTATCGGCAACGTTGAGCATTAGAGGCATAAGTTCCCAAGTTGTTGCTAGATCGGAGGCGGTCTCGTTTCGTCCATATGCAGCGTTAGGAGATTCCCACATCTCCAATATAGCCAGAGATATCATCAGCTACAGAGGTCAATAAATACATTATATATCCCACAGCTTGAGGATCATGACATTGGGCTGCTGAGAAGCTGGCTAATAACCAATAGACAACTGGTATTGAATGACGATATTTCATAACTTATCACTGCCTCTCTATCAGTGGGGGGTAAGACTTCCACAGAGAAAAGCGAGGCTCTAGGAGAGTAGAGCCACACTCACTTCACATCCTGGGTGTCACGAAATCACCTACCATATCCTACCTGCAACAATACAGGCCACATGAAGAGTTGACCCAAGGCGTCTAGACGAGGACGACCATCTGGTGTCGGCGCGTCTGCGCATCATCCAGCTTCCCATCCGAGGAACGCTTCGAGCGTGGGATTGCACCTTGCACGACTAGAATGAATGATATGAACTATCTCGGGAGCAAAACATGGGATGGTGGTATGGATTGGAGTCTGACGAGGATATAGGCGTCATAATTAATCCACCATTAGATATAATGTCCATCTCTTATCAAGGCCCTGCTGAGGCAATCACGTATTCTTTTCTTCGTCTCATAAAGGCATGGTAGTTGCGAACAGCATGTGATGGTTTGCAAATATATAAGGCTATATTGCCCAAAAGACAACAATGCACATATTCTATTTGAAACAGAAGTCGCACATGGAGACCACGAATATGGCTGTAGATCACTATGTTCATTGAAGCCACGAATGTCTTCGTGATACCATGAGAAGACAGACCGAGGTGAATACCACGGCCGGCTTGGCGTATATAAAAGAGGAAGCAAGGCGAAGGTAGAAAATGAGACAGGCAGAGAAGTTACAAGTGCAGCTTAAACACCTCGCCTGTTTATCAATGATCTTTGTTTCTTTTTTTTTTTTCTTACATACTCCGTAGGATGTCCCAAGTCCAAGACTGTCCAAGGAATAATTAACCCAGAATCCAATAATACTGTGAAGGCTGAAGGTGGAGCAGGCTGAGCTGCTTAATTACTGAGGCGGATCCATCTGGCTTAGTTGGGCTGGTTTGAGGGTCACGAAAACACACCCCTTCTCTTCTCTCGGTTCACTAGAAGACCGGATTTAACATTATAAGAGTTACTAAATATGGAGAATGGTCATTTATGACATATTTACAGCTGTGTTTTCATATATTTTTAAATACTGCTTTTGTGGGTGTCTTTATACTACTACCTGACTTACATCATTCTGCAAGTTCATTTCTTCTTTTCAAAAAGACTACGTACCCCCGGTCGTCACGTCGTCCAAGCAAATTTAACGATCCAGCAACCTAATTACAAGGCTACCTGGGTACTGACCTACCCTGGCTACCCACCTAGGTACCTACCATATGGGCTACTGTCGCTGTGCCTCCACCTTGTAGCGCGTAAGACTGCAAGCACCGTCCCTTGTCATGGCGCCTCACTTCCGTTCTGGAGCAATGGACATCTGACCATCTCTCATATTTTTCCTCCCGACTGATTACGAGCGGATTAGTTGTTGCTCTCACCGTCACCACACCTGCAGATTACCTCTCCTCGCCGTCAGGAGCCCCTCGCCAATCGAGCCTCAATTTACACTTGGTTGCTCTGCCCTCGCAGTCAGTGAAACCGTATCACCTGTCTCTACGTGTCGGTCGCCTCGTGGCTGTGCGCCGCCCCAAGTCTCCTGTCAGAACCCCACACTCCTTTTGTCTCCTGGTTTCGCCTCGAGACCCTTTCAACCATCTTTTTGCCACAGCGCATCACCACGCAATACCCATTCCCGACCTCGCGAGCCCGTGCCTCTTCCATCTTCGACTGAAAAGGTCTTGACATGTCCTCCGGTGGGCTGACGAGGCGCCGTGGCGCTGGTGGTGCCGCCGACGGCGAAGGCAGCAACGGCGCCTCGAGGACGAATTCCACCAACAACGCCAAAGACTCCGGCCCCGAAACGAGCTACGAGAATGGCGAAAATGGCCACAAGATTGCCTTCGATCCCCGCGACATCAGCGAGAGCGCCGAGCGTAGCAAGCAGCCCAAGCTGACCATGATGGAAGAGGTGCTACTTCTGGGTCTCAAGGATAAACAGGTACGCGACCTACACAACCAGCAACCATTGCAGAGAACGCCATGGCAGGGGGTAGAAAGGAGCAGAGATAAAACGAGACAAGAAGCAACAGGGACAAGGGTGGTGACATGTCGTGGATGCAATAGACCAGCATTCAGCATGCCTTGCCTGTCGTCTTCCCTCTCGCGCTTCGCCACCGCCATTTCGTTTTTCTCCCTCTCCTTGCGTTACTGATACTGACGGTCGGATCAATTGCAGGGTTACCTTTCTTTCTGGAACGATAACATTTCCTATGCTCTCAGAGGATGCATCGTGCTCGAACTCGCCTTCCGCGGTCGCATCAGCATGGAGAAGGACCCTGCCAGGCGACGGTTCCCCCCCGCTGACCGAAACATTGAAGTCATTGATGACACCCTCACCGGCGAAGTCCTTCTCGACGAGGCACTCAAGATGATGAAGCAGAGCGAGAAGATGAGTGTTAGCTCCTGGATTGATCTCATGAGCGGTATGCACCTTGAACTCTTCCACCACCCTCATGTCACTGCTAACGGTGATGTCGATGTCAGGCGAGACCTGGAACTTGATGAAGATTGGTTACCAGTTGAAGCAAGTGCGCGAGCGTCTTGCCAAAGGCCTTGTCGACAAAGGCATCCTCCGAACCGAGAAACGAAACTTCCTCCTCTTCGATATGGCCACGCACCCTGTTGCTGACGGAGGGGCCAAAGAAGAGATCCGACGTCGCGTACGAAACGTGTTGACACAGCGCACCGTTGTCCTCAACGGCAGCCAATTCCTTCCCGAAAACCTCGAATTCCGCTATATACGCACGATATCAATGGTTTGCGCGGCTTATGCCGCCAACGTCCTAGAGAATGCCTTGTCCACACTAGGACACGAGGCTCGCGAACGGGCTTTCGCCCAGACGGACGAGTTGCTGGCTGACTACAGCCAGTGGCCTTTTGGGAGGAAAGCCACTGGGAATGGCATCGGGGCCAACCTGCCTCAGGTCATCGCCGAGGTATGACGCACCGGCCAGCGCTTCAACGTTCCCCACCCGTAACGCGGCTTGCTAACGGAAGAGTGCAGGAAATGAACCAGAGCAAGGACAAAGAGCTACAGCTCGAGATTGTCGCTGCTTGCCTCAGTGTCTTCACCCGACTCGACTCTCTCCTATAAATGCGTAACGCTGTGACTGTGAAATGGCGCAGGTGCCCGTTGTCCAGTCGCCACTGTCCACTTTTACCGTCAGAAAACTCTCGTCGTGCTCGACCAACACACTCTATAGCGGCCACACAGGCACAACAGAAATTACTACTTGTCGAAATACTTCAGAATCACGATTCTCAATCAATTTCGTCTCCCCATGCAGGACTCGGGAAGGGGCATGTTCTAGGCGACACTGGTACAGAAGGCTTATGGATGCGATGGACTGGGATAATGGACAGGCTGGGCACAATTTGATTTTTTTTCCGTGCGAGCACCGGAATTTACACCCAAGAGAAGAGAGAGGGACGGGTGAAATTTGGACTGGTCCTGAGCACAGAGGGAGACAAAACTAGGAGAAACCTGACTGATTAGATGGAGTTTTGTCCTTTTTTTTTATTTCCCCCTTTCCTCATTTTATTTCCTCGCCTTATTCTTTCGTCTGTTTTTCTTCTCTCCCAGCTTTTCTTTTGGGTTGCTCGCGTTCCTATACCGCGAGATTGGAAGAGGGGAGGGAAAGCGTGTACGGCTGTGTATGTCCGCTGTGTTGTAATGAACGAAAAAAGCAAAGAAACGACGTCTCAATGTTGAGGTTGGTGTCCTTGTGCGGATGTACGGTGTTGGTCTACTACTCACGTGTGCTGTGTCCGCTTCCATCCTTCAGTAATGCTACTCAGAATCGCGGGCTTAGTTACGACGCACAACCATCGAAAGGAAGGTGGAGAAAATAAGGTTGGCGAGCGTAGAACATAAGGCATCTGGGGTCCCTCCATCAACATAGTTATCAAAAGTCCAATAGGGAGGTCACGGAATAGCGCAAAATATCATCTGGTACCAAAATATTCCACATTCCACATCCTATCCAGTCACCGACTACTGCCATGCCCCTTGGCCATGCTACTTTTGTAAAATAGTACAAGACAGCCCAAACAGAGTAAAAAAAACAGGCATACACAAATGCCCCATGCCTCGAAACTCCAGCGCCGGTATCGCCATATGCAGTAAAACCACAACCGCCATGCCAGTGGAAAAGCAGTGGGGAGGAAAGCACAAAGGACGACCTTAAACCCATGAAATGACATACACAGACACACACATCCACGCCAGGGTACTGAATAAGTACCCTGAGGCTTATTTCTTTCGTCCACCTACCCCGAGGCTGCCTTCAAAGCCAGGTCGCGAAGCAGGCTTCTTCTTCTTCGCTCCGGCCTTGGATCCACCCTTCTTCTTGCCCGATTTGCCAAGGAGCTTGTTATCCTTGCGAGTCTGGATGTTCTCCTCACGTTTCTTCTGCTTCTGCTTCTGTGCAAGCGCCACCCCGGACTTGCGCTCCTTCCAGGCCTTCTCACTCTTCTTCTTCGCTGCATCCTTGCGCTTGATGGTCTTCTTCAGGATTGCTTCATCATCGCGAATGCGCTCACCCTGGGCGCGACGGCGAGCATTGAGCCAGGCATCCTTCTCGGCAATATCCTCGCGTTTTTCCTCGTCCAGTTCTTGCAGGCGCTTCTTTTGGTTTTGAACCTTGATCAAGGCGGTCTTGGCATCCGACGGACCCTTCTTCTTGCCTGAGTTGAGAACGTAGCTGAGATCATGGGACATTTGTGTGCCATCCCCAAAGGCTACACGACCAAATGCAAAGTTGCCAGTCGTCTCGTCCAATTCTACGGCAGGGCTCATGACTCCCGGTGAGTTGACGGCCAAGGCTTCTTCGCGCTTCCTTTCCTCCTCAACCTTTGCCAACCTTCTAAGTTCCTTCTTGTGTTCCTTTCGCTGCGCCTGTTTATATCTCCTCGATTCGATAAGTTCTTGTCGAGTACGTATCGGCTTCCCATCAGGGCCATCAGCTTTCCTAGCGGCACGAAGGGCCTCGATTTTGGCAGCGAGTCGTGCTCTCAAAGCAGAGGTGTCTGCGGGGATCTTAATGTGCTTGGGTTTCTCTGAGGGAGGGACTGTGGATGAAATGGATGTTGTAGTGCTGGCAGGTTCTGCTGAGGCGGCGGTGAGGGTAGGAGGCTCGCTCGTGTCAAAGATAGGTGACTGGGGTTCGGATTCCGAAACGGAAACGCCGGTGCCTTCTTCATCTCCATGAAGTCCAGAGACATCTAGAACTTGGGCAAATTCATTGCTGCGGGCGTTTTCGCTGGCTGTCTCCAGAGATGTTGCATCGATACCATTTTGTGTGAGGGCCTGTGATGAGATACCATCGACTGATTTATCCTGCTTGGCCTTCTTTATCTTTGGGGCCTTGGATGGCTTCGGTGCATCCTTCTTTTCAGGCTGGTCGTCGTCGTTTTGTTCAGCATCATCAGCTGGGGTAGTTGCTGGCTCTTCAGTCGTTCCTGACTTCTTCCTCTCTGCTTTTCGCTCCCTTTTCGCAGCCCTCTTTTCTTCCTTTCTCGATAGCCTTTCTTCTTTATGTTCACTGAGCGCCGGCTTTTCTGTGTCTAGTTGCTCGGTTTTCTGCTTTTTACTGGCGTTCTCAGCGGTCCTTTTCTTCAAACCCTCGCCTGGTTTCTCGATTTCGACGCCTTCGACGGGTTCAAAATCCTCCTCTTCTTCGACGTCCTCGTCGTCGTCTTCATCCTGTTCTAGCTCTCGCATCTTTCGCTTGTTCTTAGCTCGCTCGTCCATGACTTCTTTGGCATTGCGGTTAAGCTCGCTGTCGGGGTCAAGTTTCAGTCTCCTGGCGGCGGCCGCCTCTGCCTTAGTCTGCTTCTTCTTTTGCCATTGGTCCTGTAATGGATTTTTTTTAATTAGCATGATGCAAATGCCATTATTGACGCAAAGCTCCATGGAAGTAACTCGGTTGAATAATTGTGTGGGTGGCTGGTGGCTGGGAGTCGGAGATCACTCATAGGAAGCTAAGAAAATGCGGCAACATACAGTGTTGTCTTCTCCGTAGTACATCTTGGCAGGAATCAGGCTCAATAGACCATCAAAGGCCTTGGAATGGCCGCGCAGGCGATCCTATAGAGCATCGTGTGAGCGCAAAACCTCAACAAAAGCCTGCGGCTGCGTTACCGCCGGTGCCATGATCAGGCAGCGGGGCATCACAAGAGCAAGACAGAACGAACCTGCAGCGAGCCTTCAGCCATGTCGATAGCTGTCTTGCAAATTGCCTGTAATTTATGAGTTTTCTCGTTTATGCTGTCCCCAGGCAATAGTATTTGCAGAATCGTTGAAGCGCCAGTCGCCCGTTGTGAAGCTATAATGTTGGCGACTTTGGTGGCTTTGGCCTGGCAGAAGAAAAAAGTTGGATAGGCGGTGGAGGCGGTCGGCGATGTGCACCAGGTCAGTACTAATTTTTTTTCTTGAACCAGTGCCCGCTTTGGTTTTCCCCCATTGACTTTTTTCTCGCTACTGCTCCAATGGTCAGCCATGCACGAGAGCCAACGAATACATGTGGGGTAGTAGGTACTTTGTACCTCTTCAATATAAATTACCAGATCCCAAATTCGGCTTCTCATTCAACAATGTACATTGCAACATTTTGTATTTTCTGACATGTATGATTTGGCTGTATTTACTCCATGTGTTGCTTCTCTGCCTTGGCTTTTTATTGAATGCCATGCAGTGGTGTGCCGGACGACGTTTAGTCTATGAAGCATGCAGAGATGTTTTGTCAAAGCTGACATCAGAGATGCTTTTCCTTTTACCTTTGAAGAACTCAAACAACACCTAATCACAAGTTCCACAAAGCACACGGCTTGCGTCAACGACAAGGCAGTGCGTAATGCACCAGAAATGCATCTAGACGTGCAGAGCATTGCCAGTACAACAGGTCCTCCCCTCCCTCATCCATATAGCGCCACAGATTCGCTGTAAGAATGAACCAGTTTCTATTACAGACATGACTATATATATATATCTAGGCACGCAGTTGCAATAGCAACTGGCAGCCCATCGGCATCATCCAGAACAATTAGCAGATTAGGGTTTTTACTTCTTCTTCCCTGCCTTCTTGGGCGCCGCCGCTGCCTCACGTTTCTTCGCCTCCTTAGCCTCAATCTCAGCGCGTCGAGCCTTCTCTTGAATATCCTTCTCTTCTTTCTCGGCCTGTTATCATCTCAGTTAGTCAACGTACTCTCGTCTCAATGAGGCATGTGCCACATGGCATTGCTCTTCGTAAGGGTTATCATACCTGTCTCCGAGCCGCCTCGGCCGCGCGCTGCTCGCGGATGACCTTGAGACGGGCCAGATCTGCCTTGGCCTCATCCGTCTTGCCCGCAGCGTGCAGCTTCAGATACTGTTCCTTGGCAGCAGCAGCCTCGATAGCCTCCCTCTCCTTCCTGCTACCAGGGGCAGCAGCCATGTTTTGAACACCCTCAGTAATGTCACTTACGGTGGGCGCCTTAGTCTGGTTGCGAGCAGCTTTAGAGTGGTTCGGGTTGGCAGGCATGTCGTCGTCGCTCTCGTCGTCGTCGCTCGAAGGCATATCTCCGACCTCGACATTCCGGCTCTTCTGCTTGGCTATCGCAGCCTCTTTCCGGGCCTTCTTCATAGCCTTGCGTGCATCGCGGTTTTCTTCGGCGGCGGCAGTGACGCCAGCATCGTCGCTCTCCTCCTCAGATGACTCCTCTTCAGAGTCTTCTTCGCCGCCGTCCTTGGAATCCTTGTCTCTGGCATCGACGCTCCACATGCTCACATGGTTGCCATGTGCGTCGACGGGTTGCAGATCGCGAGAAAAGTGCTTGCCGCCTAAAGTGTTGATGTGAACCGTTAGCATGCGTTTCTTTTCCTATTTTTTGGCGTGGTGGAGAAGGCAGCGATGCTGTTGCTTAAGTGTATTGTGTTCAAGAACCGCAGGTAGAGAAACAAACCTCCTCGAGTGGGCTTGTTGTGCTTTCCTCCACGTCCACGAGAGGATGCTCCAGGTGCTCCTCCAGATGTTCCAACAGGCATCTTGTAGGATTGGTACTTGAGCGTAAAAATGTATGAGGGTAGATCTATTCAGATCGGCAAACGGTGAAGAAAAATCGTGGGCGGGCAGCAGAACGAACAGTTGACAGGTAGAAGAAGAACTCGACTGGTAATGTTTGTGTAGTGGTGGTGGCCCTTGCCTCGAGGCGGGGTAGCGGGGCTGTTTTGTCTTAAGAGCTGGCGGCGAGCTGGTTGGGCTTACACATGCGACGCTCAGGTAGGGGCGATTTTCGTCACTGGTCCTTATTCGAGTCACAAAGGGATTAGAAGCAGGTGTAAGGCAGCTGAAAGAGCCTTCATACCCAATTTAGGCCGAGTTGACTTGTCTGTTTACATCTTTTCACGTCCCCGCTTCCTTGTTGCTCTGCCCTTCCGAGCTCTTCTTCAACATCTCAAATCGCACCAGGCACAGTTCGACCACCCTATACATACTAACCAGGCGCAAAAGGGGAATGGAGACATTGACCGTTGCTGAGAGTGAGTCAGAGTTGCAGCACAGTCAACGGGCGAGGACTAGTAAGTAATAACTGTGACTCAGCCTTCATTCGACCAGGAGGAAGGAAACGGCTTCTGGTCCTTATCAATCGGACAAAAGTCCCATGTTGTTACGTAGCTATGGATCAGAGCAGGGTGAATGGGATAAGCCCAGCCCAACTTGCGGCATGTTGCCACACGCGACATTCCCGCTCTAGATGCACGACATGGCGCTATGTAGATTCTGACCCTGGCCTGATTCACGAGACATGCGCCGCCCACTCGCATAATTCTCTGAGAGTTGGCCGTTCTGCCAAATTGCTGGTGCACAATTGAAAGGTCGTACACCTTTAACACAGACACACACACACAATGTTAAATGGTTGCCGCCAGCGAAAATGAAAAGATCGGACGCCTTCACCAAGCTGTAAAGGCCATCAATTAGCTGAATTTCGGGTACTCCCGCCACTGCCGCCCACCAACCACCGCCAACCACTCACAGTCAAGGCAATCAAAATGCTCTGTAAAGGCTATGCTTCTTGGCGTACCGCGCTGGAACACTGCAAACGCGGTACAAATATGCGTGCAAGCCCCCGGAAGCAGGCCCATCAATAATCCGATAAGGTCCCACCCCTACCACGTCCCTCAATAAAAACACGCCTTGCGTGCCCCGGCTTCCTCCCCTTTTCCCTTTCTTCTTCAACCTACTAGAAAGATACCAATCCTTCAAATTCACTCTGGCTTTCAAATTCAGTGGAAGCGCCTGGAGGGGAAACTGGAGGAAAGAACAACGTCAATCAAATTCCGTCGATCTTACCATCTATCCTTCACGCTGGCTTTCAGTCTGCGGTTTGGGCCAGATAAAAATTTTACCGGCGGCACATACCTTCGCTTTGGAAACCCTTTCGCTCTTAGATAGAGTTTAGCTTTTGTTTCGTCTGCGTAGTCATTCCTGGATATCTAGGCATGCTTCTGTAGAGGCCTGCGGCCACCTTAAAAAAGCACGTTGCCGTACAAGACGGCTCTCCGAGCCCTGCGACGCCCTTGTTGGCCTTGAACATGTGAGTCTCGACATTGGCATCCATGTGCAAAATCCGAGTTGGGAGTCTGATGTCGAGATCAAGCTCTCGCGTTCTTCCAACTTTGCATGGGAAGAAGAGCTATTTGTAGTCAGTCTGCGAAGCAAATTCTCCATTGCCTGCACCATTGCATCAAGCTGGTTGCCTCCGTCAAACTCACCATGTATATCAGGTTCATTATACTCTACAGTTACACTACACTAAGCTATGACTCCAATGTACATAGCTTGGTGACTACATTGGAGATAAAGCATCCCAAATGAAAGAGGCAAAGACACAACTTGAAGGGCAGTCGTAGTTAGCCAGAAGAGCCGAGTCCGTTCAGAGCAATCACGTTGTCACAACAGGTAGCCAATGCCAGGAGATGGCTTCTTCAACCATGTCATAATACGCTGGCGAATAACATGTATGGTGAGACGTCCTTTACCTCGCGAAGTTAGCCAACCGCCCTGCCTCAACGCCAATGTCTTGCCTCACGGTTCAGATAGACATTTCTACAGTGGCAGCAGCCATCCCTCATGTACTTCCTTTTCCTCGCCCTTCCCGTTTCCATCCATCTCTGTGTCCGAACGCATCAACCCATCTGCATTCATGATATGGTCGCGATTCATTTCCACGGCATGACGTGGATTGTCAGCCACATCCAGCAGCTCAAGGTAGCCAACTGGTTCGTAGCTTTCCATCGAATGGAGTCACAAAACGGCCATACCGCTGCGATAGCATGGCGACATCAGAATAATGAGGCGGGTGGCATCGTAACTCATGCTCATCTTGTTGCATTTCAGATAGCATCTCGTCCTCCGACTGGTCCTCTGACTGAGCGTAACGGAGTATTTGCCGCGCAATGTCGTATTCGACCCCCATTTCCCTGGAATGACTGAATATTGGGGCTCATACACGACATATTGCGTCTCTGGAAAGGTTTCTGCCATGCACTAGTATCTGAAGCGTGGCGGGCGCGGAGCGTTGGCAGATAGATTGGACGTGTAGTTCTGTAATATTCTCTTGACTCTGAGATCGTTCAAATATGTGACTCAAAATGGTATATACAGTTTCCAAGTAAGGCCACCTGAAGGCGCTTTTAGAATTGATAATGTAAGAAAGCATCATACTCAGGTGAGTGAACATCTGAATAATCATTCATGAGGCTCATGTCATGAAGTAGGCTTTGTACATGGTTATCCATGATTTTGTAAAATCCGACGTTGTCGGTACTCAATTTTCATTGTTTATGAGCCACAACTTCTAGTACTATTCGTTGACTTGAAGGATAAAGAGATTCTGTGCCTCCTTGTATTCTTTCTCGACTTGCACGTGGTCGATCAATCAGACGATAAGTGGCGCTCTGACAGAAGAGATGACATGACGGCAAGAATGACAGAATAAAACCCCCCTTGATATAGGTGAAAATATATTCGAAAGGCTTCTCCCTGCGGAGAAAGCTCTTCAGAAATCGTAGGAGGAACCTATTATCAACTATAGAGCGTCGTTTGTCAGGAATGACCTTTCTGTGGCGGCTTCACGGGTTTCAATGTCAATAGTAATAGGCTTGCTGGATACATCAATCCATCTAGGGCATGCTGTTGTGTAAATTTCATGTTGAGCCACTGATGCATTAATTGGAAAACGACTGTAGCACATCATCCATACGCTTTCTCTTCTGCTTCCTCATTGACATGACTGGTTTCCCACGATCAGACGTCACCAAATTTGTGCCTTGAACTGGTGTCGGCCCAGGTTTCAAGGCTTCCTCTCCGTGCACAATCGTTGGCCGGATAAAGGTGTACCGTTTGGTTTCGAAAAGGCCCCTGCTCAGGTATGCAGGGTTGGATGATATACCACCTCTGCCGCTGTGCCCAAGATAAACAGATGCCATTGGTTTGGACGGTAGTACAAAGGGTCCCGCAACAACTTTTGAGTTGGGGCCGACGCCACGATTTTTCAAATCACCATCATCGCTCAATTGGCCAATGAATGAGTAGATCCAAAATGCCCAAGCCTCAAAGGCGATACCATGGCAGGCCCGAGCTTCACGAGATGCGGCGTCTAAATCCCAGAAAGATAACTGCACCTTGGCCGTATCCGTAAGGTAGTCCAGAAGAGCCGGCGCTTGACCATCTCGAACGAATTTAACAGCACACCGAGAGTCGCTACAGAGAGAAACAAGGTCTGCATCAGTGCTCCTTGCCAAGTCCCGCAGTCTATTAGACCGGAGTTCTTCTAGAGGGGCAAACATCATGAGGTATCGAAGCAGAGAGTCGTCCAGCCCAGGTATAGCCTTTTCAGCGGCTTGAGTCTCCCAGCCTGCAGCAGTAGCAGCATCATGCGGAGAGGACCAGTCCTGTCGCGACCCCTTCACATCATACATGGCCAAAGAAGGAAACTTGGATATCCAGTGCAACGACTGCTGGGTTGTTGCTCTGTCACCCCATATTCTTAGGATCCTCAGTAAGGGAAATGGATCTTCTTTTTCTGTCCAGCCCCGTACCAGACGGTCAGATACTTCGGGATAGGTAGCTCGCAACTCATCAGCAGGCTGGATGAGCTCAAGTATTCCCAAGTTTTTGATGTCCGTCAAGCACAACATCTCGTGGGTATCGAATAAGCAGTTGCCGCTAATGACTAAATGAGTGATGAAGTCAACTGTCAGGCTTGTGAGGGGCTGCACAAAGCGCCTTAGCCCGCGGTCTGGACGACATATATGCTGCCTGAAACGGTAGAGGCCAAGGGTCTTGTCGTCATCCTCTGGTTGAAGAATCTGCGAAAAGATCTTCCAGGCATGCAGTGATACACCTCTATTCCTTGATTAGCAAGTTAAGTCGCATGCAAGATGCTAACTAGTCACGATTGCTAGCTTTGTTCTCATAGTGAGGGTTGAAAGTATTCACAATGACACATGGGCCAGTAAGCACGAACCTTGCTTCCAAAAAGCGCCAAATACGCCATTGCATGCGGACGGGAATCCCCTCGAAATACTCTCCCTTGACGTCGCCGATATTGTTGGCAATAACGTTGATGGTCATATCGACTAGAGATCGAGGCCCAAAGGTACCACGAGGCTTGAACAAAGGGTATGGTCGCCGACGAGACCAGTCGTCGGCAGCGTGTGCGGAGATTATATTGCGCGGAATGGTCCATTCTTTAAAGACCTGGCCAGTGGTCTGGTCGAACATGGCAATGCGTTCGGGCATGCCTCATGGGTTCCTCATGTTCTTTCTTGGTGACGTCGATGTACCCTCAGTGGTTTTGGGGTGGGTGTCGCGAATTTGCAGAGGATGGTTAATGTACAAGTAGAGTAGGAGATCTGTTCCACCTCTTCAAAATGAGGGAGGGAGTGGCCGGTCGTCAGCGAACATGCTGAGAGCTGAGCATGTCCGAGATGAGTTGTCAAACGATGGTCCTGGGCGATGCCATAAGCATAAAATCCATGGGTTATCATGCGGTGTGGCATACGCGGACTCTACGAAGTACCCGAAGCATCACTTGTACCTGCCATACAATACAACCCGGACCTTCCAATAAAGGTACAAGCATTTTTCAACAACACCAACTTCTCCTAGTCCCGCCATCACCACCATTGTTGTATGTCTCGATTATGTACAAATTGAAATCACCGACAGACCGATGGGACATTGGCTGTGTTGTGTGTGTTGAGGGTCTTGTCTGAATGGCTACCAGCCCCGCTGGAAACGCAATACAGACACAGCAGGTATCATTGACACAAGCATCACGGATAATGGACGATATTTGGTGCCAGTCCCTCGCTCAACAACTCGGTCCACGAGGCGGGCAACTATTTTGTCATCACTCCTTGGTCCCTAGTGAACTTTCCGGGGCTCTAGAAATCCGCAACATAGAACCCGATCCCGATTAGCAACGTCGTGAGAGAGGCTGTTACTCGATTAAAACGAAATGAATAGATGTTATCCTAGGGGTGCATTTCTTTCCCTTCTAAATCAATCGCATGGTATTGCTCGCTATCTACACTGGACCACTATCGCAGCATCTACATTTACAACATTGGCTTCAGGTCTTCGGATACCTTAAACGGTGCTTCCGTCTTGCCCTTGATCTCATCTACTGTAACTCCGTCCGCAATCTCGATGAGTGTCAGGCCCTTAGCAAAGTCGACATCAAAGACTCCCTGAAATTTTCGGTTAGATTTAAACTACGTCTTGCCCTCGTCATTTGCGCACTACGGGCATACGTCTTTCGGGGTGTGGAAGGTATGTCATTATTCGTGAGACTTACCAGTTCTGTAATGATCCTGGATACGCAAGCCCGTCCAGTAAGGGGGAATGCGCATTGCTTGACAATCTTTGCATTGCCCTTCTTGTCTGTGTGCTCCATTGTCACCACCACCTTG
Organism: Calcarisporium arbuscula; assembly: GCA_009828645.1. Lineage (NCBI taxonomy): Eukaryota > Fungi > Ascomycota > Sordariomycetes > Hypocreales > Calcarisporiaceae > Calcarisporium > Calcarisporium arbuscula. The sequence goes on from WBSA01000032.1 coordinate 95,643, forward strand.
GTCGCCGCAGGGTTGCTCACCAGGTCCATGGCACCTCCAAAGCCCTTGACTTTGCCTGGCAGCATCCAGTTGGCCAGGTCGCCATTACCGCTCACCTGCATAGCTCCTAGGATGGTTAGATTGATTCTGCCACTACGGATCATACCAAAGCTCTCTTCGCTGCCAAAGATGGAGGCTCCGGGCTTGAGCGTCACAGTCTCCTTGCCCGCATTAATCAAGTCGGCATCCTCCTTGCCCTTGGCGGGGTACGGGCCAAGTCCCAGGATACCATTCTCCGACTGAAGCTGGACCTCAACGTCGGGTGCGACGAAGGCGGGCGCCAACATGGGCATACCAATGCCCAGGTTGGCATACATGCCATTCTTGAACTCCTTAGCTGCTCGTCTCACAATCCGCTCTCGCTTAGCAGCCGTGTCTCCAGAGCCCAAGGCTGCCTTTGCGTTGGGATCGTTTTCATCCTTGGCCCAAGTGTACTTCTCAATATTTTTCTCAGTAATACTCTGAATGACACGCTTGACATAGATTCCAGGAAGATGGACAGCCTCAGGGGCAATCTCACCAGGCTCTACAATGTGCTCAGCCTCGACAATGGTTATCTTGGCATTGCGGCCCATTGCACCGTTGAAGTTGTTGGCAGCCAGCCGGAATTGGCAGTTTCCGAGCTTATCAGCTTTGTAGGCTTTGACAAAGGCATAATCGCCAGCAATGCTCTCCTCCAGGAGATAGGACTTCCCATTGAAGACCTTTACGTCTTTGGGATACGAATATAGGTCAGGTGAGCCATCTGCCTTGTTTTTCAGTGGAAGGTCACCCGTCTGTACCACCGTGCCATACGCAGCCGGGGTGTAAAAGGCCGGGATTCCCTTTCCACCAGCTGCGCAACGCTCAGCCAAGGTACCCTGAGGGGTCAGCTCGAGCTCGACTTCTCCAGTGAGGTACATGCTCTCGAAGGTCTTGTTCTCGCCGATATAACTGGCAACCATCTTCTTGACTTGCTTCGTCTTTAGCAACTTGCCAAGACCAGAGTTGTCGGTACCGGCGTTATTGGACACGGCGGTCAGGCCCTTGATATCGGGCTTATTGAGCACTTCATCGATGAGCGTATCGGGGACACCACAGAGACCAAATCCACCGCATAGGAGTGTGGAATTGGGCTTCATGTCCTTGAGCGCCTCCGCGGCAGAGGGAAGAACCTTGTTGATTTCGGCTCGTTGGGAGGTTGCTGAGAAGCTTCTTGCAAAGACATGTGTGGGCTAAGAGGAGCGCCTTGTGGTCAGCTAGTGGGACGAGATCTGGAAGAGCCCAACTTGCTTGTAGTCCAATTGGATTGCTCGACTCACATTGGACGCATGGCGGGCAAAGGCACCCAGTGTCCTCATGCGCAGAGTTGTGGAAGACATTATAGAAGAAGAGTATGATACAGGCTGAGCGAAGGGCTTCGGTCTGATCAGTTCGAGGCAGATGTCCTGCTAGTACGTTTGTTTGGGAGCTCTACAACGCACACGCCAAACTGCGACAGCTCAGAGTGTAGGCCAGTAGCACTGAGTGCTTGCTTGGTCCCCAGAATGCACGAAAAGAAAATGGCGACAAGACGAGCAGTCTGTCAAAAGGGAGGGGGAGGTCCAAGAGAAGACAATACTGGGGAAAGTGGCGCCAGTGCCTCGTGGAGTCGTGAATAGTGAGCTCACTGGATGAAGGGATGCATTTATTGGATCTTGAACCGTGGAGAGCCGAGACTCCCCAAGTTTCCCCTCGGATGACGGGGTCGGCATCGGCGTGGGGAGACATTGTCGGCAACTGTGCGCGGCAGTGTTCCGCTTCCAGGCTTCGGACCGAGACCAGCTGAACCGAGACCGGATAGGTACTGGCTTACTACCGGGTAGGCTAATTCGCGGCAAGTACGGAGAGGGTCTTACAAAATCTCGAAATTAGTCCCTGAGAATCAGCCTCATTCGGGCGAAACTCCCGAGATCGGACACTGGCAAGATAATGTTAGTTCTGCTTATATTGAACCCGAGGTACAGACTAGAGCACGATGAATTAGGATAGGTAAATATCACCTTTTCTTTGCGGAAGTAAGTGTGAAACTGTAGACAATAGCCGAGGAATCAAAAAGGACAATTCCAAGGTAAAGAAGACTGAAAGAACAATCCAATCTTGCACTGAAGTCTACTGGTCCTTGACTGATCGAATCTCCATATCCTCTTCCTCGGATTAGCAGTCGTCAATAATTAAGAGCTCCAACAAATACAGAGAGGTCCATGTTGAATAAGGCTTCAACGTAGTCTGTAGCTGGCATGTGGCTGAGCTGCGGTGGCTGGAGCCACCACAGCTCTTATCGTCTTATCGCCCCGCAGCCTCTAAGGAAAAAAAAAACCCTGTGCCAAGTATGAAGTATAGCAAAGCGTATTCATGCTCCTAAACCTTCAACACCAAGTTGTCATCACTTCGCGTCACTGTGATAAAATGGAGTCGAGCTCCAAGCGCCGGAAATTCGAGCATGGCAGCTCTGGCCTGCGGTCCTCCAATTTGATTGACTTCAAATCTCCACACTCAGCTCGGGTGTCTACTGCTAGCACCTTTGTCTTGAAGACGAACGAACTTTTAAAAGAAGCCAGAGTCGATTACACTACAGCGCTCAAAGACGTCGATGGTCAATTACATCGTCTCAAGGAAATAATCGACTCGATTGCGCCTCATGACCCCATTTCAGTAAGCTCATTCATTTCACTAGAAGAAATGCGCCTATCTACCCCGATCGCGGTGACTGACCAACGTCTAGATCTCCGATGCTACCACCCGGTTCGAGAAAAAACATCGCATAACGATACCGTACCCGGATCCCAAACCTGAAAAAGATGCGCCTTACCTCCTCTCTTATGCGAAACCCTCGCAGTGTAATGTGGTGGGGAGCTATGTTTCGCGGACTTTGGCCAAGACTCAGTCTAGGACAGGTATCGATATGGTGGTCCAGATGCCTAAGACTCTTTTCCAGGATAAGGACTACATGAACTTGAGATACTTCTATCGTCGCGCATATTTCATTGCCTACATTGCAGTGCACATTCGCAAAGAATATGGCGACTCCATGGACCTGAAATTTGAATACTTAAACGACAACCAACTGCTGCCGATACTCGCCCTCCGCCCCAAAGGCGATGGTGAAGATGCAAATGAGGGGTCAACCAAGAAAACCCCGAAGAAGGCTCCGTATAGAATCAGAATCATACCGTGCTCTCCAGATGGACTGTTTCCTTGGACCAAGTTGACGCCTGCCTCGAGTTGTCACCGAATTGGGCATATCGATCAAAAGGACACACAGGCTACGCCGTTCTACAACTCTACCATAAACGCCGAGAAGACTTTTATATCTTACTTGCGTGTCCACACGTTAGCGAAGACCGAGTGTTCAGCCTTCTCCGACGCCTGCCTCCTCGGCAGAATATGGCTGCAGCAGCGTGGCTTTGGCAGTGACATCTCGCAGGGTGGTTTTGGTCATTTTGAGTGGGCAACAATGATTGCTCTCCTTCTCCAAGTTGGAAAGCGCGCTGGCACGGCGTCGTTGTCAACGTCCTTGAGTAGCACTGAGCTCTTCAAGGCCGCTATCCAGTTCCTGTCCACTGCAGACTTCATAAAGAAACCCTTCATCTTTGGTAACTCTAATTTCAGTCTAGACTCAATTAAGGAGGCTGGACCAGTTATGTTCGATCCCGTGAGGGAGCTTAATATACTCTTCAAAATGACGCCTTGGTCAGCCAAGCTTCTCCAAACCTACGCGAAGTCGACCACAGACCTTCTAGCAGATGAGTTTGCGGACAAATTTGACCCGACGTTTATTATCAAAGCGGATGTGCCACTGCAGATATTTGATGCTGTTTTCGAGATCAAGAGCCCAGATATGGCCAACGTTGCTAACCCAACTGACCGAAGAGGTGCCGTTTGGGATTTCAGCATCGAAGCACACCGGGTGCTCAAGAAGGCATACGGAAACCGGGCACAGCTCGTTCATCTTCAGAAAGACGGGCGTCCATCGTGGCCTTTGAGCAGTTCTGCCCCATCTGAGGCAACCAAGATCTCAGTGGGAGTTATCTTTGAGCCTCCACACATGTCTCGGCAGATGGAATATGGCCCGCCGGCTGAAGAGCAGAAAGATGCGGCGAGATTCCGTCAATTCTGGGGCGATAAATCCGAGCTGCGACGATTCAAAGACGGAAGCATCCTGGAATGCGTCGAGTGGTCAAGTAAGCAGGAGTTCCAAATTTGCGAGGAAATTACGCACTATGCACTGAAGCGCCATTTGAAGATTGTCAAAGACGAGGTATCCTCCTTTGGAAGCGACTTTTCTTCTATTGTCAATGTTTCGCATCTCGACAAGGCGGCGTTTGACTCGGCTAGGCAAGCATTTCAGACTTTTGAGCGCGATATACGCAACCTTGAGGAACTACCCCTTCACGTCAGACAGCTGTCGCCCATCTCTGCCCTTGCGCGCTACTCATCTATTGAACCGCCCATGCTGGGCTTTCATAGCGGCTCAGTAGAACCCATCGACGTTAATTTATACTTTGAGGCATCTAACAAATGGCCCGAGAATCTGACGGGCATTCAAGAGACTAAAATAGAGTTCCTGCTGGACATTGATAGACGGCTCAAGAGCGCCCACGAGAACATCACTACATCTCTGGGTCGTGAGAACCGAGATATCGGCATCGAAGGCTTGGCATACCTTGACGTCGTCTACGATTCTGGCGCTGCGTTCCGCCTGCGAATACATTGCGACTTGGAAGAGACTATCCTCCAGTCGCAAGTTCTCAACAAGACACTGGATCACTATTTGCGTGAGCAGTCAGTGCAGGCACTTGTGAAGTTCAACTGGCTCTACACGACCCTCCCCCTGCATAACCAGACAATTGCCACCTTTTGCACAAGACTACACGCACTGTCGCCTACCATTCGCCTCGTCAAGCATTGGTTCAACAGCCACAAACTCAGCGGCCACATTAGCGAGGAACTCATGGAGTTGTTCGTCCTGCACGTGTTCCTACAGCCATACCCTTGGAAGATCCCATCATCCGTCGTGACCGGCTTCCTCCGCACGTTGTTCTTCCTCTCCAAGTGGGACTGGCGCGAGGAACCCCTCATTATCGACGCCTCGGAGACACTCACCGTGGCAGAGCGTTCCGACATGCAACAGGATCTCGAATCCTGGCGAAAGCGAGATCCCAATATGAACCACAACATTATGTTTGTCGCCACATCGCAGGATAAGTCCGGTCTGGCATACACCCGCAGCGGACCTTCCAAGCTCGTCGCCTCAAGAATGACTCGCCTCGCCAAAGCAGCCTGCAAGCTCGTCCGTGACAAAGATATCCGCCTAGACCCAACCCTCGTTTTCGAGGCTTCACTCCATGACTACGATGTCCTATTCCACCTCTCCTCCAAAGCAATCAAAAACCATCACACGCGATGCAGCCACAGAGGGCGGCATCCGCAAGCATTCCCAATACAAGAACCTCGACGACCGCACCTTCAAGATGCCTCTCCCCGTGCGTACCCACCCCGTCGATGTACTAGCCCAGGAACTGCAGGTTGTTTACCAGGATACACTCATCTTCTTCCGCGGTGCTAGCGATGACTCAGTAATTTCAGCTATTTGGGATCCAAGGCTTCAGCAACAGCAGCGTTTCAGGGCAGGGCTGCCGTATAACTTCCGCAAGCTGCCCAGTGCGGAGGGAGATATGGTGGAGGTGAATCGCACGGCCGTGTTGCTGGAGATCGCACGAGCTGGCGGAGAGATGATTAAGAAGATTCAGGTTATGGATGAGTAATAAGAGGCTTCATTGATAAGGTGCATTTTCGGCGTCTTAAAAGGTTGGATACCATTTACAAAGTATCGAGATAGAAGTTTTACCACTATTTTATCAATCACTAGCTATGCCTCCTTGGGCTTTCAAGCATCGACATTATACTGCGTACTTGGTACATAATTTGTGACATTCAAACTTCCCCGTCACCTATCCCAACTATCCCTACTCAAAGAACGCCTTGCCATGATAAAAGATGCCTATGTACAGTCTTGCATTATCCCTTCCATCCTGCCATCCACCTTGTTCATTCTGTACATTTCAACCGGTTTAGATAGATGAATCCAACTTTTTACGAAAAAGAAGCATAGCATGCGTCTACCATGCTTTCCCCGTTCAATACCTAGCCTCCCTCTTCTCTATCTGCTGAGTCGAAAATGAGCAGTACTTGTCTTTAATGGCCACCACCTCATACGTGCCCTCCTGGCTAGCCTTGACGACCTTGCTGTGTTCGTATGAGACGTCATGCCTCGTCTCGAGCACGACGCTCCGCTGGCCCTTCTTAGCGTTTGTACTCCTCGTGTAGGTAAATTCAAAAGGCGGTGTGCCCCAGAACTCAAACGAGATGTCTACTTCGTTACCCTCGTGGATATCAACGCGCGATTGCCTTCCGCGGCTGATTTGCACGCTGGGTAGGGGGTGGATTTTCTTGAGAAGGTTGACTGCGGCACGGCACTCGCTAGCCTTGTCCGCAATACTGATGATTGTGAACTCGCCAGGCTTTTCGGCAATACGCTTGAAGTTGGTTGTTGCAGACTTGGCGTTCCAGCGGCCATTGAAGTCGTATGAGATGTCAAATGGAGGGGTGCCAGAGAGTGTATACGCAATGCGCTCGCCCACACAATAGTCCTCGCGGGATTCCAAGGGGTAGATGGATGGAGCATCATATAGCTGTATCTGGATGGAGGGCCCTCCAACTTCGTACTTCTGCTGGCACCCTCTTGCGTCACGGACGCGGCGGATGCGAAGTTGCTGAGACCCAAGACGAAGCTGCTCGCGTGGTATTTGCATACCATATGAGTTGGAGTTGATGGTGGGTATTCGGTATGTTTCTGGCGTAGCACCGCTTTGATGCTTGATTTCAACCTCCACATAGAACGGCGGGATACCGGTTAAGCTAACAGGTATCCTATCCTCTTGTTCCTGCTCTTCCATACAGTACTTGAAACTCTGGCCAGGCTTAGAAAAGGTCGCAGAGGGCTTGGCATTGACACGTTGCTGCACCACCAGGGGGTGCAAGCCTCGCTCACTATTATAGAGATTGTCTGCTAATCCTGAAAATTTGTAGGTGTAGTCTCCAGCTTTTGTCGTGTCCATTGACACGGCAGCCTTCGATAGAGCCGCGTCAAATACTTTCCCACTGATAGCCTTGGCGCCTTGAAGAGACCTGTGCTGTACCTCGTATTGCACATGGAAAGGTGGCGCACCTATGTAAGATTAGCTTTGCTCAATGCAGTCAATGTAATTGGTGCTCGCTGCCTCACCTTCAAGATTGATCTCAAACCCATCAATGTCCCCCTCGCAAATATCTCGCTTGGTGAATATGCCACCAGCTGACGTGACACTCTCGGTCTCAATCAGAGATATCTTCGGGCGCGGGAACCAGTCAACGGTAAAAGTGGAGGCCGCAGGGTCAACACTGCCTGGGCATTGGTTATCCTGGATATCGACAATTTCGTACACTCCACGAGACCTAACCACGAGATTATCGTTTGGCCCGTTAATCTTTTTGGTTACCACACTGCTTGTCTCGTTGATATTGCGATAGGAGATAGTCCAAGGTGCTTCGCCCTGTAGTCGCAGAGGGAGGCGTAAGGCAGTGTTTTCGACAGCCATAATGCTGTTTCTCTGATCCAACAGCCCAAATGCGCCTCTGGGTCGTTGGCGGCGCACTGAGATCTTAAGTTGGTCTTGAAGGTATGTACGACACCCGCGTTTATCTTGGACGCTGCTTAAGGCAAGAATGTACTCTCCACCCTTACTCAGAGGTACCGTCTTGATCTTGAAAGTGCTGTCCTCTACGTTTGTGACACGTTCGGCTTTTCGTTTCCCGTCGTGGATGATCTCCCACTCTAGAGTAAACGGAGCGTCTCCGGACAGAGACACGTTGACTTCTACCTCGGTATCAAGGCACGCACTGATTGTTCGCTCCGGATGCACAATAACGGCGGATGCGGCAGGTTTCACAACCTGCTCTAATCTCTTGTCCTGGCCGGTGAGGGGAAGGCCAGTGTAGACAGCATCATCAATAGACTTGAAGACGTACCTGTGGCGGCCAGCTCTTTTTGGAAGAAGCTCTAGTTGAGAGCGCAATCCTGGTACCACGTGTTTTTGCCTTTCCACTTGGCCGTCATCGGTCTGAATATCATAGCGCACCGTGAATGGTGGCGTGCCCACCAGGTCCAGGTCGACCCGAAGGCCGATAGAATTGCCGGCGCATTTGTCAGGAATTTCATCAGCTCGAATAGACAGATGAGGTTCGAGAGGATTTAGGAGAAGGCAAGAGGATGGCTCATCAACTTCACCAGCGCAAGACCCGCTCGAAATTGATTTCAGGGTGTAGAGACCCGGTTCAGACACCCGAGGTCTATCATGGAAGTTCTTGGCGGAATGGCTTGCGGTAGATATCTCACTACCATGATCTCCGCTATTGGTAAGCGAGTCAATAGGGGAAAACTCCCAGGCAACCTGGTGCGAAGTATCGTCTACCGCGCCAGCCAAAGAGAACCCAATCGGTAGCTCGGCTAATCGACCTTTAGCAACCTTCAGAGGGGTTCTAAGGTCACAACCCTTCATGCTGACTTTAGGTCGCTGCTTGACGAAGAACTTTTGGGCCAGCGCTTTAGGTCCAGCTGCTTCAACTTCCTCTCCAGGCTTGGCGTATGTGACAACGTTTCCAAATGCATCCTGAACTTCGTCCACCGAATATTCCCATTCCCCAGGCAGTGTCATTGACTCGTTGAGCGCGACCGTGACTTTGGAAGGGCGCACCCAGGAAACATCGTCATCGTTAGCAACGGTGAGGCTTGACGCAGACCCAAGAAGAGGAGACGCGAAGCCATCAGGCTGGAGGCTCTGGAAGTGAAACCCATGGTTCTTGCCTTCTATAGTACGGCTATACTGTATCTTTAGCGGTGGCGTGCCATACACCTCCAGAGACAGGTCAGAAAGGTCCTGCACGCATCGCGGCGAAGGATTCTGCGTCTGTATTTTTGCCTGGGGGCATGGCACGACATAAGTGTCCTTTGTAGATCGCTGTACCTCGAGCTTGTATTCGTCCAAAACTTTGCCAAGACGATAGACACCAGGCTTTTTAACTTGGTATTGCCAGTGGAAGCCGGACGTGCTTGGGTCGGCGCCTTGGTCACGAATTAACCTGGCGACTTTGACAACATCACGGTTGGCAATCTTGATTGTTTCCTGCTTGCTTGTCTCTAGATCTATTCGAATGAGCTCAATCTCGGCGGGGACGGTGGCGTTGAAGTAAATGGGCAGAGCAGCCGAGCTCTTGGAATTGCTAGTCAGGCAGAAAGGATGGTGGTCAGGGTTGAGAACGGCTGAACCTTCCGGTAGTATATTGATGATTTGTTTGCCCATAATCAAAGAGTGGTTGTTAAGGATGCTGGAGACCTTGACATTGTGCTCGGAGATTGATATTTCACGATCGTACAAAACCTTGGCGACGCCGAGAAGCCAGGATTGCCAGGGAAGCTGAGGCTGAGGTTAGAGAGATGGAGATCGCAAGATGAAGGCCAGGGGGGGTTGAGGAAAACGAACGGGTATGTTAAACATTAGCATATAATTGAACACCAGATGGATGGCGAAAACGCTGGTGATGAAAGCCTGAGAGAGCTCGAGCCATGGAATGCGCAGCTCTGGGACACCGTAGAGGAAAGCAAAGTCAACGAGGATCCATTTCAAGAAGAGCCACCACGAGCTATCACCATCCTCGACGACCTGGAGCCAGTCATATAGCTTCCACCCCCATAGCAGCACATAAATGCCAAAGGCGTAGAGGCGCTGCTGGGGCGCGTCGAGGAGCGTCAAGGGAATAACGGGTTGGCTGGTGGCCGCATGGCTTCTGGCGTTTTCGGGGGCGAGGGGCAGAGTAGGAGTTTTCGACGAGCCTCCTATCGAGGAAACGGAGCCGACCGAGCCCGGGGTATCTTGGTCTTGTTTCTGTTGCGTCTGGCGTCGAGCCTTGGTCGCTGGCGTGGCTGGAAAGCCAGAGCGCAGGCGGGGAGTCGAGCTCATGGCATTCCGCGGTGATTGGAGCGTCAGCGCAGGAGCATCGGGCAGCAAACGAGCAAGATGGCGAGTGGGCGAGATGAATTCTATAGCAGTGGTGTTTTTGCAGGAGTTGGTGCAAGGTCTAGATGTGTCGAAGGACGAGGATGTGCATTCACGGTAGCCTTGTTCCCTGCTGCTACTCACCTTGCTTGGTGTTTTTTTTTCTGCCACAGCTAGTTAATTACTGGGGATGTTGGTGCTTGCAGACGCTGTAATAAATCCTCCGTCACGTCAGCTAGGCAGGGTCGACGCGCCTGTTTCTGGCACTACTCACGGCTGGACCATGCCCCACATATGGAGGTGCTTAGCCAGCCACCTAACCTAGAGCCTAAGATGCTAAGGAGTAGTCTAATTATACTAATATACTCTACTCCGTACGGAGTACAGAGTATTGATAGTGTGTATGACACGGTCCCATATTAAGTATACTGATATACCTTTACTCTAGTATCTACAATGTACTTCTAGGTGCTATGAGACCTGAGGGTTTAATAAAATCTTTAAATATTAACTTCTAATAATATAATATGCCATTTATATTTTAAACCTTTTTTTATATCTTTCGTACCAGTTTTAAGATAGTAGTATAGGTTCAAAGTGTGTAGAAAGTTAGAACTCCTGGAAGATTTTTAGTAGTTAAAGATACCATCCAGATAGTTCGTATCAACATCTCAAAGTGCCCATCTGCCAAACAGACTTCACTAGTCACACCACATGTTAAGCAGAAAGTAATAGTTAACATGTTGTTAAAGTATATTACTAAAAATTCAGTGCTAAAAATTCGTTTCCATCTATTTATTTTTCATCCATGACTTCACCTAAAGTAGCAAGAGGATATTTTAATTATAAGACTTTTATACCTCGTTCTGAGCTACTACAAGGCGGCACGAATCCGAGTCTAGCTTGTGTGGAAGACACATTACTTCATGGTTTATGTGGCTATAAATGTCACGTTAGATTAATTCCAAGTTAATATATTTCATAAAATTACAAGCAGGTGTTCTCTTCCTTTCATCTCGCACCTATCATGTAAATTAGTAGGCTAGTTGGATGAAGAAGGCGACAAGTCAGCCTCTTCCTTCTCATCCACTTCGAAGCAGTATTCTGAACTCCATTTCTCGCGGCAACTCTAGCACAAGGGCGGAGGATATCAGCGCAGCACTCTGTTCAAGGCATCTCAGCGACTGTGGCCTTTAATTGTTGCCTTTTTTTTTTCTGTTCGGGTGTTAGCTGTGTGCTGTAGATTGCTTCACCTCTAACCACCCGACCAGTGTCAACACCAACGATCAGTGTGTCAGTTCTGATTGACTTTTTAGAGTGCGTTCAACATACCAACAGGAGTAATATAGCGGAGAGTTATCTTGCTGTTAATCCACTATCCATTCACCCTGCCGTCTGGAGCGCTAATGAACGAAGCAAACACTTAAGAAGATTGTCACAAGCCATAATGCGGCTGGCTGCTCCTACCCGATACCTGTTTTTTGTCTAGACTTAAATCTACAAAACATTGTCAGTAAACGACCAGTACACCGTCTGAGGTTCCTAATTAGACACGATATATCTCATCATGTGAGACCTCCTTGTTGGTTTTTTTCCAGCCTTGTCCTATTCTTGCTGTTGTCCAGCCCCGCCCATACTTGCGAGACGGTATAGTTAGCTTGGTTACTCATTCCCCGACTGTATATACCAACTCTTCAAATGGCCTTCGACGATGCTTTGAACTAATTGTCCCAGTTTTTGTGTCTTCTTGGCAAGTTTGGAGAACATAGCGGCAATCAATTCTACAAACAGCGTACAAGACGCAACTAGCGGCTTAGAATAGCGAGGGACCTGCACATGCTTCATCTTGCCTCGTCTTATCCTACCACTTTCTTCCCGCAAAACTGTTCCGCCTATGGCCTAGAGGGCTGCTCTGAATCCTACCGATGAAATGAGCCAGCCCCGTCGCAACCCGAAGCGCAAGGCTTGCGAAGCGACAAGCCTTCCTGTCATCACCTCCAGCAACCTACTGGAAGAAGCTTTGAAACCGCTTAGTGCAGGAGATATAGAAGAATGGGAAGGATGGGTGGAACTGGAATCAGAACCCGTACGTTGCTGATTATGCTCTTAAGTTGCTGGACCGGTTGGCTTGCGTTCGAGGGCCACAGGGCTAAAGCTATACAGCTGACACTTCTCTAGGCTTTCTTCAACTTCATTCTACGTGATTGGGGTGTACAGGGCATCAAAGCCGAAGAGATCTTTACTATCGAACAAAGCTCACTCAATATCCTACCGTGAGTCTACATGGCTCAAAACTATCTCCTAGACCAAACTCTGAACCACTCAGGCAACCAGTACATGGTTTGATATTTCTCTTCCAATATGCGCCGACCATAGACGATAGTGAAGGCGAAGGTGCACCGACCTCAGTGTGGTTTGCCAACCAGGTAATCATTCCCGCCGCGCCTAGTATGGGATGTGGGAGTGATGAACTGACATCATCTGTCGCAGACGACGAGCAATGCCTGCGCTACCGTTGCGTTGTTGAATATCGTCATGAATGCGCAAAACGTCGACTTGGGCGATAAACTTCGAGCTTTCAAAGACTCTACCAAGGACCTAAGCACAATATTGAGGGGCCACCAACTCAGCAACAATGGCTTTCTCAGAAAAACCCATAACTCGTTCACGAGACGGATGGATCACTTGAACGCCGACCTCTGTTTAGAAAACGATATTGAGGACGAGAACGCCAGAAATCCCAAAAAGCGAGTGCATGTAACAGGCAACAGAAAAAAGCGGTCGGGAAAGAAAAAAAGGGGGGAGGACTACGGGTTTCACTTCATCGCCTATGTCCCATCAGGGGGCTGTGTCTGGGAACTCGACGGTCTCAAAAGTAACCCGGTTAAGATAGGTAAGGGCTTTTTCAATTAGCAGAGACCTCGCACGTTGCCGACAACTGACTCTGCTTTCTCAGGAACTATTAAAGCAGAATCATGGACCGAACTTGCGCAGCCACAAATTGAGGCGCGTATGTTGCAGTACGAGGAGGGCCAACTATCCTTCAACCTTCTAGCGCTTTGCCAAAGTCCCCTCGCCCAGTACTCTTCGAATATTGCACAAAACTTAGCAAGTCTACGGCTGCTGAATGAACAAGCGCATAAAAACCCTATATCTGCCAATACTCTTGGGGCCGATTGTGGCTTTGAGAAGGAACTTGATCTCACGGAATTTAACCTGGAAAGAATCACAATTGAAAAAGCAGAAGTGCCCATGTCATTAAGGAAGATTATACTACGACCGAGCCTCGGTGTCAATGAATCTCAGCAGTTACATGAAGAACTTGTCATCGAAACTAAAGCCGCCATAGGAGAATATCGCTCCGAAATGATAGCCATGGCGCAGGAGCAACAGCGAGTCGAGGGTCGCAAGAAAGACTTTTCTCCAGCACTGCATAAATGGGTATCTAAGCTTGCGGAAAAGGGAGTGCTGGAGGAGGCTCTCAAGAATCTCAGAGAGTGATCTTGGTTCAGGTCGAGACTTTGTAGCAGGGACCGGTTTCGGAACAATCTAGCTTTCTCACCTGGGTCAGGATGCTGGGTAGTAATACGGGGCAAATGGTGCATATGTCATATACGAAGCCTATGTGGTGGTGATATGATTGCTATTACCGCTAGATCACATTGGAGTGAAATGAAGTCGATACCATGAATAGGGTCTATCTTATATTGGCATCAAGCCACTCATCATTCAATACGCTATGAAATTTCGTCCCTCATACCGAACTAGAGCACATAAACCGCATTCACATAGAACAATTAAGGCTATTTCCGACACCACTCAAGAGAAAACACAAAGCCTCCTGTCCAAAGACTAAACCCCAAGCCCGTCTCGAGAGGCGCTCTGCCAGCTCTCTTCCGCAAAATCACACGTCGTTAATCATCGGGATACTGCTCCTTGATGTTTGATACAAAGGTGCAAGCTTCAGAATCGAATCGTTTAAAAAATTTGCCTGCTAGGGGAAACATGCCGTCGGACACCTCGGCGGCGTCATCGATTAGTTCAATGTTGTCTGCCGCAACTACGTGCGGCTCCGACCCGGTGCTTGGACTGGGCCACATTAACAAAAAAAAACAGCTCCAACGATCCAAGTTGAAGATGCTCCGGGTAGGGGATAAAACTCACAAGCACATGAAATAGAATTGTTTTATAGGCCGTACGCCTGTTTGGGTCGGTCCGTTCATTATCGTTGTCGTGGTTTCACCGAAAGATCGTGTGTCTGACACAGGCAAATGTCGGGTCCCTCCTTGGTCAGACCAGCCAGTAATAACTCCAATCCAGCCGTACCGCCGGTGTCGAAAAACTTGCCCAATTTTGAAAGGAACTGCCTCGTTTCCAGAGACATTCCTTCGAATGACCGGAGGTTCCAAGTTGTCCTGGTCTCGCACGAGCCGCCAATGTCCCCAGGGGTCTCTACTGCCGTGGTTAGGGTGACGTATGATTCCTTCTCTTAGAGGCCCGAAGTTGTTGTAGATCGGCCAGAGATATTTCTCCACCAGCCATGCGTCTTCTGGCCATGAACCAGCAAACCGACGAAGAAAGGTAGCTAGCCGGTCGTCCCAGTCAAATGTGTTAGCCGGGGTCAACATCAACGATGCCCACAGAGACGAGTACAGGGACGCCTCTACATTCAAGGCACTGTTCCCATAAAGAAGCTGACTGAGTTCGGGATGAGCCTGGTCTTGTAATTCCAGTATCCTTGCAAAAGTTGCCTTGATGTTCTGTGCTGTCCGTAATACTATAGAATGTGATGGGACAGGTGCAAGGAATACTTCTGTGCTGGTTTGCCAGCCAAAACGCACCAGCAAATCTTGCAAGGCCGACATTGGCACCTCGTCGTTGTGGCCGTATGGATCGAGATACATCTTTTCTCGGGGCACCTTGTCGCTGACGGGGATGTCATCTAGCGTGTGGCCTGGCTTGGAGAAGACGATGGCGTGGACGTGGCTGGGGAAAGCGCAGCACTGAGCAAGCATTCCAATTCGTGCTGCCAAGCAGCAGAATATGGCACTGGATATGATGGGGATTGATTCATGTTCATCGTGGCGGAGGGCCTGGCCAATGAAACAATTCCTCAAATTGCGGTAATTTCGGTCCTGGTTTCTCAGGCCCGTCAGGTTGTTATCACGAAGCCAGCGGTTGAGAGCCAGTGCTTTTTGACGGGTAGTAAAGCCACTCAAGTTTGGTTGAGTGAGTCGAAACTGGGCGGCTCGCTTATCGAGCATGTCAGATATCTAAGAGACCAGGGCGATGTGTTAATCAAAAGCGATACGACCGCGAAACCAGCACAGAAAAGGCAAAGGGCGAAAGACGCACTTGATCCAGGTCGCCAGGCTGATCGTGGAGTACGAACATGTCAAACGCAGCTAGGCCACGCTCAAGCTGCGTGGTGGCAGAGTTCACGTCACGCGCTTCGCTGCCCATGCGAAGCTTGCTCCACTCCTCTATTGCAATGCTTCTGTGGATGCTGTCGAGGATTGCATTGCTGTAGTGCCTAGTGATAGAAACTGGGGTTAACTATGGGCCACCGAAACAGCTCACGCATGACAGGAAGAAAATGTACCTCCTGGCCAATACATCATCGGCGGATTCGTCCGTCTGGCACTGCTCCAGGAGGAAGTCCTTGACGTCGTAGCCCAGCTGGCAGACCTCCTCGAATTTTTTCAGGCGGCCAATCTTTGTCTTGAGAATAGCATCAAAGAGGCGAGATGTGCGGGCATTGCGGTTCTGGCGCAGGATATACAGGCGCTTCCAGTCCACTTGCGAGATTTTGAGGCGAATCTTGTCCTGGATTCGATGAGAGGGATGCCAGTGCGCAAAGGAGCTCCTGCAGTGATATCGCCAGATGAGAGGCTCATTGGAGAGCTGGTGCATGCGCCGAGACAGCAGCTGGAAGTTTTGCAGGGTATCTGCAGGCGACACATAGTACAGGAGATGCTGGATGATCTCGTCGGGGACTTGGTCTAGGGACATGGCGGGCAGAGCATTTGATGGTTGATTCAATGCTCATGCGCTCACGAGACTCACGCACTCATCAACGCCACAAAAAACGCACGGGGCAAAGCAACGCAATGCAACGCAAGGCCAGCTCATTCACATGAACTGTGACGGGTGTGATTTGTCTTTGACGTTGGGGCCCCTTGGTGGGTTCGACGCCACGTCCAACGCGATGTAAGAAATCGTGCAGGCTGCCGGTGGCAAAAAACGTATATTCTCCGAGAAAGAAAATGCGCGATGGACACACCTGAATCGTCGAGATGCTGATTTATTAGACGCAGAGGCAGAAGCAGCAGGTCTCCGTCAGCTCCGCCACGCAGCGAATCATTCCGACGGCTGGCCCAAGCTGCAGAGGTGAAGCCATTGTGCGCTGCGGATTGGTGGACGGCTTGCACCTGCTGGTGCCTCTTACATCAACTAGTCTGGTTATGCATATAAACAGTATAATGCACCAAGCAGTGTTGGAGAAATTGACACAGGCGCGCTAGTCCCAGAATGGATATAGAGTAAACAAGCCCAACGCGCTCCGATAGTCAGAGATGGGCGATAACCACGCCGTATCGTGGCATTACTTGAAGCACTTCTTATCGTATCAAGCTTGATGCTGGGTGAGGCTGCTTGGAATATTCTAACCGCGTCGCCCACCCTCTTTTTCTCCCCGCTGTCTTTGATATCTCGCTGTGGGAGAACTCGCCTTCTTCGTCAAGTATTGCGAATCACCACCTGATCATATCCTACCTACACAGGCTTTCCAGACGTCCACACCTGCTTCCTCTTAACGGTGTTTATCTCTGCACATTCTTGGTGAATCCTAGGTATGTTGTAATGCAAATGGGCTAGATTTAGGCTAGATTTAAGGAGTTAAGCTTCTTTGAACTTGACATGTCTATTGTATCCTCTTGCTGATCACCTCCGTTACTGCCTTAGCATCCATCCCTCGCCTCACATTCTACGCGCCGACTCGCTGCATCACTACATGTCATCTTGGCCGTCGACTCCGGACTGATAAACGGCCTTTCCTGCAATAATCACGAGGATACACTCCTTACCCAGGACATGCATTGGCGTCCAAAGTCGCGTCGTATATTGTAGAGTCAACTAGTGCCACCACCGCCCGCGCCGTGATGGCTCAATCAGGCTTTGGCGGCGCGCTCGACACCCCACGCACCAACGTTGGAGACGCGACATACCTCAGACAGCCCGACTTTGCAGATATCTCACATGAAGCCTCATTTCAGTCTCCTGGAAAAGATGGAAATATCCTTTCACAGCTTCGAAACGGTCGATCCAATGGTGTCAGCATTAGGACCCCGCGCAGAAGAGGGCCGCTCGCCGACCGCCGCAATCTTCCGCCCAGTGTTGGAGGTGCCGAATTTACTCCTCTCTTGAAGTCCGCTACGAGAAACAGCGCAAGGCGCCATGGCAAAGAAAACGTCACATTACTCAACACGCCAGGCCTTGACAGAATAGACGAGGACGACATGACGGCTCTCCCAATAATCGATACCTCCATCTTCCCCAATTCACGAAATCAGTCATACTTGGATGCCACGTTGCCCCAGGTCGATAGCAGTAGTGTTGCCTCGACTCCCTTGGCCATACACTCCCGAAGACGGGGTGATAACGGCCCTTTGCAAGACGGGAACCAGTTGTCGCTGAGAGAACAGGAAAATGTCATCGACAAGATTGAAAAGGAGAATTTCGGTCTCAAACTCAAAATTCACTTTCTCGAGGATGCTCTTAGGAAGGCTGGCCCTGGATTTAGCGAGGCGGCCCTCAAGGAAAACACCGAGCTCAAAGTGGACAAGGTTACAATGCAGAGGGAGCTTCATCGTTACAAGAAGCATCTCACTGCTGCTGAGCGTGACTTGGAGAGCTATCGTGTGCAAATGATGGAGCTGCAAGAGAAAGCGAAACGCAAGTTTGCCGACGAAAACCAGCGCGCCGAATTGGACAAACTACAACAGACATTGGCAGAACGAGAAGCTGATATTGAAGAGCTTAACGGTCGACTTCGAGAAGAGCGTACAGACGAGGATCGGCTAGAAAAATTGCAGGATAATATTGACGACCTCGAGGCAGACCTTCGTGAAAAGGATAGACTAATTGGCGAGCGAGAGGACGAGCTCGAAACCCTCAAAGACCAGATGGAGGCGGCTGAAGACAAGGCTAAAGAGGCGGAACAGAAAACTCTAGAGCTAGAGCAGGCAGAGCAGCAGAGGGAAGAGCTGGATGAGGCAAAAGAGACCATACAGGAGTTAGAGCTGAATATCCGCCGCCTCGAAGAGCAAGTTGATGAAATGCAAGAGAAAATGGACGACGCAGTAACTCAAAAAGACCGAGCCGAGCGAGACTTGGAGGAACTGCAGGAGGACATGGCCGACAAATCCGTCGTTACCAAAGGCCTGTCTCGGCAGATTGACGAAAAGGTGACACGCCTTCAGGATGAACTCGACAAATCTAGCCAGGAGTTTGTGGCTCTGGAGAAGGAGTGTTCAAGTGTTAACCGGGAGAATGACGATCTTAAAGCAACGGTTCAAGATCTTCGTGAGGAGATTGCGGCCGCCCAAAGCGATGATCACGCAATTTCCAACAAAGTTCAAGAACTAGAGGCGGAGCTACTGGCGCAAACAGATGAGAAGGACTTGCTGCAGTCGCAATATGACGCTCTCACCAAAGACTCAGCCTCACTTCAACAGGATATACAAACTCTCGAAAAGGAGGTGCAAGAACTGGAGAAGAGCCTTGCTGAGGAGAGAGAGTACACTCTGGAAGTGGAAAAGGATCTGCGTAACCAGTACAGTGGTGAGATTGAGCGACTTAACGACGAAGTATCAGACCTCCAGGCGGAAATACGAGAAAAAGACAACCTTTACGACAATGACAGTGAAAGGTGGGAGACGGAGAAGCAGACACTAGAGTCTGAACGAGAGAGGATTGAAGAAAAGGCAAATGGTCTACAAAGAACCGTTGATCGGCTACGTGAAACCAAGGGAAGTCTCTCTGACAAGGAGTCCAAATTACAAGAGGCCCTGCAGAGCGAGGCAGAACGCCACAAGAGTGAAGAGGGCGTGATGACCCGCCAGATTGACGACCTCCAAGACGCTCTCGAGACTCGCCAGACGCTATTGACTAGCTTACGAAATGACTTATCCACAACTCGCGATGAGCTACGACAGACACAGATCGAGTACCAGACACAGGCCAGTAAGGTGGTTGCGCTAGAGAACGAGATTCACGTCTTGCAAACTAAGTCGACCGGTAACGGCGTTTTTGGCGCCGAGGAAGCGGAAGCCGCCCGGCGAGAATGCGACAGCCTACGAGAACAGCTGCGTCTGCTTCGCCAGGGAACTGAACAACCCGCTCAACGATCTCCGGAATCGACATCACGCCTGCGATGGCAGCTCTCGGACGCAAATACCCAGCTCGAGAAAATGACCAAAGACAAGCAGTCTCTGCAGGACCAACTAGCACAAAAAACAACGGAGTTGAGCTCAGCCAGGATATCCCTGGCAGAAGCAAGAGCGGAGCGCGACGAATTAGATGGTGAGCTTCGCCGAGGCAAGACACAAGACAACGATACCTTGCGCGTGGACCAAGAGAGACTCGATCTTCGTACTGCAAAGATGAAACTAGATATTGACGTACGCCGTCTAAGAGATGAAAATAAAGCGTTGGTTGAGCAACGTACAGCAGTGGAAGAGACCCTAGAGCAGGAGATCAAGAAGGCTGCTGAGGAAGAAGACCGCCTCGCACAGGAAGTGGCTCAGCTCCAAACCAAGCTGCGGCAGTCATCGACTTCAGACGGCCGCGATGTCATCGCCGCCCGCAGGACCATCCGAGAGCTTGAGCGTCGAATCGACGACTACGAGACCAGAATCGCAGGAGCCGAAGCTGCGGCCAACAATGACGGCCACTCCGAGCTGTCACTCGTTCGAAAGGACCTGTCCGTGTCACGGCAAAAGGAAATAGAGTATATCCAACGAGAAGCAGAGCAGCACGATGCTGTAAAGAGCCTAAAACGACACATTGCAGACCTGGAACGCCAACACCACGATGAGATGGCACATTTGACTGCAACGCCCTCACGATCGACCCGTCGTGAGGCAGGTCTACAGGACGTGAACGCCCTGCGACAACAGCTCAACGACCTGGAAGACCAGAAACTCGTCCTGGAAGAGGTCCTCGAGGAAACAAGACTACAAGCCGAGGAGACAGCCGTAGAAAACGACCAGATCCTGCGCAGAATGAAGGTCAAGCTCGAAAATTTAGAGCGGGAGCGAGCCACCACGAGCGCCTCTCGCCACGACAGCACCAAGCAGCAACGCCATCTCCTCAAGAGCCAAGCCGAGATCGAGAACTTGGAGTACGACGTCCGTCAGCAGCAGGAGCTCATCGACAGCCTCGTGTCTGCTGAGGCGTCCCTCAGGAGGAAGCTGGAACGCGCGCGCAGCGAAAGGGCGGCGTATCGCATGACCGCCGAGAAGTTACAGCGGGACGTCCAGCAATTCAAGGACTCACCCTCAACAGCTAACGCGCAATACGCCTTTGAAATGACGAAGGCGATCACGGCACCCATGCACCATCATAACTCCGACCAAGCCCTCGAGACAGTGGTGCGCGCCGCCGAAGGTGCAGAGGAGCGGCACAAGAAGGAAGTTCGAGGCATGGTGATGCAGATGGAGTGGATGCAGGCCCGCTGGGAGAGAGAGGCCTCTCTCCGGTCCGACGTAGCCTTCGCTAAGAAGTTTATCCAGCTGCAGTTGGATGTAGCAAATGCTTGGTTTGTACCCCCCTTTATTCCTCTCAATCACCCCCTCCCCGTATACACACCAACTCATCTGCTAACCTCACCCGCGTCTACAGCAACAAGGCGCAACTCCGGGAACTCGAACACATCCGCACTAATATCCTCAGCAGCCGCAAACCCCTCACCCTCCCATCCTCGCAGGGTAATCACACCACCACTGGCAAAGCTAAAACCACAGCCCCCTCCCTCAGGACTTTCCTCGTCATGGCGCGCTTCATCGCCCGCATGCGCATCTCCTCACGCGAATGGGCCAAGCAAGAGACCGTACGGCGCAAACTTGTCGTCGCAACAGAGGAGCAGCGCCGCACTAAGCGCGCGAGCAAGTTCAAGGTTGTTCGGGTCGACGCTTCGACCTAGTCTTGTTCTGCATTGGTCCACCTGTACTGCTCTCGGCGGAAGGACTTCTGCAATGTGCGTGTGAGGTTGCTCACTTACTACTAGTAGTGATGAATGGCGTAGTTATTCCTCAGAGTCATGGGGACAAAGAGGCCGTTTTTGTATTCGTTTTGTTTCTTTGCAGCAAAATCAAACATTCATATCTTGGGTACGACTGGGGATTATCGCATATGGCACTGGCGTTAGGAAATAAAGGAATGGCAAGCAGGGATGGATGGCATTATGAGGCGGTTTATTGTTTTTGATTCAATGTCTTTGTGCTTGTGCAGCCTTGAAACCAGCAATTTTCATACATGACGTGTTAGTTGTCACGATGCTTGATCGAGTGCAAGCAAAAGTAGCTTCAAATTCGAAAGACAATTCATGTTTCGTGATACACCAAAATAGATTAGAGACCGTTTCAAGGCCGAGATAACCTCCCAACGCGAGCCTGATACAAGGCTCCA
This sequence comes from Calcarisporium arbuscula, assembly GCA_009828645.1. Lineage (NCBI taxonomy): Eukaryota > Fungi > Ascomycota > Sordariomycetes > Hypocreales > Calcarisporiaceae > Calcarisporium > Calcarisporium arbuscula. The sequence goes on from WBSA01000032.1 coordinate 117,482, forward strand.
CCCAAACAATGCATGAGAAAACAGCACATCGCAAAGCAGTTCATGAAGGAAGAAACAAAAACCCAGACCTATCCCAACCTAAACAAAAGTACTGTCCCATCGCCATTCCATTCCAACCCAATCGCCGTATCCCTTGACCACGGAATGCCACCTAGAGAAAGGGGGGTATAGATTGCTCGTGCTTCACATAGGAAAGCCAAGGCCGCCCAGCGGATTGTTAAACTTGATCGACAAGATACGGAACTAATATTTACATAACAAACAAGAGATTTGTGTCTTATTCATGTTAGAAGCCAAGGACCAGCATCATGCGGGGGAAAGGTACGTGTCGATGATAAAAATGGCCTCGACTTACTGAGGGGGTGACTACACGAGAGCTGAGGCTTCTGAGTGTAGCGTGTAGCAAGCTCGTCGCGGATGCTATTAAGCAATTGTACGTAGCTCTGCTGAGGGTTCTTCTTCAATGCTGTTACAAATGCCCATGACATGGCACCTGTAGCCTGCGAGGCAATGGTAGCGTCGGCACTGAATTGGCGGTTAGCGTTGACTTTGTTTAAGCAGGAGGTATGGGGGAATCGTTTAACATACGAGGTCTGATCGTCCTTGCTACCTGACAGCATGACCACGTCGGCGGGTGAGGTTTTGGTCGCTATAGCCCGATTGTGAGCGTCCTCTCCGCTGGTGGCTTTCTTGATGAAGCCCATAAAGTTATTGGCGACGCCGCCAAAGTCACCCTGGCTGTATGCAGAAATAACACCAAGCAAGCCCTGACCTGCCTCCTTGGCCAGATTGGGCTCCTTGAGGATACCCTGTGTGGAGTAAATGTACGGGAGGTCGAGGGCCGTCCCAGAATGACATGAATCAAAAATTGCCGTAAGCCTTACGCCGGCGTGCAACGGGCGAACCATGATCCTGTGCATCTCATCGTCGGTAATGTGACCCCTCTGTCTGAAATCAACAGGGTAGATGACTTCGTCGTAGCCATCCGGCTCATCGCCGTCTAGGTCTTTTGTCTGGCCGCCATGTCCTGCTTTACTGTTAGAATGGAGGTGCCAGATTTAGAAAGAGCAAACTGGTGGAAACAACTCACCTGAATAATGGAAGAAAAGAGAGTCGTTAGGCTGGGCATCTTTGACAAGCCAGTGCATTGCGCGGAGGATGTTCTGTTTAGTGGGTTGGCTCATAGGGTTCTGCTGATCGTCGGTCAAGATGACCATGTCTTCCCTTTTATAACCGAACTGCTCAGCGAGATACGCAGTCATATTGCGCACATCATTGATGCAGCCGCGAAGCTGTCCCCGTTGCCCGAAGTAGTTAATGCCAATCAATAGGGCCTTCCGACGACCAGTGCAGTTGGAGTAGCGGTATGAGTAGCCTTGCGGTGCGCCATTACCAAAAGACTGCAGACCCGATGGAGGAGGGGCAGCAGCGGCTGGCCGCCTGGACGCTGCTGACCATATGTGTTACTCTGCGGCGGTTGAGGCGACATGCCTGTCGGGATGTTTAGCATGCATTCTACAGCCACAATAAGATAGCAGCATATAGCATACCTGGACGGCCGAAGCTGGGATGGGGCTGTTGCTGTTGCTGCGGCGGTGGTTGTTGGCTATACTGGCCTGCATACTGTTGGTGGGGAGGCGGTTGATAGTGTTGTTGCTGAGACGACTGCTACAATGGATTGTTAACTTGATAATCCCTTCATGTCGATACAATTTGAGACTCCAACTCGAACGCATATTCGTATTCATATCCAATATTTGCTGCGTACCTGATATGCAAATTGCTGTTGTGGAGGCGGCTGGTGATGGGCGACACCTGACTGAGGGGAGGGGTTGTGGCCTTGTGGCGGGTAGCCATTATAGGCTGGCTGTTGGGTTCTAACGGCCGCAACAAAGTTAGCTGCGTTGTTTGCTAGATAAAGCCTCGTCGGCCATGAAGCGACAAAGAGTGATGGGCGATGAACGGCGAGTTGTACGTACGGGTAATAATTGCCGCCTTGATACTGCTGAGGCGGAGCACCATAACTTCCACCGCCGTAGCTAGGATAACCAGACATTGTGGGCGGGAAGATTCAAGCTCGGCGAGTAATCGCACCGGGGGGGCCGTGTTGGCTGCTTATCGGTAGTTGCAGCTCAATAAAGCGATATCGACAGAATTGATGGGCGAGGGAAGAGCTACAAATAGCTGTGCGAGATAGAACAATCCAAAAGAATCAGCAATTGAAGACAGCTAAGCTGTAGCTAGATTTAGGTGGAAGTGCGATGTCTGGAATCTCAAGAGCTCTGTAGAAGAGTGGAGATGCAGAAACAAAGGATTTATATTAGAGGCTGGTTCACCAACAACCGATGCAGGGTGGGGTCTCGAGGAGACTGACACGGGACGACGAGTCCGTGGTGTCCGGCTGGCAACAATGTCGAGAATGCAAATGCCGTGGGAGGTATTCTGAGTAGGATGGTGACCGCTACAGCTTCAGCAATTTCGTTAGGTGGTGAATCGACGTGCTGATTCCGTCTTGAGAGCTTAAGATTGAAGGTAACACAACACACCAAGGCGGTCAGACAGCTCGGGGCGGTGGCGAAGATGCGTTGGTGCTGGAGCAGAGTCGACGTGGGGTATTGGCAAGTAACTTAAGATAGGCAAGGCCCAAATTAAGAGCTTCGAAGAGGACAGGAGAAAGGGCGATATGAGTTGAATGAGTTGAATGAAAGAGTATGACTATGGGTATGGGTATGCGCCTGATGACTGTGTCGTCAGGCTCAAGTGTCCCAGTTGTGAGGGCGTGACACGAGGGCGACGGTGACGGCGTATGACGAGGAGATACGCGCGTGGCCGCAGGTGGCGAGGATTTCTACCAGTGGCGCTATTATGGACGGCCTAGGCGGGCTTTGGCGGGCGTGCGACGCGTTTTGAGGTTGGTTCCAAAGGCTGGCCGGCTGAGGTAGTGGCCGAGAGGAAATGGCCAATTGAAGCTGCAACGACAATAACAAGAGGCAGGTAGAGACGGAGACGGCAAGACACGGAGGCGACGGAAGGAGAGAGATGGATAATAAAAAGGACGCAAGCAAGTCTAGTGCCGGGGAGATAGGGAGTTGATAGACCACTTTGCAGATTGAGAAGAAAAAGGAATATTGAAATAACGTTGAAAAAAAAATATTATTATGAGAGCTACCTCGACTGACGAAAAGCCATGGTGGAGGTACGAAGTACTTTTTGGGGTGGTTCAAATTGAGTGGACTCGGTGGAGGCAGGCGCCGGAGTTGGAGGGAAGGAAGGAGAGACAGCGAGCCTATTAAGGGAGGACGCAGCGCGGGAGGGACGGGCATGGGCGCTAAAGATGTCGATGGATTATCATCAAGTCGACGAGGTACTCCGAGGTCTCACAATGGGTTGGTGGTACGGATGCAAAGCACGATGGAAGACCCGAAAGGGTGTGCCTGCAACTGCTCGTCTCGTCCGATGTGTTCGTTTGATGCGCTCCAGGGAGTTGGGCAGGCATGCAAGCATGCAGTCAACCAAACTTGACAAGATCCCACCACCACTACAACCATTGCCTCTCCGTGCGATGCGCCATGGACCACCTGCCACTGCGCTGGGCTCCCCGGTGGAGGCTGAGGTGACGGGAGGTCCCCCTAGGGTGTCCGAGAACCCAGCACACTGCATATATTATTTATTAATTAATTACCTTGCCGGCAGGGTTCATTGCGCACTCTATCGTGTTTCCTAATTCGTTCATGATAGGATGGAACCACGTCTGATTGCTCGCTACGTGCAGCGGAAACGGTGAGAGCGAGGCTGTGGATCTGATTCCTCCCGGAAACGAAATGCACGGGGAGAAGAAAAAGACACGGGATGAAAAGCCACAACCGCAGAGCAGCATGCAGAGGCCATCAAGGCGTTCTGTTAAGCAGTAATTGGGTTAGTAGTGCGACCCAGCAGTTTGGACGGGAGCCCTACACGGGCGGCAGGGCTCAGTTTAGCACAGAGCAACTGCTCGTCTGCCTTACCTTAGGACCATCGTAGACAATGGGGGCGGTTTCCAGCCCAGTTCGCGCCAAGTAGTAAAGATGGGTAGGGAGGGAGGAGATCGGGCAAGCTGGAGATCTCTAGGCTAGCCGCCTCCCCAAGCGTCGCATCCAAGTTGGGCACATGGGCTATATTTACATTTGGACTGCGTGTTGCTCGGCAGGTTTGGGAGACGCGCCACCCAGCAAGACGTCGGTATGTCTACAGTGCAGGTTTCATTGACATGCTCGAGAGATGTGACCTGGAGATGACACAGCGCACGCCTCGATATTCCGTACAGACACGTACATGGTCGCAGTATTCCTCACCAAGGTACCTGATCCTCACGCAACTAGACAACTTGGTTCAGTAGCACTTGCGTCCGTATCAGTTTGACATCTCGCACTTGCCTAGCCCAGAAGGCTTCAGTGCCTTTTTGTGGCACTGCGCCGCTAAACCTACTCGCCACACTTGGTAATTCAGGCCTGCAGGGGACACCAACGGGGACGCCGAAGCGTCTAGCAGCGACTGCAGCCGCCAACATGCTAGCGCATCGGGTGAGCCATGTATGATATGATGTACGTCGAGTGGCTATGCTGGCTAGTTGCCTACACCTAGGTGCGCTGTAACCGTTGAAAGTTCTGCAGAGCGGGAAGCTTCGCACATTCGCCATGTGCGCCCAAATGAATTGACGCGAGTTTATTCTCAAATTAGGTTTTAAAGCTATCTCCGTGTGGCGCAGCTTCACGCCGTTGGGGGATATTTTTTTTTCAGCAGCTACGGCGTTCGGTGTTTTTTTTTTATGATACTTCCACTGCATCATCATACTTGGCATACACCCAAGTGACGATCGCCAAACAACGTTACCGAAGCTCTCCTCATTCGGCCACGCAAGAGTGGTCGAACCCACAGCGACCCAATCTGCGCCGGCTCTTGAGATCCAATCCCTTTGTTATTGCATGATCGTGCTTGCTTTTGGTATATATACCCATGTCCAGCAATTGTGATAGCTGTGATATAAAGATACAATGGAAAGGTATCCATCTGTCTATCTCATCATCAATGCCATCCCACGCAGCAAGCATGCAGGTTCCGATGCGATGGAACAGTGATTAGAGTAGAAATACTCTGTCCTCCGCATGGAGTCAGCAATGCGATATGAACAAGTAGAAGCTGAAAGCAGATGTTCAATCAATCTTAATTCTCGACCGTAGCTTGCATGTCATGGCTGCTTACCGCGAAGCAACCCCCCTGTCCAAGGAACGTGGGCATACCCGAGGGAGGTGTGAGGTCACAGAGGTGGTGGGTGGGATGGCCCAAAGCCAAAACGCCTGAGACATCTGGGGCCAAGTGTCGAAATATGCTGCCCAATGGACTTCCAGCGTCGTTGGACACTTCTTTCTTTGGCTCAGGGAGCTTGGGCCAGGGCGGTGCTTAGGCCCCTGAGCTGCTGAACGTTTGCAGCATCGGACCCGCAAACCAGTCGCTGTTGATCGGAGTTTGGCGCAGGGATACTGACCCACTGGTGATGTTCATGTGTTCGTTCACCAGCTAGATGTCCGCTTTACACTCTTGACTCTGGACGGACATGATGCACGAGCCCAGCCGTTGCTACCGTCCGCGTAACCCCAAATTCCACGGCAGAGGTAACGGTGGGTGGCACCAACGTCAGCCCTGGCCCTGACCCTGAGGTTGTCAAATGCACCTTATTGCCCTGTAGGCTGTAAGGCTGTAACGGGTCACACGAACGACTCCGCAACAAACACATGCAGAGAAAGACGAAGCACGCATTTGCGCAGCATGCGAACTAGTGTCCGTATCTAGTTCGACATCTTGCCTGCGCCAGAGCGGTTCTGTGGCTTCGGTGGAGTTGAAAGTCGCCATGAACTAGCGTCCAGCTCAGCAGGGAAGCTGGAGGCCCTCTAGCCAATGGCGCTACGTTGACTGACACAAAGAAGAAATCGGTTCGCCTACAATACTCAATTTGGACGAGACTGCACATGCCAATTAACATGGGGTCTTGCTGGAGATACCAAAGTTACATTAGGCCGACAATTCTGGGAACTAGTGCCAAGGAACCAGGCAGTTCGGCACGCAACTGTCGACCTCGAAGTCCCGACGCTCTTGCCATTGATCCAGCCTTTAGTAACTAATGGGAAGTCTCTTGCGCATAAGCGACGGCCCTAAGCCCCCTCCCTGCCTTCCTGAGTATAGAGAGCGAAATAACCCGTGCGTCGTTGTCACAAGGTCAGTAGTAGGGATGGGTACAGTTCGATCCCATGCCATTGCTGAGAGCAGTTCAAGTCTATATGTCTAATTCTTCGATACGCCCCGACTACAGCAGCGCCTTCTCAAAGACCCTGTACTCACACGGCCCTGCCAAAACCGCCGCAATCGCAGGATACTCGTCCTGGAAGCTCCCCAGCTTGACAACTCTATACCCCAGCCTCTGATACCAAGCCTGCGATCTTGCCTTGCCCGCGTGCTCTTTGTACGTCGGCACCAACAGCTCAAGCTGCATCGCTGTGCAGCCAACGGCGCGGCACTGCTCCTCAGCAAAGAGTATCATCGCCCGCCCGAGACCGTTGCCCTGGTACTTTGGGTCCAGTGCGAGCATGGTGAAGTTGCCTAGTCTGGCGTCGATCGTGTAGACGCGGACGCAACCGGCCACCTGCCTCTCTGTGTCTGTATCGCGGGCTGTGGGGGACCCCTCTCGGGAGTAGACCAGCGCCATGTGGCCTTGACGGATGAGGCCGGCCATTTCGGCCTTGTTGGTGCGTTGGTAGCCGGCCTGGAAGAGGTCGCCCTCACCGAGCAGGTAGGCATCGTTGACTATGTCGACAAGTTTGGCTACGAGGGTGACGTTGTTCGCTGTTGCAGCAGGGGCCATCTCCATGTCGAAGCCGTCAACCTCGAACGCTGGGGTTTGTTGTGCGTGCTGTACCTGTGCTGGCGGTAGGGTGGCCTGTACTGAGACATCCTCGGACACCGGTTGCCTTGAAGCTGCAGTACTATGATTGCCCGCTGCCATGATGTACCTCTCTCAATCTGGGTTGGGATTGTTGAGTTTAGTTTATGACCAGAAGCGAAACTGATGCAAGGTGTTCTTTCTTGCTTAGGTACGTCTGTACTCAGAGGTCAATTATACTACTTGGCTTACTAAAAAAAAAATGCTTAATTCTCCTACACTGAACTGTGCCTACCAAGGGGGGGGGGGCGCGTGTTTACGAGAGAAATACTCATAAATTGTATTGGCTTGATTGAAACCATCCAGTGAGTTAATTCCAAGTTGATCAAAAAATACCGTGTTCGTGAAACCTGTGGTTTGTTGTTGTGAGGCGAGGCAACTGACAAAATTGTCATCAGCACATTTCGGGTTTAAACCGGTTGACGATAACGCATTGATTGTGGGCTCATCTGTAGAAGCTTCAAGGCGAGATCGTAATTGTCTCATAAAACGGGGAAATGCGTGGCTGTCGCCTAATTACAGTCACCGCGACTTCAGATGAGTGCAGTGCTGTTGGGAGGGAGGGAGATAATTGATATTTGGACGCACGACATCCCATCAGCGTAGCCTCTCTTCATGAGCTACCCGTCCCCTAGTAATTGTTCACCGCTGGTGAAAGAGAATCGTGGGTGGATGCAATCTTCCCGTCGTACGACCATCCTACCACCAGTGACACAAGTCTGTACTCTGTAGGTCCATCACCATATGAACAACACCGAGCTCGGCTGGCGGTCTTGGTCGCAATACCCCAAACCGTGTAACAATAACAATCAATGAGCGCAAATAGGTGGCGGGCCTCCATTGTTGGCATTGCTGGCATTGCGAAGGCTTGTGCTTCTGGTCCCCAAAGAGCACCCGCCACCACCTCTCCAACAGCTGCCAGCTGTGCTCTGTACTCCCCCCAATGCAAACTGCAAATTGCAATCACAACTAGCCGTGCCAATCCCATCACTTATAATTACTCCTCCCCTTCTTGCACCACTTCTATTTTGAAATGAAACAAAGAAACGCCTCCCGAGCACACACGGCCTTTCCTGTTCTCCTATCTTCACGCTTTCTATAATTATATCCTCATTCCGCGAGAGTGGCTGCTCGCTATAAGTATATGCCGCCCCGGTGCCCAACAGCCAAAACAACCACGATTCCCTCTCCAGAGCCCAGCCTCGCTCACCTGGCAAACACAGACTGCGCTCTCACCTCTCACCAACCTAGCTAGACCCAACTTCAACTCCCGCACCTATCTCGATACTCACCAAGTATCCCTTTCATCTTCTTTATCTCCTTCAGCTCCATCATCAAAATGAATGCCAAACCCCATCAGCCGCCGCACTCCAGGGCACCCGCTCGACGAACTGCACCCAAACGCCCCGAACCTCCACCATTAGGAGTGATATCATCCTCCCGCGAGTACGTCCAGCACCTCCAGTCACTAGTTCACACCATACGAAGCCCTGAAATCAGCCGGTCATCTTCTGCAGCAGCTCACTGAATCAGAGCTTGAACAGAAGAAGCGGTGCGAGCGATGCTGTCGCGGTGAGTCATCAGCATGCTGCCCTCCTCAGCATCTTCTTACAAGGGCTCAGCTAATTCATATTTCGCAGCAATGACCAAGAAGGACCGCAAAGGTGCCCCATTCAGAGGGAAAGGATCAGTGGCCTCAACCGCCAGATGCCAAGAAGGCGGCAGGCCAAGCTCGTCCTCGGCTGTTGCATCCACAGCCGTCAATAATGAAGAAGATCTCATCCAATTTGACGACATCAATACTGAGGAAGACCACGGCTCCCAGTTAAACTACATGTCACCACTTCCACGAAAGGAGCCACCCGAGCCCATAATGCGGTGTAAATTCCACCCCGGAAGAGTAGCCGACAAGGCAAGTTAAGCTGCGTCCTCCATAACCTCACATTCAAGAGGTCCCTCATGCTACTTCCCAATACCGTTCGGCACTTCATCTTCAACAAACTGAAAACTAACATGAACCATCCAGAGGTGGACCTGCTGCAACGGCAACATCTTCACAAAGCCCTGCCAAGGCGAACCGAACCATCTCCCCCGCCACTACACCACCCACGAACTCCGTGACAACTGGCGCTTCCACCGCACCACGTCCCCCCCGCCCCAAAACCCCCAGATCCGCCTCGCCGTAGCCCTGGACTGTGAAATGGGCGTTGCCGAGTCTGGCGAAACGGAGCTCATTCGCCTCTCCGTCGTTGACTACTTCTCCCGCGAGGTCCTCATCGACAGTCTCGTCTACCCAGATGCCAAGATGACGCACTACAACACTCGGTTCTCCGGTGTGACCGCACAGGCCATGAAGGAGGCACGACGCAGTGGAACTTGCATCTTTGGGAGGGCCAACGCCCGAAAGGCAGTGTGGAAATTTGTCGGCCCTGAGACCATCGTGATAGGACACTCAGTCAAAACGACCTTGACTCACTCCGCTGGATTCACCATATCATCGTGGACACTCTCTTACTCGAAACAAGGCTTCACCAGGCCGAACAGGCCGAAAAGACTAAAGAAGCAGCCGCTGTAAAAGCAAAGGACGAGCAATCCACGAAAGAACTCAACGGCCTCAAAGACCCTAATGGAGTGCCTGCTCCGGCCCCGGGACCAAAGTTATCCCTCAAGGCTATGACACTAGCACGACTGCATCGCACGATTCAAATCCCGGGCCGCGGACACGACAGCCTGGAAGATGCGATTGCGACGAGAGACCTGCTCAACTGGCACGTTGAGAAGAGCATTCGGGAAAATAAATTAGCCATCTTAGGCTAGTAAAATGCACACCGCAGGGGAAAGAAATACTAAAAGAAAAACTCAAGTTGGGCTCAGTGAATATTTGCTCATTTTGAGGAGGCTTTTCTTGCTTTTCATTGGGCTTTGAGCAGCATACTTATCAATTGTTTTCATAAAGTGTCATCATAGCATTATATAATACGTAGTTCATTGATGAAGCAATTTTCGCCAATATGCAGCATATACGCCCGCAAATGCTAGGTTCCTATCGAACATAATCTTACAATGTAATGACGCAAGCCATCTCGCTATATTACAGGACAAATAACCCCTCTCTACAATCATAATCGTTTCACATGCTTATAGTGCCTGGCCTACTATAACACTGCCCTGGCTCGCTTCACTCTGTCGCTTTGCAGAACGAACTGAATGTTGTTGGAACCCTTCCGCCAGCGTCGGGCTATCCCATCTCCCAATATCTGGCCCAGGTTCACTCCAGTCCCCGGCACTAACGCCGCTCATATACCGCGAAGTGAGACTGTCATGTGGTGTCCCCCTGCTGGGGACAATATCAGCAGTTTGGGGGATGAAGCTGCCAGGCCTGATATCACTGTACATAGAACTCGTAACCACACGTCGTGGCATTTGCGCCACCTCGCCGGCATTTGGCGTCAGTTTATTGACTAGCTCCAGGTCAAATGGGTCAGACCGGAACTTAGTCCGTGCCACAATGAATGAGTCGTCACTCATTTGTGACTCCCGCTGCCTTGAATCGGATTGAGACATGTTGTTCTGTGCTCGGGGTGCTTGTAGACCACTCAAAGATTGACTCTGGGCGCGAGATTTTCTAATATCTGCCACTGAAGTCATGGCAGGAGCGTAAACAGCACTGGCGTCGGTAAAAGGGTTTTTTGACTTTGTTTGCTGTAGAATTGATGGGTTTCCCGATCCGCTGGGCAGAGCGTTAGAATCTGCGAAAGGATTGAAGCCTAGGCGATCAAGTCTCAAACTAAGACGTAACGGATCTGACCCAAGACTGCTTTGATTCCCTAGTGCGGAAACCTTATCGTTGTTGCTTCGCATACCATCAGGCCTTTGGCTTGCATCCCGTGTCCCAAGTAGGCCTTCCCTGGTCATGCTGCCACTTGGTCGGTGTATTTGTATCGATGACTTGAGATCCTTTTTAGACCTCTTAGACTTGAATAACTCAGCGCCAGCAAGAAATACCGGTGATTCCTTGAGGCTGAACAGAGTGCCCTTTGGCCCTGGGCTCTTTTCACCTCCTGCCATATCCTGCGATCTCGACATAGGAGAGGGCAGAGCTCCTTGTCGCTCCCTCCGTGCTCTCCTTCGCCACAGCCAAATCAAGAGGAAGATGAAAAACACAGCTGCCACAGCACCGATAGTGCCACCAGCGATGGCGCCTTTCATGGATTTCGATGAGTCACCGGCTTCATTATTGACGCTGTTCACATTTGCACCGCTACTTCCAGATCCCGTTACGTCACTGCCCTCAGGCAGTCCACTGCTGGAATCTCTATCTCCGGTCGCGGTAGCGGCAGTCCCAGAAGTTACGGCAGACCCTCCAGTGGCCGTGGTAAGTGTTGCAGTAGCTGCGGGGACCGTCGAGTCTATGTTGCTAGTTGTTATGCTTAAAATGCTGGTTGGCAAGGAGGGCGGATTTGTTGAGCTGGTCAAGTCCAATGGAGAAATTTGTGTTGGAAGAGTATCTGAGGGAAGAATCTCAGTTGGCAACGCTTGTGTGGCTTCAATATTGCCAATGTTAGAAGTTTGACTTTCTTGGACGAGCTGAGAGGCGGCCGATGGGCGACTAGAACCCGAACGGTCGTTTGCCGGTGCTTGTGGCCGCAGTAATGGGTCAGCTGTGGTTCCTCCACTGCCTTGAGAAGCAGCCTGAGGAGTCGCTTGAGGTTGCTCAAGAGTTGGTGCTTTTGGAGCTGAAGACTGCTTTACCTCTTGGACCTGTATTTGATCCGGGTTTGGTGTGTCTTGTGTTCCTAGACGAGCTGGCTGCGCTGGCCGAGGTGGCTGAGCTGGCTTTAGCTGTTGTTGAACTGACGTCGGAATTGACGGACTTATTGAGGTGAGCTTAGGTGGTGATCCGAGTGTTAAAGTTATACCGGTAGTGGGCTTTTGAGTCGGAGGGCGAACTGAAGAACGGATACTAACGCTGGTCGGCTGAATAGCACTTGTTCGTATCGTTGTGGTGTTATCCTCCGAACTTGACATTGGCGTTGAAAACAAGGGCAGAGACGAAGCAGCGGTTGGGGCAGAAATTGAAGATTTCACAATAGACACTGCTTGAATCCCTATGGGGACAAATGGATTTGGTCTTGCACCCGGTGGCTCTACACCTGCGCCTGCCTCTGCATCTGTGCCTCCCTCTACATTCGAGATGGGCCCGGGATTTGGATTCGGAGTGAGATTAGGATTCGGGGCCGCGACGGTCCTTGTAAAAGATAAAGTCGCAGTCGAGGTGATTGTTGATGTCAATGTTGATGATCCCATGCTTGTAGTCGTTATTGTTTTTGTATTGACAAGAAGGTTCGGGTTCTGCCGGCGCATCTTTTCCACGAAAGGTATGATAGCCATGGCCATCACAGCTCAAGCGTCTCCAGGAAAAAGGTAATCACTTTATCTTAATGCAAACCAACGACTTATGAAAATATTATTGTGCCAGCCATATAATAGAATCAGAGCTTGGAAATATGACGATCAATATGATTTGCGCTGCTGAGCCGACTTGAGAATAGAGGTCATCGAAGTATCGCGAGACGGCGGAAGAGTCAGCACTGGATTGTCTGGATGGCGGCTTGTGTAGATGACAAGACGGTACCATCAATATACAAGGTATAGACAGATAGAGGAATACGGTTAAGAGAGAAATAGACTGGATGGATATGAGGGTCAACTTCATGGACAGTACGAGGTAGAAGGGAGGAAGGGAAAAGTGTCAAATGTGTACTATTGAGGAGAGCCCACGACAGTAATACTGTAACAAAGGCATCGCCGAAGGGTGTTTGACCAAAGTCCGGGCATTGGGGAACCGGGTTTAGGATGCCATATGGATGGTGTCAGGAACAGAACACGGAGCGCAACACGGAACATGGTACAGGGTACTCCATACTGGCAGCGTGCGCGGGCTATTGAGAATGGGAATGATGCAGCATCTTGCGCAGAATATGTCGTGAAAACACAGTGCAGTAGCATACACACTGATGGGGCCAGACAGGGGTTCCATGAGTCTATCCCTGGTCCTGGAACACATCTGAGGCATGGTGTATTTCTGGATGTGGAAGTGTGGGATCGACGGTGGACTGAGCGTCGCACCAATACTCAATGACAACTCGTTGCTGACTGAACCAGGAATCTACCCTGATGCACCTGATGAAAGCAACACCGCAAGATCAGGAAATAAAAGCTTCAACAACCTAATTAGTTTGAGGATGCAAATCCGATGAGAGAGACACATGGTGAGTGAAGGAAGAGAGAAATGGTGGTTAGACCAGAGTGTGATGTGGTAGGACGGCCATTCATGTCTGCGGTGCTCTTGATGGTTGCATTTCAACCGTTGGCTGGCTTGTCTAGAGTTTCAATGAGATTGACTGCTCCCGGCGGCGTTGTCCACACAGTAGGCTGTATACCATCCCTAGTTCTCTGCGGCAGTCATCCAGGAATGATGGGGAGTGGTGTTGGAGTATGACAACCGTTGCTGCTTGGCTTGGCATAATGTGTCTAGCGTCTCGCTTTGAACATCCGTGCTGAGTGACAAACGAATGGATGATTTGTTTGCAAATGCCGTGACCACCACTGCTCCCTATACTAAGTCATGTAAGCCAGCTGGACAGAAAGCTAGTGTAGATAAGTGAGGTCAGTCGGTGTTGTTGGCTTGCATGAGCTACACTGCACGCAGGTGCACAGGAGCGCATTGGCGTAGTATGGAAAGGTGTTCATTCAATGCCCAGTGTCCGTTGTCATCAAGCAGTTTTGCGGCACAGATCACCAGTCAATGGACGACATCACACCCCGCAACGAAGATGAGGGTCTGATCCTCATTCTACCTGCCAGGGCAAAGAAGGAGCATCCGTGAAGCAACTGGAAGGAGGCAAACAAGACTAGGAAAGAGCCACCCACGTGTGGGTACCCGCCAAGTTTCAGAATAGCCGAGATGGGGACGTACCACCCAAAATATGGATGGGATGTGGTCCCCGTCGGAACAGCGCCCCTAAAACAGTTGACGAACCATGTTCATGGCAAAATCAACCCATCTGGGACGTGTCACGTTGGTCTGCGACAGGCGAGGGGATGCAAAAGAATGACATCGGGGGCCGCCGGAGCCTTGTGCGGGCGGTGCCTTTGTGTGCCTTTGTGTGCTTTTGTGTGCGTGCCGCTGAGGCACAGATGCGGCGATGCGGGACCGTGGCGGATATGAAACACCAGACGGAGGCGGGTGAAGGGCGACGGGTGACGATGGATGCACCGCATCTCCATGCAGCACTGGCTTACGAGTCACAAGGTAGTACCAATATGAATTCTGTGCAACAGCCCGCTTTATCAATGTCGTAGTTGGACGTCTAAAAGTCGACTCGGACGGGTCTTGACCGCAACTGCTTGGGAAGAGAGTAATTAGATAGATGTATGCTTCCTACCACGAAACTCATCACTTGGTAAATCAACAAATACATATTATAAATGGCAGGCTGGAATCGATGTCATTTATTGTTGATACCTATGCAAACTCCACGGGTCATGAGGGATGTTGGATGCATGCTGCGCAAGCTGTTTGCTTCTCTTGGTTTCATCATCCGCAGAGGGTTGCCCGTCCGCTCACACATAGCTTTACACACAGATGCCAAGTCATCTTCTATGGAATCATCTATAGAATCATGACGTTAGTTCGGCCAACTTAAGTTTGCTAGATCCGGATAGTAAAGAACAAGTAGGTTATGCATCTCAGACGAGACGGTCAAACGATTACTTCGATGCTTCTTGGCCGTGTTCTTTGCACTAAATATTCGTGGCACAGCGCTCCGCACTAACGCTTTGCCAGACTCCGTACGCCCATTGCGCGCACAGACAAGCCGACGCGAAGGAGCCCTCAGAGGAAACCTCGTTCTTCGGTGGCCCATCGTTGCCGTGTCGACTGACGACATGGAAATGCTGTGTCTTATCAATGGCTAACGGTGATGGAGCCAACAATGCCCTTTGCAGCAGTAATCATGGGGTGTTGTATCCGCTACTCACCTTGATGCGTTTGCCCAGTTAGCGTTCATGCACCGCAGCGTAGGTAATAATTCAGTGCTTTAGTGGTCTTATAGGTTGGTTGTGCGACCACAACCTTCTGCCCGCATATTTCGTGCCTGCTGATAGGCAGTACGAGGCCAACTTGACTCCATAATAGCAGCCTGCTTCGTAGATGCCTCAGTACCCATTACTAACAGCGGGAAATGCTACGTTGTACCTACGGGCGATGAGGGGCCAGATGCCTGCTCCTCCTTGTCTTGCCAACAACAGCCCTCAAACACCCATATCATCTCACTGTGGGATTGGGGCGTTGCCACAGAACCCCTCGCCGTCTCACCTCCTCATTGCTAATCATTGGATCTTTCTCGTCTCACCACCTAAATTATCCCATTGCTACCCTCGTTTGCTGGCTTACTTGGTTTGGAGTAGCGGGCGCTCTCTTCCCACCCACGACACACTACCGCCACTGGTGCCGTTTTGACTACTCCGCTTCTCCTCATCAGCCTCCGTATCCCGGTGTTCCGAGTCCCGTATTCGACTCCGAGGCCGCTCCCCGGTCTACGCCTCCTCATCGGCCTGTGGACGGAGACGATTGCCAACCGTGAATCGTTGACGTGGCCCGCGATAGCGGACGACCCCCCGCGAGACGAGAAACAGACATCTTGCAGAGCGGCCCAACCGTCAATGTCAAGGAGTCCTGCCCAACCTCCTTCGACGGACCATTGTCTGGTATTACATTGCCCATTGCCTATACAGTACAATTCTTGTCCCCCTCGCATGATAGCTGAACGGCGAAATCTTTTTTTTAATATACTTGCTGTCTTTCATTATACAACATCCCCCTCAAAGGTGCTCATAGCCTCACCCCTCATAACACGTGCTTAACCGCATTCAGTTTTATCCTTGCTACGCTGATTGAAATATCTAAAATTGCTTCAAAGATATATAAAGCTACCAACCACAGCGTTCTTACTAAAAATTTTTATAATTTGTATTGTTGAAGCTTGAGCAGTCATGTTTGGAACACTCGCTTCGTTAGGTATGTTTTGTATTCCCATCAGCCTCTTCCCAGTGCTTGAGTTACCATCCAGACATGAGCAAATCCACGCACCTCTCAGCCCTCAACTAACAAACAAACCTTCTAAGCAAACGCACAGTCCAGACCAAAGGTCGACCCAAAGGACATTCCGCCCCCTACCCCGATTTCCCTTCCACGATATCAGCCTTTCGCCCAGGATGATCATCCTGTCGACGCTTCACAAGCCCTATCAAACTTGCTCAAACACCCTGGCCGATCAATGTCCGTCCTTGGCCCAATTGGTTTCTCTGCCCTCGGATTGGACCTCAAGCTAGACGCCAGTTCCGATGAGCTGACTCCCGACAAGTCTTATCTGCCAGACTCCGCCGCCTGGGATGCACTCTCACTGGATGAAGCTCGTGATCGGAATGACTCGACTCGCAAGACGCTTAGGAACGGAAATCAATCTCCTGGCTGCCTGCTATATCTAGAGCGTCAGAAGGAGCTGTCTACTCCCAACGAGGATGCCTTCCGTACTGTTCGGAGGATATCCCCGCCAAAAGGTAAACAGCAGGCTCGCCTTGGCAATTCCTACGAGTTCTTCCGGTGCCTGGAGCTTTTAACGTCCTACTGGGATGATCCAACGCAGAACTTAGATTTGCCGCCTTCACCAGAAATATCGGCAGCCGAGCAAAATGCCCCAGGAGATGGATCCAAACCTGAAAGCTTGGAGGGACTCCGTATTGGGCGGATATCCTCTGGCGACACTATGCCTGCCGAATTCCGGTACAACGTCGTGGCCGCCTTTGTCAAACTTGTATCCTATGACTTTGGGTGCAACGTCGCTGCGTCTCGCGTTGAGCCCCGCTTGCACTTGAGCTCGCCGAAAGGTCACCGCTTCGCCCGCAAGACTTACTATCCCTCTCGTTGTCAATTTATCTTCCAAAGCCCGCAGACCCGCGAAGCAGCTCGCGCTGGTCTCATCTATGGTCCAGTGGCGGCTGTCAGTGCCCGGCCAATTGTTGAGTTTACTTTACCGGACTTGGAGACAGCTCAGTCGCTTGATCTGGCTTATGAGATAATGGCCACGTTTATCACGGCGCAACATCGGCGTCGCGAGGGCAACGAGGAGGTTCGCTTCGGAGAGGGGCAGTGGTGGACATCTAAGCCCCGATGGGGCGGCGGCACAGGAGGGCCAATTGGTCGCGAGGTTGATAAAGATGCTGTTCAAGGAGACAAGGACGCCGTACCAACTGATGCCGAAGGAGTTCCAACACGAGCAGTCAAAAAGCCCCGCAGAAATATGTCCATATATGATGATTATCGCATGGTCCGACCCCCAGCTTCCATCAGGGATCAAAAGGCACGATATGAGGCCATCGGGAAGAAAAGGGGCGCAGACCATGACAACATCTTCTTGGTCAGCAGCTTGTTCCACCATATATCAATACTTCGAGTCGAGGTTCCGACCCGACTCCTGGAGGTTCTGGAAGGCTCCCCGGACCCGGACGTGACAATCCGCAGCTGGGGCAAGGTTCGAGCATGGCGAAGCCCCTGGTTCGACTTGTTTGACGCATCCCAGAGGCGTGCTGCCATGCGACTTTTGTGGGGGGTGATGGCGTATCAGATGCGGGCGGGCACAGAAGCCAACCCCGAAGTCGGTGATGAGGAGATGAAGGACGCTTAGTTGTGTGAGAAGCAGCATGGATGTACTGTCACCAGCCTCCAAAGGCTATGGAAAGGCAGGTAGGGAATGCCAAGTGGCAAAGGCACGTTCATTCACCATATTGAGACGGTCATAATACACCAGGCTACATTTCTTTACATTGGAAAAGGGTTTGGATAGAAATTTGGATACGAAGGTATCATTTGTGCCTCTTTTAGAAAGCGCTAGGAATGTGACTGTCATGAGTTAATTTCAATTTTCTTCGACGATAAGTCCACTCCATCATTCACTCGATAAGTCACCAAGTTTACGTTTTCACACCTTTGTAACAAGCGGCAAGAGTTGTCGTGCATTACCGCCGTAGATCTCACACACCAATTTTGTAGATCATACCATAGCATCGACCTACATACCATCTATCATAATTTACAACGCACTTCAGCAAACATACTTTCGTCCGGGCTCAGGACTTAGAATGTCGTAATTGATGTGTAGCGATTGAAAGCATGACGGCACGCACCCCAAATGACATCACACGCAATGCTGTCCCCGCCCTCTGATTGGTCCAAAAGTCAGCTACGGCGACGCGTACCACACGCGGGCCGCACTGTAGCGCGTCCAAGACGCGTCCCCCGCACGCAGAACGCGTAAATTAGTTGGCCTATTCGCGTTTGCCGGGGTGCGACGAAGGCCATGACCAGGGAGGGATATGCAAGGCAATGATGGCGGCTGAACGGGTAACTGAGCGAATATTGATTTGGAGCCAAGTCCTAGGGATAAGAATTTGTGCAGGGCGCAAGACATGAGAACACAACACATGTCAATAGGTAGATGCATGTTAAATTGCTAATAGTCGACTACTGGGAATGCCACATCCGTACATCTGTGAAGCTAATCAATCATGCCATCCTGCCACCATCCATACCATCCATGCATCCAGTCATGCTGCTTCGGTCCAGTCCATCCAAACACACGCCTTTGAGGCTAAGTCGGACACACAAAAAAAAAAAGTTAAAATAGTAAGGAAACGTAAAAAGATTGGCAGTAAGCCAGTAACTCCTTGATGACCCCAATGGCCATCAGTGCTAGTCAAAATCAAACTAACTGAAACAGTGCATTTCTCGCTTGTATCCTCGCAAGCTGACACTTGACGGGTGCTGGTCTTGTTTCGGGGTTTGGGCTCGTGCCATCCCCACAATAGCGAAGGGAGGCCATGCCCGTAATCCCAGACCTGGTTCCCTTTGATATGGGGGTAAAATGAAAAAGAGGTTGCAAAAGTGCAAGAGGCAGTAGTATGTCCAGCCGTGGTATCATGTACACAATGGGGAAAGGAGAGGCGGTAAATCAAAGAAAGTAGGGATGTGAAGAAGCCACATGCCAAGCAGGACCATAGTCTCTTCTCACTAAGTCATTAAACAAGTGGTTCGTCAAAGGTCAACCGCCTTCTCGCGACACTGAGAGGTGTGCGGATCGAGATATGGCCGGGTGTCTTCCAAGCTTTCTGTGCTGGGCTGGGCGTGATGTTAACGAACTCGGAGAAGTCGAAATGCTGACTCGGTGTATTGGGGAAGGGATTTCCGCCACCTGGTGTAGTCATCATAGATGACGGCAAGTCTAGCTTGCTATGCTTCGGCGGCGGTGTGGAGAGGCCCTCCATACGGCCACGGTCGCTTTTGACGGCCGGGGACGGGGACGCTGCGAGGTACAGCAGTAGATCGGCCCCCTCTTGTCCAGATTTGCCATTGTTGGGAGCAGCATCGCTATCCTTGCCTCGTTTGGGAGGTGCCACCCTGCTCTGCATAGGTGGTGTACGTGGGGGAGATGAGCGCATGTTGTTTGCGCTAAATGAGTGTGCGGGTAGGAGATCGTCGTCATCATCGGAAAGGGCAGCAAAGTTTGGTGACGTGAACTCATTTATCATGCGGCGTTGCTGAAAGAAAGATACATCGGGTCCTGCTGACGTTGTGAAGTGCTGTTGCCGGCGAGCCTTGATGGGAGACGACTGGGCTAGCCGATGGCTATCCTTCCATTCGGTGTGACCAGACATGGAATGTCGTGCTGCGGCGGGTGCACGGAGTCGTTTGCTAGGACTTGACGAAATATGGTCAAATGACGCAAAGTATGTGCGCTTGCGATGGCCCGAGCTGCCATTGCTGGAGCCGATAGCATCAGAAAACAGAGGGGCTTTAAGCGGCGAGCTCATGAGTGTTTTTGTGGGATATGGGAGCTCAGAGGTGCTCGACGAGGAGTCAGAGAGGACGTCTCCATCGCACAGCCGCTTTCGCCTCAACTCCTCCTCGAGCTTCGGTTCGATCGAGTCGAGGGTGAGGTCTTCCCAGCCATGCTTGGTTTTGAATTGGGCGAGAGCGAGTCGGTTTTGCAGACGACGGGCGATCTGGACAAGTCGAGTAAGTACTCATGGGATGGCATCGTTGTCGACATGTTGTGCACAGCACCGTATCAGGGAGAGTGGGTGCGGTGCGGTGCAAATTGTGCTTCTTACCTTGCTGACTTCTGCACGCTTGAGGACGCAGTCCACAACGTCCTCGGGCTGCTTCTTCCAGGGCGACGACATATCTGATCTTGACTGTGATTATCCCCGTTGTAGGCCTGTTGGGCCGTGATATTTCACAAAATGTGTTGGGCTGTTGGTGAGTTCACGGGGTGGAGGGAGACGGGGAGAGGAAGTGAGTAGGTGAAGCCCAGGTCTGGTGGAGCGGGTGAGACGAAAAGAGGGAGGAGTGTCGGCGCCTACGGAAGAGTCCATCAATTTAGTTAGTGTCTGAGCGGCATTTGACTGGGGCTGGCTGAGGTTCAGAGGGTAGTGGCCGACTTGTAGGTGGTATTTTAGTGCAGGCTCCAGCGGACGACAGCTATTGGTGGGTGCCAGGAGAAGAATTGCTGCAGAGCAGTTGGTGGCTGAGATGGCTGATGGGTAGGGCAGGATTGCGGCATCAAGCCCCGAGGATGATTGGTTGGCCAACGATGCATTGCATTCTCATCTTCATCCTTAGCTGTTCGTATGATTCTCGAATTGCGAGAGCTGCGAGCGAATTGTAACTTTCCATGCCCAGTTCCCAAGTCCAAATGTAGTAATTAGATCCGTACAGAGTAACTTCGACAGAGTATGCAGGTCCAGTGGAGAATCCATCTTTTCTTTTTCTTCATCGTGGCTTCCGTCTTGCTTCCCTTGCACCAAATCTAATTTGACGACGCCGCTGCTCAGACAGACAATTTCAGCACATTCCTCCGATAACAGCCCATGCGTTGACAACCCCAGCTTACACCCTGGCGCTCTGTAGATAGCTAGTCTGTAGGTGATAACATGGAGCCTCCAAAGTCCTACTCCCAGAAGATTGTTCAAAGAACATCTTACAAGAGATGTGACTTAGCCGATTACCTATCCAGCCGCCGCACCTTGCATTCATGTCTCACATACACGGCCATGCCTGACTGAGCTGGGGTTATAATATTTACAGATTAGAAACTCGACCTGCAAATGAGTTTATCAATCGCACGTGAGCGTAGCTGAAGCGACCTCCTGTCAGCAAATAACCAAGCTCAGAAGCCTCCGGCCGCTCTTTAGGCCTGCATAACCGATCAGACTTCCCATGTCCAATCTACTACTACCACGGTACGTGACTAGGGAGCCGGGTCGTCGTGGTTACATCCCCCAAATCGGCCATACCTAACACAACCGCCTCTCTCGCCGTTAGTGAGCGTTGTCGTGGCTGTCTGTGGGAGGGTGCGGTTTGGAAAGCTTGGGCGGCCCTTAATCAAAGCGGCACAGGCTAAGGTTCCACTGTGTTGACAGATGAATTATTGTCATTGATGGTGGTTCCAACATCGTCTTTGGTATTCTTCATTTGGCAGACAGCACCCAATGATGTATGTTCTTTCATTTTTATTTTTATTTTGTTCGGAACGAGGCACCCCTTTTTTTATTACATTTTTAAATCTGTAGACAAACGTACCACACTCTATCATTTGTGCTTGCGCAACGAAGCAAGATAGCTAGATAGCTAGACGTGTCTCGTCGCTGGCAGTCGCAGATGATTGATATAATTTGGGTCTAACCAGTCAAGACGACCTCCTAGGATCGCAGGAAGAGGTGGCATATCTTCCCGCTTCCCTGAGGGCATGGAATTTCTGAGCTCCAGAAACTAACACCAAAACAGCAATCATCATCCTCGTTTATATCTCTTTGCTTCTGTCTACAGGGCCCTGGAGGAGAACCGAGATCGAGATCCGGCCAATTCAGCAATTCGGTTTTTGATGTGCACATTCCAATGTCAAAGTCGATCCATTTTTTGAAAGACTGCCGCTGCGTGCGTTGCAAGCCTGTTTCAACGACCAAAGGTCGAGGTTGTACCAAATTACCACCCGATTTGCTGGCGTAGTAAACTGGTGTCTTGGTTGTTGAACAATGAAGGCGCTAGATGAGACTCGTTGCTTGAAACACAAGGCGCTTGTAGCATGAACACCACGTATTGACGGAGAGTAGTGTGAAGGAAGCGAGTGGTTGAATCAGCACACTTAGTTACCTGAGTCAGCCTAGCACTCGTTGGATATCTTCAGTGTACACCAGCCCTGTTAGCCCGTCGTAGGACTCTGTTTACTGCCTGTGTCCGGACCTTATGCCTTTTCTTCCCACCCCTCCCTCTTCTCCCGTTTGCCTCCTCCTGCCAGGGCTCTCTCTTGGGGATGTGGGAATCTTGGGCCCAGGCTTGGCAGTGCCCAGTCTGCCTGGATTTATCAAACTTGGCAATAGAGCATACAATGACTGAATGCCAGTGACCTCGAGGTGATTGCTGGCCTTAGTAAGGTCCATCGAGATAGTAGGGTTGGCCACGTGTATTCAAAGAGCTTGCTTGCTTGCGGGCAGTTCTTGAGCATTGAAAGTAACGCAAGCAGTGGGCAGTGCTCGATTTGTACATGGAATACCCGTGGTAATTATATTACGCCTTTGTCACCTGCTCCGATTTTGTCAATTTCAAGAATGCAGATTCATGAAAGGAGAAAATAAAATACGATAAAGCTTCGTTGCTGCATGTCCATCCGCGTTTCTGCTCTGTAGGGTCTCATGTTACAAGAATCGCTCCTTCGCCCCGCACAATCCAGTCTGAAAGGCGTAAAAGCCGGTCATGTTTGTGCTGAGATAGTCATTCATCTGTGTTCTGTCAGTCAGTCATTCATTCGCTCATCATCCCTCCTTGTCACAACAACAACCAACATACGGAACCGTCATCATCCGCCCATCGTGTCCAATCTACTGATGCGGTCCAGCACTGCAATTCCCAGCGCCGGAATTCCATGGCCTTAAAATCCGTCTGCAAGCACTATGAGCGGCTCATCCGCTACGACCCACACCCACCAACCCGTGTTGCATGCGGCCAAGGTACGTACTTCCTCGTATTACCTGACGGTTGCCATGGGTGCTTTGTTTTGTCCTCTGGTTAACCAAAGGTAGTGAGGCTTGGAGCAATGATGAGCTAACTACTAACTGCCAACTACCGCTGCAGCTGTGCGTTATTAGTGGACTGTGGTGCAACATAGCTGCATGCAGATGCAAATCAAGGCAAAGCACACATGATTGATGATGTATGATGACCATTTCACTAGTACGAAGCCGCTGTCAACAAGATTCAACCTTGGCAGTGCATCCTCCACACAGCACCAATATGCAGGCTTGTCGAACGACACATCGACTCTATTCCGTGTCGTAATTGACGCTTCATGTCCATTTTACATAGCCAATGAAGCACAGCATGCCTAACAAGAACAATTTCGACTTGTATCGGAAGCGGGGCTCATCAGTCCTGGATGGCTATCAATGAGGATGCTGTGCGCGACGTCATTCATTAATGGAGAAGTCGGTACTCTGTACATCTTGTCCGTTTCTCTCGTAGTAGAGGTCAAGGCCCCAGAAGGCGACATCAACCCCTGCTCGTTCGGCTCCATTGCGGCTGCCTCGATTTAGGATTGACGGTTCAGGTATCCTCTACTTCGTATTGGGTAATATTCCAATTCTCCGTAAATTGTACTCAAGACCAGAGCTTCGATACGTGGTCTACGGCAAGAAGGAACAAGCAAAGTTTGCCTTTCAAACATCACCTCGACAAGATATTGAATTGAGATGGCGACCCCATCAGGCAATGCTCTCTTCCTAGCAAGCTAGAAGTCAGTGCAAAACACTGTCCCAAAGAAGTGGAAGAGGCGAAGGTAAAGGTACTCTCTACAAGCCCTGCAATGTACAAAAGCACGCCACCATTACCACTCTCCTATCTGTAGCCCCAGAAGCAATACGAACCATGGGCACCACCACAATCTTGTACATGGTACTCAAGTGCGATTCGTAACCTCCATCCATCGGATGCTCCAGTCTTTCTTTGTCTAGCTCTCGTGTTTCTCTTTCTCTGCCTCCTCTCGCTTTTAACATACGTTCTTTGATCTTCATTACTCTTTCTGCATATTCGAGCAGCTCCAGAGACCGGCTGTATCCTGCCAGAACTATCTGCAATCGCTCTCTAGGCTCTGTGCCCACCGGTCGAATCCCGAACCGCAGATCAACCCTACCTCGGTGCAGCTTACGTCTCCTGACTTGCTTCCTGCCAGGCGCGCACAACCTATTATTACTTCTCTTGCTGTCCTACCTTTCCTACCTCAGAGTCCGTAATTGCCTACCTTCTTCTCCTCGGTTCGACCTCACGACCAAGAATACCACGCGTCTTGCCAACGAACACTCGTTTCGGACTCTCATGCGCATCAACAACCGTCCAACAGGTGTCTCTGCCCTTGACACTCCTTCAGGCACCTGTCCTGGCGCGCTTCGTCTACACTCTTCGGGGTTGTTTTCGAGCCGCTTAAGTTCTCTCCGAGCATTGGGCTGAGCTGACTGCTCTTCTCCCAGCTAGCTCCTCGTGCGGTACTGTCACTCGTTTGCACAGTTTGAGCTGGGCTGCACCGTAGCTACTAACAAGATCGCAACGTCTGGTCTGTTCGGTTGCCTCGGACTCCACGCTGAATAAGTCACCGGTGGCTCCCGTGCGAGTCTACCGAGCAACAGCTGTGTCGCCAGGTCCAAAAAGGCCTGCTGCTGCTACAACAGAGTCCCAATGTCTCCAAGTTTCCTCAACTTCAAAGAGTTGCGTCGTCGATCTCGAGCCAGTTTCCGCACCGATAACTCCACCGATGCTTCTAGCGATGGCGCCGTGAGCCATGACACAACACCTTCTAGCGGATCTGTGACGCCTCCGTCCATTGCCCATCAGTCCGATCCTGCCTTGAACCTCCAAGTAAAGGGCGCCAACACCTCACAAGCCAGCATTAGACAGCAACCACGCCGCCCCGCCTCCAGCACCAATTTGAATAGATACAGTGTGGCAGCCATGTCTACCTCTGGATCACTCTCGGTCAACGGAAGAAAGAGCTTACCCGTGTCTCCTTATGCACCATACGTGCACAATGTGTCTGAAAACTCTTGGGTTCGTCGTTAATTTCCTAGCTCCGCATCGCCTGAAACACGGTTCCCTACGCTAACAACTTATCAGGTCTACCAGAAGGTCATACTTGTTTACGGCACAATTGGTGAAACAGGCCAACACCCCATTGATGGCAATCTTGTTGTGAGCAGACATGATGACAGTTTCCCATCTGTGAGCTGGCCGGTATGCGATTCTCACTTCAAGGCCCTTATATATCTCCAACCTGGTCCGAACAAAATACGATTCGACTTCTCCAGCCCGAAATTAGCCAATCACGCCACTGCTCACGAGTTACATTCGTCTTTTCTGACTCTTCACATGTTACCTGCTACGAATGCGCCTCCGCTACATCTTGCCATTGTACTTGCCAAGGACTCACCGGAGACATTCGATGCCGTGCCTGCACGAGCTGAAAGGGAGGGCAATGGGCTAGAAACGGCGGTTCGCAAATTTCGAATGGCAGCATACCTCTGGCAAGCGTTTACGGCTGAACAGATGTGGCGAAACAAACTAGGACGCCGTTCTTTCCGGTTTGAAGAGGAGTGGACGGCTGGAACATCCAATCTGCGCGATCGAGAGGAAGGAACGATGCGGTCCGAGGCAAGGATTCACATCATTCGATCCGACAGGACTGTCGCTGAATTAAGGGACTTGAATAAAGCTCAGCAGTATGCTCCAGCGACAGACAAGAACGCGCTCTTCCAAGTTGCAGCAGATGCAGTTACGCAACACTTCCAGCCTGTCACCGGACAGAAACAGTATGTATCAGTGTTGCTACTCGACACACACTGGGACAAAGATGCAAGGACCATTACAGGACATGCCGCAGTTGGTGGCAATGTTGACGATTTGCATCTTAGCTTGTTTGGGTCACATTGTCTTCAAAGCTATCCAACCAATTTCGACGAAGTGGTCTCGGCGTTTACAGACTGCACCCCTACGGATACTGATTTTGTAGCCAACGATAGCGGCGATGCTGGTAGTTCGTGGGAGGCTGCAAATATAGGAATCGGGGCACACCTCCACGAAACCGGACGTTTATTTGGATGCCCACGTCAAGAAAGTGGCGTCATGGCAAGGGACTATGTTGTCCTCAACAGAACGTTTGTGCCTCGTGAGGCCTATTCAACAAGAACCAAGTCAAGGGGCGGTCTAGCCTTGCAAGGAGACGAGTGTAGCTGGCATCGGCTAGATTGCTTGCGATTTCGAGCGCATCCGGCATTCCGGCTACCGAGTGACTCTCCCATGCATTCAGATGTGAGTGTGCAAGCATTCCCTGTCGAGAGGGGCAACGTTTTGGTCATGGCAGCATCAGGCGTATCATTTGTAGAGATTTACGGGGAAGACGACGACGTTTGCCATGCGTGGATCGAATGCAATGGTGACAATAGCCCTACTCAAAGGCAGATTATGCTATCAGATCAAGAACTGCGAGCAAAACTGCCTACAAGCAAGGGAAAGGGCTGCCTACGAGTCTCCATTAGATCTAATGGAGGGGGGTCATTGACGATTGATGATTTCAAGACGTTCACCCGCAAAGGGGTCGCTGTTGAAGCTCTCAAACAGCCAAACAGCCTCGCGCAGCAGGCTCGTTGGCAATTCGAGCATGACAGGCAGTAGCCCAGAAGAAGTCGTTTTCAGCAGCGCAGTGAAGCAGGAGAGGATTATGTCACGAGTAGTCGTTTATCACGGTTCGGCGGTGGATGGACTTGAATTTGTCTACGAAGACAAATCGACGCAACTCTTCGGAAAGAAGGGTGGTCAGCCCAGTAGCTTCGAATTCGGTATGTAAAGGATATTTCTTGTTGAGAAGGAAACGGCTAACAAGTCAATAGATATCCGTCGCGGCGAGTATTTGAGTGGTTTCATAGTAAAGGCTGGGGCCTGTATTGATGGCATTCAGGTATTATCAAGTCTAGGTCGCAAAACCCCCGTGTTTGGAAACGGGTTCGGCGGGACGACGTGAGTATTGCCTCTTGCAACAACAGCCAGACTTGATGTGTGCATGTGGTGCTAATTACCAAATAGAAACACTTTGATACCCCCGAGAGGATACACCATTTGTGGCGTTGCAGGGTCGTGCGGGGCATGGCTTGATGGCTTCTCCATTCTCATTAAACGGTAAAGGAATAGCATCATTCAAGATATTTTGAATTTCCCTCGGTCGGCGGCTTGTCGCTATTGGTTCACGAAGCAGCATATCCGAATAATAGTGTACATAAGTCTATCACACTCAGACGAACGGAATTTAGCCAGCAAAAGAGGCGAGAGGCACGCATTGCAAGGCGCGGTCAACCGAGGTTACCGCATGGAGCTGCATTTAAACAGACGGCAAGAGTCGCATCGCCTCACGAATCGCACCTTTAGTATAGAGTTGTGACAGCCATCTGACCCCATGAGGGTCAGGCAATCTGTTCATGTCATTGCATGAAATGCTTCAGGCTCCGCGGAGTTAGGCTGGTTTGTGGTGGAGAACCGTGTCAGGGAGAATGGCTATAAATACTTGCTATCAGCCCTACAGGCAGTATTGGACCTGTCACTACGGCATGTAAGACACAGCGTCACTTAGTTGGTGAAGACAACCATGAAATAAGACGGCGAGTATGGGCGGCGGCCTCATTGACAGATATTGGGTGTATGGGCGAGGGGTTGAGGGCAAACATGCTTTGTATACCTAAATACCAAGTTGAAATACAAGTGAGGTGATGGAGAATAGGAGGATGCTCTCCAATATGATGATGTAGGGTGGGTAGATGTGATGCCCCAAATAACAGTGTAGTGTCATGGCTACTGGGTTGGGTGAGCGCAATCATGGACTCTAGAGCTAAAAATGCGGTATATCATCAATTGTCATAATGAATATATATTGCAGCTTCCGAGCTGCTAGTTGTGGAAGATACACCCCATGGCGGTTAACCTTTTCCATCGTTACACGTCCCAAGAGCCCAGTAAAAAGGTTAATTAAGCTAGGTACATGACGCCGACCTGCCTCTGATTATCTAAGATCATATCTGAAATTTAAATCCTCAAGTCTTCCCCATATTCGTTGAAAGGACGGACCATAGTACTGAAGTAGAGATAGTCTAAATTAGCAAGTTCTTTTCTCAGCCGTCTCTTCTTCTTTGCCTAGTATGCGTAAGCAGACGATGTCAGATACACATCACATGCCAAGCACCACCACACAGTCGCTAAAGAGCCCTAGCTCTGGCAAGGGCCAACTGAATACAGGCGACGAGGCAATTACGGCTATAAATCACGAAGCGGGTTGGAGATACAGGCGAGCTCCACGTGATGGGTATGTAAGAATGAGGGTGACTAGAGAGGTGGTGAGGTGTTTGTTACTGAATAAAAACATATTACCTGACGTTCCGAGGTTAGCAATGTCTACATTGCGATGGGTATATTGCTTAGCATTGAACAGTAGTAATATCAAGGTCTCAGATATGCTGCCTATTACGGTAGCCCCCATTCGAATACTTTCCAAAATGTTGAAAGCCCAAGAGGGTGAATGATTATCTGGGCACGAGGCCTCAGACCTACCCAGCTGCCCAGCTCCAGTGATTGATGACGGCATAACTACATAGTTAATTAGGGCGTCCACTGCTTTTGGCATGTTCTTTGTCTAGTACTCAGTGGCAACTATCTATGAGAAAGAAGGGTACATCCTCAGTACGAATCACAAGGTGGTAGTCCCCCCCTTTGTACCTAGCCGTAATTAACCCGCTGTAACGCTACCTCTCAGCAGCCGCTACTGACTTCCAAGCACCACATGGCCTGCCACCAGACCAGGTTCTCACGAGGTCGCTTGGTTCTACCACAAAGGTCACCCACCAGTGCTCCTCCGCCACACTCTCTCTCCTCGTATTCCTCACACAATCTTTTTTCACTCTGTCTCTAGCTTGGTCGTACCGTCAATCGTCACCGCTGCCTCTTACATAGATCATCTCATCTCGTTTCGCTGTGCTACCCACCCCGGCATCTCTTTGGGTTTTCCGTACAACGACTTTGTTATTCAATTTATTTCTTCTCCTGTATTAATCCCCCCACCCACACGCGCAGCAGCTTAAGCTTTATTCCTCGCCGCCCCAACAGAGCTATTCCTTGGCTTCGCCATTGCCGCGCTCAACAAGCTCCACAGCACACCCACCTGCATCTGCCCGCGGTCATTCTCGACGAGAGCAGACGAAAAGCGAAGGGCTACCTTGCTCGAACCTCTCCATCTACACTTTAACTATGTCGAAACGGAGCAGCGGATTGGTGGCGGGTGCCAACGGTGACTCGTCCAAGGATAAGGTCAGCACGCCAGGTATGTCGCCCGCGTTGCTGGATTGAACACGATTCTGGAAATTGTTTGTTTGGAGTTGTTGGGTTTTGCTAATTGCGGACCTTAGCCGTCGATAAGCAAAAGACGCTTCTCTCCGACGAAGTAGGTCACTTTTCGCTCGTGCGAGCCATGCACTTGGCCGATGTCATCACTCTCTTGAACGGTACGTCTACAAGGTCGAATAGCCAGGGAATCGCTTTTCCAGTTATAGCTGCCCCTCCTTTTTTGGGGAGGAGTCTCGATTTTGTTGTGTATAATTCTTGCTGACCCGTGTGCGCACAGGCTTCTGCGGTGTCATGTCCATCTTCTCGTCTCTGCGATACTGCCTCGAACCGGCCAAGATCAATCACTTGTGGCTAGCTCTAATCTTCCTACCCTTTGGTTTCTTCTTTGACGCCTTTGACGGTAAGGTGGCCCGATGGAGGCATAAGAGTAGCCTCATGGGACAGGAGCTAGACTCGTTAGCCGATCTGGTATACTGCCCGTTCCTACGCTCTGCCACTCAGTGCAGCAACCTCAGAAACCAAAAGCTAACCACAGACCTGCGCCATATTAGATCTCTTTCGGTGTCGCTCCAGCCATGGTGGCATTCACGATTGGCTTTCGTTCCGTCGTCGATACTCTGGGCCTCACCTTTTTCGTCCTCTGTGGCCTGACTCGCCTTGCCCGCTTCAATGTCACTGTAGCCGTGCTGCCCAAGGACGCAACCGGCAAGAGCAAATACTTTGAGGGTACCCCGATCCCGACATCCCTGGGTGTTGACGCCGTCATGGCGTACTGGGTTCACAAAAGCTGGATCATGCAAGACTTGCCATTTGGCACGTGGCTCGTGGGTACTCCTTTTGAGTTCCACCCCGCGGTCTTCATCTTCATCATTCATGGGTGCCTGATGACCAGCAAGACCATCCGTTTACCAAAGCCCTAAGCGAATCAGAGACGAGGGTAGCAGCGAGGAGCAGGAGCGGATGAGAGACTACATCCAACATCATGGGCCAGTTTCAGCGAGCATGGTTGTTGCTCATGATTTAACCAGGCAGATGACGGTGTCTATGGTTGTTTTAAGCTGCCAGTTGAACAGTTCAGACCAACGCAGCTACATACGCAGTTGAAGTGTGTATTAGGCGTTGCGGAAAGGCATTGGGAGTGGCCATGTACACGACTGGCTAGCCTTGTGATTTGTTTAACGTGGAGTGCAGAAATGTGTCTGATGGACATGGTTGGACAGTACACGGATTGGCGTAGCTCACCGGAATAAAAGTTCATGATACCCCATCATGCATGGTCCTTGCTTTTTTCTGTCACTGTGTATAGTAGAGCTGCCCATGATCACTCACAACCAAGGGGCGTCTTACGCAACATCACAGCGTGTGTTTTGACGTCTTCTATTCTGCATCCATCGTCGTATGTATGTGTACAACAAGACCTAACCCCCCATCACCTTGAAGTGGGTAGCAATCGAGACATACAAAAGGAAGACCCCTAACAAAGCGGCAACATGAAGGATATGTAACAGAAGGATTCAATAAGTGTCATCCAGACCATAAAACGCCGTAAGACCAGAAACGAGCACCACCGCCTTTCTTTCCCTCTCACACCACACGGCTTGCATCTCTCGTTGCACCGTAGCCGACCCTTACTACCGTTTCGCCATGAGCCCGACCACTCGACAACATGTGCGAGATGACATAGGTGGTATTGGGGTCGAGCCAAGGACACACGCCCATTTAGTATCGGCCGCCGCCGCCTCTGCTGAAGCCACCAGAGCCGCGACCGCGACCGCCGCCAGCGCCACCCCTTGAGAAACCGCCGCTTCCCCCACGGCTACCACCACGGCTACCACCTCCACGGGAGAAACCACCGCTGCCGCCCCGTCCACCCCGTCCGCCGAAACCACCACTTCCGCCCCGTGAGAAACCGCCACCGCCGCGACCACCGCGCGCACCGCCAGCCCTCTTGGGCTTAGGCGCTCCAGGGGGGGGCTTAGGCTTTGGCAAGAACTTTTCGAGGGGCAGCAGCTTCTCGCTGCCAATGTAGAACTTGTCGCCCTCCTTGAAGCTGGTGGCCTGGATGCCCTCGGTGGGCTTGATGGTGAAGAAGAGCTGGTTGATGGGACCGAGGACCTCGTCGACCTTGCCGACGGCCGTCTTGTTCTCGAGGAAGATCTGCGCGTTGAAGTGGGGGATCTTGGGGTTAATGGACTCGCAGACCATTTCGCCTTCGCAGGCGTGCATGAACTTGCCCATTTCTAGGACGGTGGCGGGGGGGCCCATGTCGCGCTGTTGGTAGCCGCCGCGGCCTTGAAGGATTGTCAGCATCGGCTTTCGAACAAGAATTTATGCGGTAAGGAGTGTGTTGAAGCTTGGAAGTGCGGGTGGCTGGAAGCTGTCAATTGATCCCCTCTACCTTTCAACGAGGAAACAGGACCAGAGATGGCATCAATCGCCCAGCCAGACAGCCAATTCCATACCCCAAAACTAGTGAACAGCCAGGAAAACCTACCTCCACCGCGACCGCCAAAACCACCACCACCAGCACGGCCACGAGAGCCGCCTCGGAAAGACATAATCAGCGTCGAGTTCGGTCGAAGAGAATACGGTTTTCTTTCTCGAGGAGTTACTATCAGGTAAATCCGGTTCAGACCCGCAGAAAAGTCTTTCGTTTCGTACGCTACGACCTTGGAGGTTTTGAACCTTTTTTATTTCTGGTCTTCGTCGCCGTGATGAAAATGTTGAACCATAGCTTTTGTTAGTGGAGTGAAATTTTCGGCAAGGTTTTTTGCGGGAAGCTCTATTGGGAGCAATTGATTGGTTGGAAAGCAGGACCCGGAATAATGTTTTGGCGAGGTTTAGTGGTGGGGGGGTGTCTTATGTATGTACGAACCAAATGAACTGCTTGCGATTGAAGACACAGAAAATAAATTAATCTACAATACTTGTATTTATTTATGAAATTTCAGCTTATGGATTGTGATGCCACTGATTCGGCTACGGACTTCTCCCCTATTTGTGAAAGGGAATTGCCTTATTGTGATTCAAATCGCAAAAGTTAAGGTGAATGTTCAAGGTGTAAGCTGGGTCACCATTGATGGTAACAAGAACAAGTACCTGGTAGCTTGACGCCTGAATAAATAGAATTTTGTATATCTCCAATACCAAACACACCATGACCAAACGCAAAAGAACGACAAAAGAGATGCTGCGGTATGCCAATGAAAATTACAATCTTCCCACCTTGAAGCAACGCCGTGGTCCCTACTACCAGCTCACTCCGCAGTCCGTGCAGTTTCTCCAACACTTCCACTGCAATAATGTTACACGAAGTCAAAACGGAAAGCCATTGACATACTTGAAAATCAAATGCGCGGTAGATCAAAAATGAAAGAGGAAAGGGAATGGAAGGAAATGCATCTCGCAATTTACCCTTGGAGCGTCGCCTCACGGTGACACCGCATTGCCTTTGGGGTAACGGCCGGGAATATCTAGGTTAGAGATAGTGGCGACACTGTCGGTTCTGTGATCGGCTGGACGTATTGACTTGGCACCATCTTCGGCTGGCGGCGTCTTTACCGTTGTGTGAGCGGCGATCTCTGTCTCGGGCACCGATTGTAGAAGCACATTTTGCTTCTCCTCACTCCTGGGGATGCTCGGAACAGTTGCCAGCAGCGCACTGCCACTGCCTTCACCCTCACCTCCGTTGGTATACTTGTCGCTGTTCGCCTCTGTGGCCTCAACAATGTTCATCTCGCCTCCGCCTACTATCTGTTTGTTGTCCACAACGTCCTGCTCCACCTCTCTTGAACCAAGGTTATCAGAATTATCCTGTCCATGCTGTTGAGCTATAAAGGGGGTTACAAAGTATCCACCATCTTCATGGGTGGTATGTGGGAGCTGCTCGACCGGCTCGCTCGTATAGGGGTTCACCCCATCGTGGTGCGCTAGTTGATTTGCAATAGCAGCCTGGGACGGGACATTTTCCATGGGGGTTTGCTCCGTGCCGCCGTAACCCATGTGGTTGTGTTGGTCATAATCATGGCCATCAGCTGCGTAAGCGGCCGCGGGCAACGCGCCGGCAATAGCAGCTGCCTCGAGGTCAATGGACTGGTCTTGGCGGCCAGAGCTTACGCTAGATGGCGAATTCGGGGCTTGTAAGCCGCGCTGTGCGTTGACTTGAATATCGGATGGGAACCGCCCACCTGGTTGAGATCGTCGGGACACCAGTTCGGGTCGCGGACTTGGATTCACGTCTACTTGAGTAGCTGAAAAAGGTTCATCATCGTCTTCGTCAACGATGCCGTCGCTGCTGGCTGAGCGTCGCGAAGACTGGCTCAGACTGCGCGAATGTGTGCGCACAAATTGCGTTCGTTCCTCGGGCGTCTTCTCGGTCAAAGCCTTGATGTCCTCATACCAGGCCATCATCGTGTCGTGGCTCTCGGCGCGGAAGACCCATGTGTGACCTCGATGCATCGTACCCGTTTGTCGGCCCTTGAGGATGAACTTGCTCGATGAACCTTCTCCGGTCGAGTGAGATCCTAGTTTCTGATCTGGAAGGTACAGAGACATGATGGGAGCTTGGCCCTTGTCTGCAGACTTGAACTCGTGCAGATGGGTTGTGGAGAGGACGTACCTAGTGCGAAGTCTTGTTAGCATGTTGTAGCAGTTTCATCGGGGACCCTGGGGCTGAATAAACAGCGAGACGCAAAAAAAAAAAACCAAACCCCGCGTGAATAGTTTTTTCACATTTTCGGTTGGGTTTCATGTAATAGCAAAGCTTAATTGCGAGCAGCGAAACTTACCACCCGGCTGCGTAGCTCTTGAGATACTTGCTCTTGCGCTCCAACAGTCCAGCGCGAATTTCTTGAACTGATAGGTGGTCCTGACCAGGGTAGTGGATTTGGTCGGACGACCGTAGAGGCATTGTAGGATCCACGACTTTATCGTCGTGGGTTACAAAGTGAATCCACTCCTGGTCCTTGGGCATAGAGATGGGGCCCTCTCGGAGCTCCTCGACGAGACCATAGTTATTATCCGCCTCACGCTTGAGGATGCCGGCATAGGCATTGTAGGCTTTCTGGATCTCGCCAATAACGATAGACTCCAACTCGCGCCCAGATCCCTCGAGGTTGAGATACGCCTAGGTTCAGTCAGAAACATACGTCACAGAAGCACCAAAGGCCATCAAGTTGACAGGAGGCTGTTTACCTGATGCAAGTAGTTCTCCTCATCAAGCTGTCGCTCTACCTGTCTATCAACAGCTAGTCGAAGCAGATAGGGGTCTTGCTTTCCCGTAGTGCTGGCGGAGTCGGTGTCGGTCTTATCAAGTACGTCACGCAAGGCTCGAACAGCCTTGGCTGTCTGGTCCATTTCTTTATCAACGGAGTTTTTGAAGTCGCCGGATAGATGCTTGATCTCCTTTATCTTTTGCTGAAGATCGCTACGCAGCCCAGTCAGAGCCAAGATGACATCCTCCTCAATATCTCTAGCTTTGTTGGCCTCTTGTATGGATGTCTTGTTGTAGATGCGCAAGAACTGCAGAGCGTCATCGATGCCGGCTGTTTTGAGCAAGGTCGGCGGTGTCTGGATGCTATTGGAGACATTGGCAAGTTTAACGAGAGATTTGGACTTGCTCTCGTAATGAGACTGAATTTCGCGGTAGTATGAAATCAGATCCTTGAGGACTTTTCTCCAAGCTATTGATAGAGAGGCAACTCGTCAGCTTTGATTGTCGAACACAAGGGGGGGATGGCTGCGTGGGCAGTACCACCGACTCGTCGAAGGTACAGGAGGAGCAGAAAATGACACAACATATGAGGGGGATTGGGGAATAGAATGCGTACTCTGAAATCTGTTTACAAGAACATCGGTGGGCGAGCCCGAGGTAGGAACAGGGCAGTAAAAAGCGCTATGAGCATCGTCGCGATCTGAAGCAGAATGCAAGCCGAGGCTTTTGACACTGCCAGCTCTAGTGCTTCGGCGACTGGAGCTGCGACGCATGGACGACTTCTTCTTGAGGGTGTTGTTCCTCAATGGAAGCTGCGCGTCGTCACCGACAGCATAGCTAGCTGTAGAAGCAGAGCGCTGCATGTTGCGTCCGTGGCCGTCAATGATGGAGCTCCCTCGCTGGCTGGCGTCCCACTCCTCGGTAAAGCGGCCAAGAGACTGGCTGTTGTTGCGACCTTCGTCGGCGTCAGTGTCGTCGATGCTACCGCCTCCGCTGGGCTTGACGAGGCCGGTGCTCTGCCTGGAGGGCGTAGTGACGGAATTGTTATAGGTCTGCTGCTGGCGATGGGTCTGATAGCTTGGTTGTTGCAAGGTGGACTGCGAATCGGAGTTTGAAGCGACAGGTTGCTTCAATGACGATGGCGGCTGCTCAGTGTCGTGCTGGGCAGGCAGATCCATGACGGAGCTCAGAAGGGGGGGAGGAAGAGGAAGAGGATGCGACGTAGTGCGTATAATAGTGAGACAGCCGTAGATGAGGACGCTAACATACCATTGTGCTAGGTATGTATGTGATTTGTTTTCTCTGAAGAACTATCAGACGGTGGTGCACTGGTGCTAGCTTAGCGGCATATCTGTGGAGACTTACGTAGTTGGCCTACCACTAACAGTGCTTAGGCGTAGTAGAGTTTCCACTGGACGGTGGCTCGGCGGGCCACGACGAAGACGGCACAACGCGCGCTTGTAATTTTGTAGGTACCTCTGGAGACTCCGATAGTGCTGCCACAGTCTATCTAGCCTTATCCACACACCCAGAGTGGGTGGTGTCTCTCGAGTCGAGGAACAAGAAGCCTCCCTCAGTATCGTCGGTTTACTTCAACTTTTCATTTTTCTACTCTCTTCCATAGCGGCAATATCCTAGACGTTCGGCGTACGCGTTAAATCGGGATGCGCTCGGTAGACGGACATGTAGATATAAAGTCCTACACGATAAAGAGGCTGCACTGCAAGATGGTGCAGGAGACAAAGTAAGTTAAGGGAAGGGGTGGGAAACATGCAAGCAACGCCCTGTACCGCGAAGCTCCTCTGGCATGAGGGGTGCCTCATCTTGTGTTCTGCAATGGGTTGGTTGTTGGCGCAATGGACACGCCAACTGTGAGACCCAACCACTTCTGCCAGGGAAACAAAAGACTTGGCCACGGGGCTAATGCGGACACCAGGGCCAAGAAACAGGTGGGCTAGTAGTGAGTGAGTGACGATAATGTTGGTTCACTTTCTCCTCCCCATACAGATCAGGCAGTGCGGAGTACCCCGTCGATACCTGTCATTGATGAGTGCTGCGAAAGCGTCCAGGCCACCAAACACTTCACTGGTGCAGCAACGGGACTGGTAGAGGTGAGGCTAACATTTGGGCGGTCCCGAGATTCAACCCGCACGGCTATGACGTGACCGATTTATTCGTGGTGGGCACCTCGCATCCATCCAAGGCAAAGGGCAGCGAATGTACGAAGTAAAAGTACAGCCACAGAGGTTCGTCACAACCAGCAACCCCAATGTTGCAGGCAAGGATTATTCTGCTCCCTAGCTCATCTAGTATCCACCCTGAAACATATTACCATCACGGCACCAGATATCTAGTCTAGTGCTCTGACTACTATTTGATCCAGTTTCAGAGTACCACCCGGACCAACCCAAGCTGCCAATGCGACTGCGGCAATCTACCTGCGTCTGCAGAGGTATTTAGAGTCAGGGGGTTTGCCAAGTTAATTGACGATGGTCGAGGAATGCCGCCGGATGACCCGCAAGGAGAGACATCCACTGACCGGTCAGAGCTGAGCAGCAGCGGTGGCGGCGGCGGCAACAAGGAAACCGACAACAACACCAGTGAGCAATGTTCTCGTATGAGAACACATCTTCTTGATACATGGCGCGTTGATCCTCAGTGTGTATCGAACCAGTCCGGTGCACGATGAGAGCAAAATCGGAGATGTTGTTCCGTTATCCGTCCAACTGCTTCGCCACATTACCCGTCTTTGCAATTCCCCCCCCTCCTTTCCTCTGGTTTTACTTCTTCTCAATAGCGCAAGCGGCAGCAATCTCAGCACCAGAACTGCTCTTTCCCTCGAGCAATGACGTAACCGGTGTGCGCCCCTCCATCTGCTTAGTGTCCCTGCCCAACACCATGGCGGAATACAAGGGCCTCCAAGCCACCTTTTAACCCCACACGGTCTCTATCCCCACCCTACTAGGTGTGCACAGACCAGATTTGGCCAAATTAGTCAAGCAACATCGAGAACAAGGCACCTGTAAACTGGCAGGACTGGGGGAGCTCGGGATGGATGGATTCCGTTCTAGGCATATCTGTGGATGATGCCCAAACTCTGCATACCAAGGGCTTTGCATCCCTGCTGGATATCAGACAATGAAAAGCATCTTTGCGTTGTGGCGAGTGCAATAACAAACAACAACAAGAATTAAATCTGCAAAGTACTTAGAACCCCATCGCCACACAGCACGAAAACTCGCCACCAATTCATCTGGTGCGACTACATCAGCTACTACTAATACATACAAGCTATTAATTCTTAGTGAGATCGTTGCGGCTGTGGAAAATTCATTCCTTGTGCATGTGCGACCGAAGTAACCAAGTCACCATTCTACCGATCACCAAGCAGCTCCTGGCAACACGCGCTCAGCTCCTTCAAAGAGCTGACATGTTGTCAGTGGTCACCTACCTCACCATCTCACCATCCGGATCCGGCATCTCAGACCCTATTGCCCAGACCCTAGTCTCAATCAATTATATAATCACAAACTATAGATCAGCATAATATTAATCATTCCAAGCCACATTTATGATATTCACTTTCAGTCAGTACCTTGCCTGACTTCAACAATATCTAATGCATCCAACTCACCTGTCGCCCCCCTTCTACATATCAGCCAAGCGAGCACAGCAGATATTGGGTGTCGCGACCCCCCATCCTCACAGCCATCGTTCAACCAGCACGCTCTTGAAGCCAGTTCACGCGCCATGCGTACTGACTGTAGAACATCGCCTTTGTTACCAAGCTATGTCCCCGAAGCCAGATACGAATAGTGACAAAATGATATATTGGTAAAGGAGTCGGATCTTACACAACAAACGCCATCCTCCATTCATTGTGGCCCACTTTCCCAAGGCGGCCAACGGCTTCAAGTCCTGATATGACTATCCCAATGCTGTACGTCTAAATTCACCATCAATCTCCCTACGCATCTTCGTTGATGCTGGGTCGTTCGTGACGCTTCTCCTCTGCTAAAACAATAACAGAAACCAAAATCAAATCTCAAGGCTAATTTCCAACTTGGCATCTTTAATTACCGGCATCGATGCTCATGCTTCCTATTCGGGTATCGTTTCTTGGACAGGCTCGGTTGGCGGCTGTTCTACCGCCTTCATCTTGCCTCGTCGTCGAGGCGGGGGCGCTTTGGGCGGCATCTTTTTTGCTCCCCTACCGTTTCCTTGCGCATTGAGCCCTTGAGTGAAAGGGGTCCCATGCCGGTGTTTAGGTACAGCCGGCCCTTGTCTCCTGTTCTCGGTCGTTGGTGACTCGTGGCCCATGACTTTGCTTTCGGAGTCTTCGCTGCCTGTCCTATTGAGCGTTGAATGGCGGCTTGGAGTTTGCACGCCAGGCCGTTCCATAACTCCCGCAACGTCGCCAACACTGACGCTACTTGCATACTGTGAAGGTGACAAGCTTATACCTAGAAGCTTATGAGCTACATCTATTTGCCCTGACGACTGTCTGCGCTCCTCTTCTTCTTCCGGTGCTTGCAGCCAATTCACCTTTGTTACGCGCTCAACCAGCCGTAGCGTTGTCTCGTCCGCTGGAGCGAAATGGGCATTGTGTGACCCCCGTAGAATATGAAGCAGCCGAAGCACCTCGTCTTGTTTGTAGTGTGGTGGTTGGCTCAGTTGTGTGTGCGCTAGGAGGGGATATAGCACTCGCAAGTATGTGTGTCGAAGCGACATCTTCTCGTCAGGAAGATCCATGAGGTTCCGAATGATCACATCCAAAAGCACTCGTAAATCGTTTGTATAAAAATATTCGTATGTAGCTTTCGTCGTGAAAAGCAGGTATAGCAACTTGAGAATTAGCAATTGTAGAGATGTTTCGGTCTCGCGATTTAGGAGGAGTATAATATTCTCTCCAAATGTGCGGTACAACGGCCCGTTGAGGCTGAGGCATTTGACAATGCGGTTTGTGAGCGGGGCTGACGGAGACGATGCGTCTGTCGTAG
Source organism: Calcarisporium arbuscula (assembly GCA_009828645.1). Classification (NCBI taxonomy): domain Eukaryota; kingdom Fungi; phylum Ascomycota; class Sordariomycetes; order Hypocreales; family Calcarisporiaceae; genus Calcarisporium; species Calcarisporium arbuscula. The sequence continues at coordinate 157,204 of WBSA01000032.1, forward strand.
AATCGGTGGAAGCCAACATATACTGTTCATTCAAAACAAGCTGAATATAGTTAGCAAGCGGTTGCATAGTATTAGATTTAACGTAGCAGCGCCTTCAAGACCAATTGTTACATACTATAACTCGGATTATCGGATAGTGATAGGGATCAGAAACGTCATCCGAAACTCCCTCAATAATGCGGAATAAATGGTGGATGAATTGGTCCTGCACCAGTGCCAAGTCCTCGACTGTCAGTCGTTGAATGCGAGACGTTGCATACAGTAGTTGAAGCAGCAGTTGATGCAGTCGCGCATCGTCACCATCACGACGCATGTCAATTAGTTCCAAAAGTCTCGGGAAACACCCCTCGTCAAGCATACGAGGAAATGTCTCCTCTGTATGATGGCCATCAATAAAGAGGAAACACGCAATGGCATGCAGTGGCGCCACCTCGTCCTCTTGTAATAGACTGTGTATTATCTGAGTGCGGATATACGCTGCATTGTCTTGGAACAGCTGACTCTGAAGCAACATCTCGATACAGGTTGCAAGCTCGGCCTGGGAATTTGGGAATCGATCGCGCATCTTGGTAGTGAGCTCGAGCCACTCTCGTAAAGCATCGTCAATATCGCCATGGCTATCGCGCAAATTCGAAATGCACTTATCCAACTCTGGCCAACGTGTCAGTTGCAAGAATATTGCAGAGGGGAATGGAGACGGGGCATGGTCATTGCCTCTTTAGGATCACTCACCAGTCCACAAAAGCTCTTCATCCTCGGAGGAGTGCGAGGCTGTCTCGTCGAAGTCCGCCATGGCTGCCAGCTCGGGGGAGCCAAGGCAGCGACGGCATCGGGGATTGCGTGTGACGACGTCTATTGGAGAGTGGAGCGGCGTCAACGAGATGGAGACGGAGGAGCGGGGCCAGGTCGTCCATACAAGCCTCGGATGAGAGAGACGCAGAGATTAAATTGTCAAGAGAAGAGAGTCGCCTGCTGTTGTGGGAAGCTTAAGCCAAAAGTGAGCGGCAATGATATTGGACGTACTTTGCTGTAAAGGAGCAAGGTATGGATTCGGGATGGATGAGTGACAGATTCATTGGAGGAGGATGGGTGGATAGTGGGGTTGACAGGAGGCCTAGTTCTGTCCCCCTCTCTGAAGGCTTGAACCGAAGCTGCTATACTCCGTACGCGCCATGCAAACCTTCTACTGCGAGACAGTGGCCTCATTTCTTGCCATGTCCTTGACATCTCGTACGCTGACTGGGTAGATGAAATAATACCAATTAGATATTTTAGGAATCTGGAAGGTCTTCAGCAGAGATACTAGAAGTAGAAGGACCTGTAGTCTTAATATTTGGGCATCCGTAAATGACACCATCACTGTATCAGAAACCCAAGCAGCAGAGAGCATGCCGACCTAAGTAATCAATCAGACTCTACCGCTGTTACTGAAAAAAAAAAAAACACCACCAGGCTCTTTCAACATCAAATCAGCATTCATTCATACATGTCTACTCCATACTTTTATTTGCATTCGTCCTCAGGGTATAGTGCAAGCTGCAACCGAGACTCAATACCCGCTCCCACAGTCGTCCTTCTCATGTGTAGCATCCAAAGCTCCAAACGCCAAATAGTAATACACAACACCGCCGCGCCAATAAGACCTAAAGCGTTATCAAGCGCGTCACACTATGACCCCTCTTTGGCTTCACCTTCTGCTCCCTCTTCCTCATAAATCTTCACTTTGGCTGCGTACTCGTGGATGTTGCTGATGATGTAGTCTGTGATGGTGTCGCCTTTGCCACCGGCAACCCTCAGAATTAGCTCGTTAAGATTTTGTCGGCCCAGGATATCGACATGGTCCGCTGTGTTTGGGCCGCCTCTCGGGCTGAACCGATCGGGTTCATGCGGCATTTCAGTAACTGTGATTTTGACACCGCTGGGGTTGTACCGTTTCAAGTGCCACCCGCGGTTGCACATGTAACCAGTGCTGAGCAGGCTGACGGTGCCATCTCCCTCACCCATGACAACTCCGTGGTCTACCTCCTTGTCTGTAAGACCAGTGTCGATGGTGATATTTAGCTTCGTGGAGGCTGGCTGGTCTGGAGTGCGGTAATAGTACCCCCGCTCTGTCGGTTTGCCAACACCGTAGAAGCAGTAGATTTTCAGATTTGGCGCCTTGGGGAGTCTTGTCTCCAAAGGGTTGATCCATTTCCTGGGATCTTTCTCGTTCGCCTCAACCTCGGCGGTCGTGTGAGCAACGCCATGGGAGTAGCTTCCTTTGATCTGATTCTTGTACCAATCCTCTGTAGTATTCCAGACGTACTGCATGGAGTCGTCCACAGTGAAGTTTCGATCTGGTGTTGTCCAGTTAGAGCCAGGCCTGAAGTTTAGCAACGACCCGTAGGAGAGGTTCTGGTCGGGCAGATCGTCAGGTGCCGAATTCAAGTCTCCCCAAACGGCGTTACCACCGAGAGGGAGCATAGAAGATATCCCAGGCATGGCCCTGAACAACTCTGATCTCTCCTCCTTGCTGAGAAAGGCCTCCAAGCCATATATAGCCAGCGCATTGAGCTGCACCGTGTCACGCATCTCGCCGGATAAGATAGCAGTCAGCCCCTTAACGGCGCCTAGCATGCAGCCACTGATGTTGATCCATGCTTCAATGTGAAGGTCAACCCAGTCCTCCCCGCCCTGACCGCCTTGGTCGGACTGAACCCAGTGGAAGAAGTAGTAAACAACTTGGCTTCCCATGCTGTGGGATGTCAGTACGATCTTTTTGCCTTGAGTAGCCGCGGCCGTCTCGATGTAGGACTTTAGTCGAGTGAAGTACTGATCCCTGACCTCGAGGTTTGGGTATGACAGTCGCCAGTCATACGAGGCGGTGTATGAGTTTGTTGGGTCATAGCCGATAGAAGCCAGGTTCTCAACAATCTTGTTCCAAATCCAATAGCCAGTAATGAAGAAGTCGGTAGCGTCGAATCCCTGAGCGGCGCGGAGCTTGATCATTGGCGGATCCAGACCGGTTCGCTTGTCGAGCATAATATGCTTCTTCCAAGCGTCCTTGTCCAGTACCAAGGCCCTCATCATGGTCCAGCTGCCCCAGAGCCTCTTTCGAAAGTAGGGTAGGGAGATGTTTGCCGTTCCCCACGATTCGAGCCCCGTGGAGATGACACCGGGAACCATGACCATAGGATGATGCGCCTCAAGCCCTTCCGCACGAGCCTTGAGGCCGACAGAAAACGCATCATGCGACTGGGCAACATCGCGCTCTCCCTGTGCAAGGTCACGGACCTCTTTGGCAAGGCCTGCAGGCATGAGGTCCATGAGGCCGTCCATACTTATATCACCAAGCTCTGGGAATGCTATTAAGTCGTTGGATTTGGCGAAGAAGCCGGCGGCAAAGAGGCCGCAAAGGCCGCCGAGGAGGAAAATCAAGGTGATGCGGCGCTTGCGAACCTTTGGCGAGCTCTCAACGAGGCGGACGTGAGTTTTACCCTTTGTTTTCGTTTCGGCCGCTGCATTATCGTCATTCGTGAGGTCGTCGTCGATACTTTCGATAGACTGTGTTTCGATGGGAATTCGACGTCGAAGAGTTGTCGCCATGGTGCCACAGCCGAGAGTCAGCTCTCGTACAGGGTGGAACAACTGTGAAAGGATCGATTCAGGTGCAATTTGATTTGAAGCCAAGGGTGGGGATAGGAGGAAGAAAAGAAAGACACAAAATGGCAAAGCAGGTGAAAGACCTCGGAGCCGAAGCAGCGGGATCAGCGGACAGGGCTGTCCGTGGAGCTACGTCAGAGAGGCCGCTCGAAATTGATTAGTGGGAACGCGATTTATCGGTGCTATTCATTCGTGCTCCAGAGCAGTCAAATGCTACAGCACTGTCTTACGGCGCTGTGGTCTGCTCTCGCTTTGTGCCGTCCTTTGTTTGAGTATTTTTACAAACTCATATCCTTTGAAACTTTTGTTTTTCATTCTTGCCTATTTTGGATCATCGTCATTATGCAACATACCACGAGGCAAGGAAGGGAGTTGTATCGAATTCCTGTAATGTATTTCGTACACGGCAATTAATCCATGGCAGATGTGCATGTACTCCGTAATACTCTCGTACACTGGAGTAATAGAAAGAGTGTAACAGGCTAAGCGGTCTCGGTATATCAACCGATCGCTTGACACTTGAATAGCTTCCTCAATGCTAATATGCTCTTACCGGCTTGTCGCAAAATACACTAATGCTTGCTTGTACGGAGTGTAGTACTCCGTACTTTGTCGATATACATGCGTCACACGGTGACATGCGCTATGGCATACTCGGAGACATTTACATGTGAATGTCACGCGCCTCCCTGATGCATGTCACCCAAGCTTCAAGTATTTTGCCCAATTCGTCCTTTGCCGTACACATCTGGCCACCAAAGCGACATAGGACGCACATCGCAGGCATAAGGTCCTTAGTCTGCAGGTTTCTTTGCGATGACTGTACTAGCGGATATAGACGGCAAAGTGCGCGGGCATCCTATTAAAGTAGTTTGCCTTGCACAGCCTTTCTGCCTGGTCCAACCACCAACCCAAATCCAGCTTGCCATCCGATAAAATCAGTCATCAAATATGACGGAGGCTACGCTATGGCTCCGGCTTCGGCCATGGTAAGACTCATCAGGTCAGGCGGGTAGCCTGATGATGATGATTGCTTGAGGAAGGAGGGAGTCTAGGAGTGAAGCATGCTTGATGCCCTATGAGCCCCATATCTCCTATGACTGCACCTAAGAACACACGTATACTGAGTACACTAATTAGCACACAATCTAGGTACGCAGGCTGCCCCGCAGTTGTCTGGGCGGGATTCATCCAGGGCAGGCAGGTGGCCTGGAACCGCTGTGGGTCTGGCTTGCCGCCGTACCATCTGACACTTCGTCTCTCACTCCCAGTCAGCCCAATGCACACAAGCCGCTGTATCAACATCCCATTGACAACAACGCCTTAAGCTGACGAAGTCTATTTCTACGCAGCGTCAAACTATTTTCATGCCTCCATCTAGTAGCCACCTTATAGATAGTTACCTTCAAGTTCCTCCTATATTCTGCTTTCCTCATTTTTCTGGTATTTTTCTGCTTGCTTGCATCTCTCTTCACACCCCCAGCCTCACTGACAACCCCACCATATGATATCTCTCCCGTCTGCGCCGAATCCGTGTCTGAGGATGGACACCAAATCGACTGTAGCTCTCCCAAGAGAACTACGTTACGTGCCATATCAACATGACCTCGAAGCACAGTACCTTCCCGCCATAAGGTCTCTCATCTCCAACGACTTGAGTGAACCATATAGCATCTACGTCTATCGCTACTTTCTTTGCCAGTGGGCTCATCTCTGCTACATGGTTAGAACCCTGCGCCCATCTACCTCCTACCCCCCCCGTCTGTCCCTGTGCTAACCCAAGACACCAGGCTCTTGACCCAGCCGACTCATCTCTTATTGGCGTCATCGTCTGCAAGCTCGAGGTGCATTCATCCCACTCTCCAGCCACGAGGCGTGGCTACATCGCCATGCTCGCCGTAGCCTCGGCGTACCGTGGCCACGGAGTAGCTACTACCCTCGTAAAACACGCCGTCGAAGCAATGGCCAGGCGGAACGCAGACGAGATTGTGCTCGAGACGGAAGAGTCAAACATTCCCGCCATGCGGCTCTATGAGAGTCTAGGGTTCCTGCGTTCTAAGAAGCTACACCGATACTATCTTAATGGTAGTAGTGCTTACCGATTTGTTCTTCTATTACGGCATTTGGACCCAGACGCCAGCCCAGACCTAGATTTTGATGGTACTGTTGCGAATTTGTAAATATCAACTCCTCAAACGGCGAGGTTGGCGGAGCAGTCAAATTTGATGTGGGAGCAAGCGAGACGAGGTGCCGTTCAAGGTCGCGGCATGGCTAGGAACTGGCATGGCGTTTGATAAGGGGTCATTATCCTTTTTCTATTTGGATGTTCGGCATGAGATAGAGTAGGTGGAATGGTATTAGCTACAAATAGAGCGCAAACAGCTGCTTTGAGTAAATAAATTAACGTCTATAAACTTCTGGTAATGCCATCATCTTTTGGACGGTGTCTTTAACCCCGTCCCCCATCCCCAACACGCCTGGCATGTTGACGCCATTGATCAAATATCAAAAAATATCCTTGGAGCTGTAGATGGAAGCTTTTACACCCCAAAAGTTACCGTGCGAAACCCCGATATATGTGAAAGCATCTGATATTCCATTAGTGTTCTGTGAAGGGAGTTCTGACCAGTTGCCGAGGAAGATGAACCCTTCGCTCTTCGCGTTTACCTGGTTTATAGTATATCGGCCGGCCTCTTGCCTCAACTAATCTGAGTTCCCGAAGCTTCTGAAGGACACGACCAACATCGGATTTGTCCTTGAAATCCACAGTGTACACGCATATAAGGCGGTCTTTTCGAGGGTCTTCGAATTGTGGACGCGGGGCTACTTTTGCAGCGATGCCGAGTTCGTTGTGTGCTGTCGCCTTTGCAACGATTTCCCAGACTTCATTGACTTCTGTCGCTGAACAGAAGAGCATCCACTGCGATCGCGCCTCTCGTCAGCTCTATATCTTGGATTGGGAGTGGTGCATCTGCCATACCTTCCCTGCTCGTACCTTACCAGCATGTGCTAGGTCCAAAATGTCATCGGCGGCCCTTTTACGTTCCTTGTTAATCTCCCTTTCCATAGTTGCCGGGGGTCGCCCAGTCTGGCTTATACCGTCGATAAACTTCTTGACAAGCCGTAGCCTCTCTAATCCCCCTTCGGAAACGAGCTGTACCTGGCTTCCTTCCTCTTCTGGTCCTTCGTCTTCATTTCCTTTGCTCTTCTGGCCGCTGGTATGCCGCCTGCCCAGCCGTGGAATATACGGGTTACATATGAAAATCCACGGAACGGACTCGCTTTGATCAGTCGTCGATGGAGGTAAACGTGTGAGGAAGTTGTCCAAAGTCTCTGTCAATTGCCATGCGTACGAAACCCCGGCGTACGGATTGTGGAGATTAGATGCTTCTTCAATAACGTTTGCTTGTTTTCTCGGTCGCCCTGGGTTGGCGTGGTGCTGCTTCAGCCACTCTTCAACGATGAAGCCATCTACCCGCCTTTGAAGAGGGCGGACCACCTCGGAATCGCCTTGAGACGCATCAGTTAACGCACTTTTAGTTTAGTACAAAGAGGAACACGCAATGGTGGGTACCATAGAAGTCGGACTCATCAGAGCTCATCATGGTGCTGGTGAGGCGATTTCGGGTTTATAGGGTTTGTAGGGTTTTCCGTGATGATAAGACGACGGTGAGATTGTACTTCTGTTTGTAGCGAGTAACGCCCTGCTCTCTGCCACTTGACCAGGGTGCCGGACAGGTATGGCGTATTTAGATTACGTTTTAGAAGAAGCAAATCTGTGGGCAATGATGTTGTTGAAGGAGTCACCGAAGTAAGCTGCATGGATTGAAATAAATGGCCAGACTGCAGTCAACGTTTTTGTCGTCATGTACGTCTTGAAATGATGGATGAAGGCTAGTAAACTGTGGTGCTGCGAGCAGGGGTCACTGGGGGGTTGATACTACCCAAAGCCGACTTGAATCACAGTGAATCGTGGGTAGGATAGGATATGCAGTCACCACCGTTTCTGTCACTGTAAAGATGTTCAAATTTATTGCCATATACTTCTTCCATCGGGAGGTTGTATTTATGACCCGGTTGGCAGAAGTTGAATAAGTTGTGTATCAACACATTGAAATTTTAAGTACTTGAGATACATCTTCGGTTGTCCCCTCTAGCTAAGCATGGCTCCGGAGATATGACTTCTCTAATGTCTTTCTAGCGGTAATTATAAATCAAGCTCTATCATACCTAACGTGCGTTTCAAGGCTGTCAACCTATGTAAAGGGAGTCTGTGGGCATTCCTGCCTTGTGATCTACTGAGCTCCAATTTCTGTCTGTCTGGGCACCTCCTAGTGGTTGTAATTATATCGTAGTCCTGGTGAGAGTCAACAACCTATAAATATGCCCACGACCTCAGTTATCTTGAAGTTCAGAGACTATTGTATACGGTTTCTGGAATAATATAGCGTGCTTGTAAGTACTAGAAGGGCTCAGTTTGTGCTAAATTTATTCTAGGTCCATTTTAGGGTAGCTAGCTTGGTGTAACCTGCAAGCCATTCCCGACAAATCCCCACCAAGAAGCCCGACAAATTCTCTATGGAACAACGAGTTGGATCCTTGAAGCTGGCTGAGGAGAGACGTTGATTGAATTTTTCCTTGAGCCTCTGTAGCAAGGTAGGTGGTTAAAATCACATTGAATTGATGCTACCATGGAGAGACCAGCAATAGAGTCCGTCGCATCCAAGGTTGCGCTCAAGCTGGACTTGCCACCAAGCTGCGTTCAGTTTTGCCGGGCTCATCAGGGGTATTTTGTTGTTGGGACATACAATCTTGAAAAGAAGGAAGATATCGAAGAACTCCCGCTACAGGTGTCCGAGGATGAGCCATGGGAGCCCAGCGCAAAGAAACCGCAGAGCAGGAATGGCAGCCTCGTAGTGTTTAAGCTCGATGGCGATGACTTGTACGTTCTCTATTCATTGCCTAAACTACTTTTCAAAGTCAGAGATGTCAATTCTAACCCGTGCATGCACGCAGGGTCCAGGTGCAGACAGTTCACCAGCCCTCAGCCATTCTTGACGTGCGCTTTCACCACGCCGTTGCTGAGCATCGAAGCATCCTGGCGGCGATATCCAGTGTAGGGACTCTGGCAATCTTCAGACTAGACCCCCTTCGAAACGCGTCTTCCCCGTTGCAACATCTGGCTACAAGCAGTTGTCCAGATCTGTCAGAGGAAGTACTATTTCTGCAATGCAACTGGCACCCGACCATGAAAAACACCATTGCAGTTACGACGTCCACGGGGCTTGCAAGGTTGCTGGTTTTGGATGACGCCTGGAAGATTTCAAGTTCTTCGGATCTGAGCATACCGAACTCGCTTGAAGCGTGGTGCATTGCGTTCTCGCCCGAGACGCCACCTGACCAAAGCCAGCTGCCGTGCTCGGTTTATTCCGGAGGCGACGACTCCGTGCTACGCTACACGACATGTGTATGGAACCCATCGGATACGATGTCGACAGAGCCTCAAGAACCCTATAGTTCCATGGCCGTAAAGGGACGCCACGAAGCTGGGGTGACAGCCATACTACCGCTCGCTCTGTTCACAGAGACTGGTGGGCGGCTAGTGGTGACTGGCAGCTACGATGACCATATTCGTGTCTTTGCTATCCATGACTTGGAGAAATCCTTCGGCGCTAAGCAAGTTGAGCTTCTGTTGGAGGAGTGTCTTGATGGTGGAGTTTGGAGGCTCGACCTGGTGGAAGTAACACCCTCAGGCCAGGGACACTCGATACGTATCCTGTGCTCCTGCATGCATGCCGGGGCCAAGTTGGTTGAGATACTGACGGCAGATAACCAAAGCTGGACTTGCAGCATACTGGCAAGATTTGAGGAGCACACCAGCATGAACTACGGGTGCGACTTTGTGACAAGCCAGGATGGGCGTCGGTTGCAATGCATTTCGACTAGTTTCTATGACAAGTTACTATGTCTGTGGGACTATGAATCATGAAGTAGGTAGAAAAGTATATTGGTGCGAAGCAGAAGTGCAGCGACAGCCACATTGGCCCGTTTCATTTGTGAAGAAGCTGGCTGTTGGTAGATCTGAACCCTGATGTCCTGTGCTCTAGTCTAGGCATGCTCTGGATGAACGCCTAATATGCTACCCGCCGTACTACCCCAGATACCCTGCCCAACAATCCGGATACCTGGATCAAAACCACTCTGCGAAGCTGAAGTCACCCTCACGACACCTTGCATCACACCAAACCGACCTCTCCTAAACCTCGAACTGAGCCGCCTCACATTTACACTGAACTGGCAGCTGGATCCTGCCAACCTTGCTTCTAAATCGTTTGCTTGTTTGCTTTTAGTTAGGTCCAGCTCTGACGGGAATAGTGGAGCTTGGGGGAGCTTGGCCATAGTTTGGATGCCATTTACTCAGTGCGCAGTGAGCAGTCCCTACAGGTGCTACAGTGCGTGAAGAGTACGTACCTGCACGCGCACTTACCATCTCCCAACCTTTCCAGCCTGCTTGCACGCGCACGCCTTCGACAAACCACATCATATCGACTGCGGTACAATTCGTCTTGGAATTTCGTCCCAGCCTTACTCGCACCCTCTCATCGCTAGGACAGCCAGTGTGGTTAGTGAACGTCTTGCTTCTAAAGCTTTGACGTACCACTTACCGGCTGGGCCTCGTTTTCCATCCGTACCTGACCTTAATTCGCCCCGCCTGCCTCTTCGTCGCCTTCCAAACTTCACGACAACTTACAGCTGCCAAAGCCTCACAACTGCGTCACACAATTTCGTCACAAAGCCAAAACAACCCCCCCAAAACTAAGCCATACATTGCGAAACCTCCGATGCGAATTTCTGAAACCCTCAGAGTGTGAATACTACAAACCACGAGTAGAGAAGCCCCGCTCACGCCGTTTCGACCCGCGACGTCCCACCACACTCGACCGAGACTGCTTGCTCGTCCTGGCGCCAGAGCATCATGGCTGCCAATGGTGGTTCCGTATCCATGGGCGGCGATCCGGGCAACGGCGGGGACGTAGACATTCTGTCAAAGATCCATCAGGCCCTCGAGGTCGTACATAGCCCATCATCTACGAATGACGCCCGTCGAGAAGCCCAGTCCTTCTTGGAGAAGGTCAAAGATATCGGTGAAGCCCCCCTCCAGGGCTACCGGCTGGCCTCAGAAAAGTCGCAGCTCCCTGTCGTTCGTCACTATGCCCTGTCTTTACTCGAACATGCAATACGGTACCAGTGGTCGTCATACACAGAGGAGCAAGCCCACACGCTACGAAACTGGGTGTTGGAGCTTTGCCAGGGCGTTTCGAGGGACGACCCAGCCTACCTCAGGAATAAGACAGCCCAGCTATGGGTAGAGGTGGCCAAGCGCTCCTGGGGTGCTGAATGGATGGATATGGACTCTATGCTTGTGCAACTTTGGCAAATCCCTGACTCAGCCGTCCATAAAGAGCTTGTTCTGTTTGTTCTTGAGACATTGTCTGATGAGGTCTTCACAGGAGACGATTCCGTTGTCGCAATGAGGGAGGGCGTCCTTAGTAAGGCCTGTGTCGAGATTTTCACACCTACCGCGGTGCTGATCGAAGCATTCCCCAACCGACAGCCTGGCCCGGACGTTCGTTGCGGTCAGGAAGGATGGCTCTCACGTCTGTCCGAATTTCTTCACCTCTGCGTCAACGCGGGTGCCAAAGACAACCCTGAAGTGACAGTATGCACTGTCAAATGTCTTTCTACCATTTTGTCTCTCATGCCTTGGGCTATCCCAAAAGCCATATCTGCCGCTCAGTGCGTTACCGTCATGTCGTCTGCCCTGGCGCTACCAGTGACTGAGATTCAGAAGGTGCCTTATGGCCTACCCTGGAAACTTGATTCAACCTGCTAACTGGATTCTTAGGGTGCATTGGAGGCTCTGCATGCTCTTTACTGCAGAAGCAATTTTACAGATGACGAGTTTCGCGAGCTTGTCGCTCCCATGTACAGCCAGGAGTCTGTCCGACTTTGCAAAGGTCTTTTCGAGTGGTCTGCAGTTGATCCCGAAGATATTGACGAGGATAAATATCAGATACTGAAGAAGCTGTCAGAAGTATGCGTTGGATATTGCCTATCTAGTAGCTCCATAAGCTAACCATAATACGCCAGATGCTGTCTAGTCTTGGCGACTACTTCGAGAGGAAGTTTAGCTTCATTCCTCATGATGCAGCTACTGAGGAATTCCTACAGCTTCTCATCCAAGTAGTACAGAGTCAGAGCTTGATGATTTCCATCTCCGTCCTTGTGGCATGGACCAAACTTTTGAACAATGCCAATATTGGCCATAGCGGGTTGATTACACCGATCATTGGCCCTCTGCTAGAGGTCTGTAGCAGCAGATTAGTGCGATACGAGAATCTCCCGGAAGATACTACCGACCCTACCTATCTCTTCCTTCTAGAGGACACAGATACCATTCCAGAGCGCCATGCTTTCCTCGGAAACTATCGTCGTTATAGCTGTCAAATCATCGAAACCACCGTGCAGCTCAAGCTCGTGGATGCCATGTCACACATTATGCTTCGAACGGAGGAGGTCCTCCAGCATCTTTACGACGGACAGCAGCCCTTTAATAGTGAGCATAGCATTTACCATTGTTCCCGGAATGCCAACTGACAACTCATTAGAGGGAAATTACTCCAAACACTCTACTTCTGTCCTGCGTGTTGATGCCAATTTCACAGTCGTCGAGGCCGCCTTAAAGGGGTATATGAGGTGGCGAAAATACCATCAACGAGAGAATGTTCGTAATTTCCCTAGACACCTGGTCATGAAAATTCAACTCTAATGAACGGGTAGCAGCAACAGGCAACCGATCTTGAGTCGAATCTAGAGACTTGGTGCAACAAGCTCCTGGAAATGAACTTTGAGGTATTGTGATACTTTTCTCTCGGCATCAGCAGCACTTGTCTCCCGATTCAGGCGAACTAAATCAATTTTGGCAGGATCCCTTGATCCGGAAGAGGACTCTACAGCTACTTGTCTACTTTTCAACAACGGCACTGAATAAGAATGCAGGCTTTATGCTGAAGGTGCTAGAACACATTCTCATGACCTGGCCCGCGTTGGAGCCGGATTACCGTGCCTTCAATGATGCGATTAAGGACTTGCAGGGCGAGAGCATGATTGAACTTCAAAGACTTGCATCAGAAATGCCAGATCATCTTCTGGTAAATTAGCACCGTGGATTCCTCCCTCTTCACCTACTGATATTTCTAGGGCGTGTACGACACGATTGCTAGTCGTGTTAATGACATGATGGTTTCTGGTTCGCTGGACGAGAAGCGATCTCTTGCGTACAAGAGCTTCTTGTTCCTTATCATGTGCGTTGTTTTCTCTAGCTGTTGAGGCACACTTCTGACAAGTTTTAGTCACCGAGCAACCGGCCTTGATACCGACACAAAAGTCCAGAAACTGAAAGAGTTCATTGACCCTGTCAAAGCACAGTGGGAGACAGAGGAAATAAGATCTGCCATCAAGTCGTACTCGAATTTCTGTCAACACCTTGGCCTAGACAAGGCACAGGTTTATTTAGCAAAGCATCGCGCGCATGAAATACAGGACTGGGGCGCACGTGAGCTCGATGCCGAGGGACTTGCGCTTCAAAATGAACTTGAGGAGCGACTCAAGGTAAATCGTGCCTCGTCAAAAACGAATCTCCAGTTCCTTCATTCTCTAACATGGAATAGCTTTTACCCCTTCGTGCCACCAAGTCTTTTCTGGCTTTCTCTGTGGAGAGGCTTAACAAGTCTTCAAATGCGTTTCAAGCATCGTGTGCCTTGTGGCAAGAGGGATTTTCCACAATCTTGGCTGAGCTGCTGGAGTTTCTTAGGTGCGTTTTGGCTATGCTAAGGTCAATTGAAACACGCTGACTTTGCTGTAGCTATGCGCATGCAACTCATAATCCAGAGAATTGGGCGGGAGTGCCACCAGAAATGAGACCCATGGTGGATAGAGTGCTCAGTGACCGGTTTTGGCAGGCCGGCATATCCGAAGGAAGTAAAGATGACTTCTATACTCGAGTGATGGAAAAAAAGAACACCATTGAGGGTTTGGCATCAACTATCCGAGGCTCAGTGCGATTTGTTCGCGAAACAGCGTACGCTATTATATACTGCATGAGTAGGCTTGACATGCAGTTCTACGGATTTGAGGGCCTTTCAGAGCCCTTGTCCAAAGCTCTATTTGCTGATTCCATATGGCTGTCCACGCATCAACAGAGCAATCTGCTCAATCTCGTGAGATATTTAGTTGACGACTGTCCCGTGGATTACCGCGAGCACTTTCTTCCCCAGCTTCTCGCGGCATGCTTCCGACAGATGGATGCCAAGATTAATGGAGAATGGGAAAAGATGGAACATCAGCAAACAGTGGCAGTGCAGGGTGAGGCAGGTCTAAAAGAAGAGATGAAGGCCGAGAGCATTCTGCGTCAGGTCACGTACACGGCCGTGGTTATGGTGGCGGATTTCCTAGATCCTACCAAGTCGAGTATGACCACCTCACAGACACGTCGTTCATCTATTAATTGCTAATCGCGAATACAGATCCGCAAACCTTGAAATCCCGGACGCAGAGGGCTGTAGGTAACGAACATCAGTTAGAGTCATTCCCATCTCTCCGAAAATTCTGCCTTATGCGTGGAGATGTCGTGGAACCGCTGCTGGTTTTCTGTACCCATGGGATCCGCATGAGAGACACGAGGTGCTGCGGCATGATTCTACGTCTCTTTATTTCTCTGGTTCCCGAATTCCATTTAGGTCCTGGCCAAACGCCGAAGAAGACGCACCATAGCAGCCACTCTCACGATGTAGGGGCTGAAGTTGCGAACATCGATACGCCTCTAGTGGATAGGACGCCTGTATCCCCAGAGATTGCACAGGCAATTCGGGAATATATATCACAGGACGTGCTGAAGGCTTGTATCACATCTTTCCATGAGCCGTATTTCGTGGAGGTACAGAAGGAGCTGGCGTCTCTAATAGCCACCATTATTGTATACTACGGACCGGTGACGTCGACTCCAAAGGACGTCATTTTGTCGCTGCCGAATGTAAATGTAGCAGAATTCGAACGCCTATCTGCTTACATGAACAAGCCTGCATCGCATACCAGGCAGCAGCGAGCCATCGTCATGGAACTGTTAAAGGATTTGAAAGGTGTCAGTGTCTCGGAGATGGGCAAACTGGCTAAGAGCGCTGGAGGTGGATTCGGCAGCGCCAACCGCAAGAGACCTGGCCGCAGTAAGATGGCGCAGGAGTTTATGAGTGATCAGGGAGCCGCCGCATCAGGAGTGTCGAGAACGGGTGCTAATGTTGACAGCAGTGGAGGGCTAGATGCTCTTGACGGTGTTTCTAACTTGTTCAATGCCTAGAGAAGTGATATAGCCTGGATCGCAAGATCATGACAATGTGGCTGGTGACGATGGGAGGCAGCGTCTGACTAGACCGTATGAGCTACGTTGGATGGAATGACATGGCTGATTTTGGTACCATCATCTACAGATGCTGGCGTCCATAGCTTCGACATTTACTCAAATGTTGCTCTTGCTTGCATCAAATGCGAGGAGTCCGGTTCTTTCGCTCTAGTCTTGGGCTGTTCATGGATTTAGAGGGTAAAGAGAGAAGAAGCGGCGGCGCGCGGGGGGAAAGGGGGGTATGAAGATGAAAATGGTGGTCAAGATAAGAGTTAGTATAGGCGAAAGGAAGACGGGAAGTTATTAGGATGTCTGAATTTCTGTACTAGACCAAGCATAGGAGATTTCGGGATGCCGAGTTGGCCGAGAAGAAATAAAAGGGGTTTCTTACATTTCAGTGAAGGGGCTTGCATAGTGTGCATAGGGCGCTCCAACCGTTAATGTATCGGGCAGCCTGCTGGGGTGATCTAGATACCATCTTGAGGCCGACTTAGGGTTGTTGGCCAATCAAGGAGGCTGTGTTGATTAGCCGACATGTCGCAATGCTGGGATTGGATCAGGTGGGGGAGGGGAGGGGATTTGGCGAGGGACTGCGGTCTGCCTTGTCTTCGGTTCCTGGAGCAATAAGGAGCAACGAACAATATGTGACGGGGATCATGCGGGTGGCCCACGCAGTGGGCCTCTTGACCGGTTCATCGGTCATTGCGTTTCGACGCACGATCCATGTCAGTGCTTCGTACAGAAGAGCGCATAGAAGAGCGAGCAAGGCGTATACTCGGAGTAAAACCTCCCTTTGAGAGTGAGACAGGAGGAAGAAAAATGTTTGACAGCGGGGAAATGGTTATTCAATGCATCTTTCTCGTGCAAGCCTCGCCAGTGGCGTGTTTCTTCCTTTTTTTTTTTGGAATTGGTGAATTATATTTGACGTGGGAACTGTATCCTGGAAACATCTGGCATCTGGGTATTCAATTCAGCAATTGCCTGTCAAAACTTGTACCTCGAATTGAGACAATAGTGCCATGGAAGCGGTGTATGTAGTACGTTGTACTCGCCATGCGAGGTTGAGCTGCTGTGTTGTCTGGAATGTCTCAGTCTGCGACGCCTGTCCAACAGGTGCCCTCCTAGTCTGGACCCGTCCACCATCGTCAGTACTCCGTCAATGCATTTGTGATATGGGCGTGGGGGATTGCTTACCAACCATTGTTTGTCTGTCGCATAGGAGAAGGTGAGAGGACGGGCAAGATGGTTGGTCGGATGGTCTTGGGTTTGGTCGCAGTCGGCAAGTAGGTCCCAGTGATATTGCGAGATAGGCTCTTGAGAGGGGAGATGTCGTACTCATCTGGGCTTGGTGTCTCCCCTTGAGTCTTCGTGGCGCAGCAAAGGACTAGGAGCCTGACACCGTGACATGACGCCACGTTATTGCTTCTGCATGCATATCAGTTCAATTGACTGGACTTTCGTTTTGGTTCACCCTTTATGCTCTCAGACGGCTCCACCTACCGACGCTCCTGAACTCAAGAACCAGCTCCCGTTGGTAAGGGAAAAGAACGGAGACAGGTGTCATAACTAGCGCCTCCCTGTTGTTGGAGGAAATAGAGCGCATACCTTGCCTACCAAGGAAGGTAATAGGCAGCAGGATAGGGTAGGTACGAGCTAACCCCGTGGCTGGGTTGTTATATACCCTTGTTCAATGCTATTTCTAGCAGTCTAGCAGGTAAACCAAACGTTTACTCTAAATCGGCTTCTGTGATTTGTAAAGGGAAAGTACGGAGTAGTAGCTAAACTATCAACTAGTACGGCTCCACGGATACTCTACTCGACACAGTCTTGGTGCATTATGCGCGTGACACATGGCAGTTGCTGGCAGCTCCCACTAATAGTGCCTGGTTGCACAACTTGCATTATCAGCCACTGTCACTCAAGGGATAGCCACTTTAGCTGGTGCACACTGCCCACTGCCCACTGCAAACCAGCCAGCTGGTTGGCTCGTGGACAAACCAACAGTGTATCGGCGACTGTCTTCCCGGACTAACTAGCCTCGCTTTGACTGACTAGTACGTACCTAGCTGTGGAGGTACCTTCCGCCTCTAGAAGATAGAGAAAGCAGGCGAGAATTATTGCTCTTTGCATCGTCGTATCCCATCCAGGGGTCCTGTCACTCCTTGAAGTCTGGCGACAACGCCACCCATTCTAAATATTAGCAAATAGCTTCATCCACCAATGAACAACAGGGCATGACCCCCTTGGGTAGGGGCACATTGTCTGTCCCGTCGCATTTTCGAGGTATTCATTCTGATACAGCAGGCGGGGAGAGGCAACCGCATACCTTGCCTGGGTTGTGAACTATTAGGTAGCTTGCCTCCTCCAATTGGATGCCCAGAGCAATCGTAAGCAGCTCTAGCTCCTCAAACCCCATCCTCCGCAGTCCATCCGCGATCCATCCCACCTCAGCCGACTGACTCAAACCCATCCGTTATTATTTCCTATCATGGGCCGCAGTATTTAGTTCCCGTTCCTCTTGTTGTCCCATCTCCATCATCCATTGTTGAGCATCGCTGCGTTTTCAACTGAACACTCACCGTAGACCACCTACCGCGCATCCACCTTACGCCATCACCTCGGCATCCGTTACTACTGGCGCCATTAGCTCCATCAGCTGCCAGACCATCATAACATCTACAACTAGCTACGACCCCATATATCTGCACGCTTATTTCAAAACGTTGTTGCTCCCTTCCCCCGCGTCCTCCTTCCCCGGACCTATTCCGGCCCCGGCTAACTAGGCTGATCCGGCCCAGTTCTGTGCGTCGTCCGTGGCCTTGACATCACGATTCACAATCACTTCCTTTCCACCGTCATCGTCCATCGCCGCATCAGATCTGGTCTCACGGATCCCTCGTGTCTCTACTGTCGAGGGTGGCTACGTGAATGGGGATATAGGCGGAGGGAGAGAGAGTAAGAGAGGCGTCTAGTGAGAAAGAGGGAAAGGAAGCAAGAAACGAGAGCAAGCCTACGACGAAACCGTTGTCTCTACAGAGTGACCCGAGAGCCCGAGCCACACAGCTTTGGCAGCCATTCGTCACTCTCTCACCTCATTCCGCGCTGCAGTCTCACCAACAGCTTGACCTGCACCTTACCTCCGTTGCCTTCACACCACCATCGCCATCTTCTTCTCCACGCCGTCCACTCTGGTTTCCAGCTGATATTGTCCGATTCTTGGTTCACCGACTCAACATCTTCTGTCCTACAACCCCTTCCTGTTTGTCTCTCTCTGTGAGAGGCTGAGGAAACATCGCGCTCCCCACTCTCCGGCTACTGCCCTTCCACGCCTTGCAGATTTAAGACCGCCTACCGGGAGATGTAGGTATTCCTGCTGGGTAGAATTTAGTCCGGTTGCTATACTCTTGACATCTTTGCCGTCCCATCCCTCATCTACTGGGTACTTCTACCCGAACACTGTGTCCTGCGCGTCTCATTTCTCCCTTGCACTCAAGTCATATCACAGCACAAGCCGCACTTCACATATTCTTTACATTTGTCTGTACATCTGCAGCCCTCGTCGGGCTGGCCGGTTTCTTTACCAGCATCAGTTGCCATATTTCAACACCTATTCTCTTCATCCTTCCAATCACAACATCTCTGAAACACAACCGCCAGTGGCACGTGGCGTATTCAAATACTGGAACCACCTTACCCGAATGCGAATGGCGACCTGGCCATTACAGTCTCAGCCACAAAAAGTACAAATAAAACCCAAGACCTGGGTGCTTATACTTGCATTCAACTTTCTTTCCCTAGCAAACTTCGCTAGACCGGCAACGAAATATGGTTTACTGTGGTAAGCCTTCCAGGGGCTGCCAGATGTGCAGGACCCGTAGGATAAAGGTATGCCCTACAACCAGTCCGCATAATGCGGCCCTTGAGCTAAACCTTTACTCATCACGGAATTGAATAGTGCGATGAGACAAAGCCAACATGCAACCAATGTGCCAAGTCTAGAAGGGTATGCCCTGGTTACAAAGACGAATTTGATCTTGTCTTTCGCAATGAGACAATCGCCACAGAGAGAAGAGTAAAAAAAGCAGGCAAGAAGGTTTCGATCCACAAAGGAGGACGAGAGTCGGATACATCGGAAGAAACCAGCTCTGTGTCCCCTTCCAGTACATGGTCGTCCTCCTCATTGCCAGCATCAACCGCATCCCTCCAGTTGCCAGTGACCGAGCAAGCATTCTGCCACTTCATCTCCAACTATGTTCTTGTCCCTCGCCAAGGGAGTACAAGAGGGTTTCTTGAATACGTTATACCCATAATGAAAATGGAGCCTATACCTCTACACTTTAAACATGCGATAGAGGCATGTGCGTTGGCGTCCTTCGCGAACAAAGTAGGAACTGGAACCGATTTCGAAGCACAAGCTCTAGGGAAGTACACAAAGGCGCTGGCGTCCACCTTCAAAGCGCTTCGTGACCCTGAGGTTTCAAAGCAGGATGCAACCTTGGCCTCAGTTCTTCTTCTGGGTTTATTCGAAAATATAACGGCACAGACATTTAGGAATGCTAGCATGGGGCTCCCACATTGATGGCGCAGTTCAGCTCGTCAAAGACAGAGGACGCAAACAACTTCGCACGAAAAATGGCCTCTCACTATTCATCGCAGTCCGCACTCAAATGGTAAGCTTTCCCCCGCCGTTCTCCCCTTCTTTAAGTCTTGTAGAGGCTTGTACTATCATGTCCAACTAAACCTCCGCCGAAAAAATGTTGACCGCAATAGATAATACAATCGCTTAGCAGCGGAAAGCCACCACCGATGGGTGCTGATTGGTGGTTCACTGATGCTATTAGAGATGAACATGCTTCTCAATGTCAACGACTTAACGTCCGAACAAGTGAGACGAGAGCTGAGATTAATCACATCATGACGACAGCTGCCCGAAACCCTGGAAGTATCGAGCGACTGTATGAAATCATCAAGAAATGCCAGGCTCTCGACCAAGAATGCATCAGTTGGTCTAAGAACCTGCCTGAGCAGTTTCAGTACAAGACCGTGGCTTGGGAGGACCGCGTACCTCATGGAGACTTTTCCAAGGCCGAGGTATTTCCTGGCCGGGTTGACGCCTATCAAGATTTATGGGTTGCCAGTGTGTGGAATATGATGCGATGCTCACGTGTCATTCTTGCATCGCTCATCGTGCGGTGCTCAGCGTGGATACATGCACCAGTTGATTATCGCACGACACCAGAGTATGCGACAGCTGCGAGGACATGTGTGGAGACCATTACCGATATGATTGCGTCGGTTCCGTATCAGCTCGGGTGGTTCTCAAACCGCAAACATCTGCTTGAGCGAGCCAATATCTCAAGCTTTATCTGCGGCGAAGAGGATGCCCAGAAGGGCCTAGCTGGATATTTCCTTACATGGCCATTAACTTGTATTCAGGGCCAGGACTACACAACGGACTCCCAGCGCGCCTGGGTGATTGGCCGACTCAAATTTATTGGTTCTGAGATGGGGGTTCGATATGCGCATATGCTTTCTCAGGTGTGGCTTTGTTGAATTACATATTGCGACACACGCATCAGGTACTAACCACACTCGTCTCTAGCTAAATGTCCGCGTACCATCCATGTTAATTCGCAGAGATGGATTGATGACGGCGCCTCACCTTGGAGGCCACGACTTTGAGAAGATGCTATCGACGAAAAAAGCCTCTCCATCCGCCGGGTATGACTTGAATCCTTTCCAGCAAAGAGAAGCGATGCAGAAGGAACTCAAGGAGCGTCAAACACGGGAACTCGTCAACAAGGTCATGGGGACCTCGGGCAAGATTGACGAGAGGACAGCCAAGACTTGGCTTCAGATGCAGCATCTTGGTACGCCGTCATTATAACGCGAGCTAGACTTTCACACAGATTTGCTCTCGTTAGAGAGGATTTCGTGTTTGGAATTAGCGGTATTCAGGCGATCTCATGTACGAAGCATCAATGTTAATATCCTGTGTGATATTCTCTGCCGGATCTAGTACAATGATAACCAAAGAACCACGCAGCGCTAAGTACCACCATATACTCGAGATTAGGCATGGCAAATAGCAATACGCACTGAACCCAATATACGTGCTTATGTAGCTGTGGTAAGCTGCTGTCAATCCTTGGTACACATGAACTGAAGGCACAACCTTGGCGGCGTACGAGACGAACATATAGAGCTTTTTGTGCGCAATGCTATTCATACTATTGATTCGTCATATAACAATATGTCGATGCGATGCTAGATAGGTCACCTAAGGACCACCAGGATATTGACCAACTCCTAATTATTCAGACCACGTACCGAACGATTCAGACCGCCGCACTGAAGAGCCTTGTTCCACCTGTTGCTTGCGGATTCCGTATCCGCCACGGCCGACACTGTCCTGCTTATACATCAACTTCGTAACACTCATATCACGACTTGTTGTCGTGTTTGTAAGCTATGCGACGCGACTAGCGCTTCTTCTTGGTCTTTTTTCTGCATGGATTATTAGCTGTATTCCGACGAGACACTATAGAGGAGCGCGGACAGCTATTCCTCGATACAATTGGCGGCAAAACTGCTCCGGGGGGCGGGCTAAAAATACGTACAGTTCCTCATCCTCTCTTGAATTGCCGAGATTCCAGGCTTTGACGACGTAGCTCTGCGTGGCATCGACATATTTCTCGTTCTGGACCTGCTTGACACCAACGCGGACGCCGTCTTTTGTGAAGACGACGTTCTTCTTGCCCATGCGCTCTGAGGCGGACTCGCGGATCTGGATGACGCTGAGGTAGATTTGGTAGCCTACCCAGCCGCCGCCGCCGACGAGGGCGAGGACGATGATGAGGGGGATGACCTGACTGGTGGTGGGAGTTAGCAAAGAGGCGATATAAAGTTTTATGATGGGGCAGTGGTTTGGAGGAGTGGGCAAGGTAGGGAGGGGCGTGTGTATGATTTACCTCAAGGTTGAAGGTTGGTTCGCCATTATCTTGAGGATTTAGGCCAGCGCAACGTTGACACGGGGGTGCGAAAACGTGAGGATATGGAGTCGGGGCTCCAAGTCGATTGCGCGGTGCGAGACGGGTTGTGAGATGCAGGCGCGGGCTGTGTCGCAAGTGAGAGAGGGGTCCTTTAGTATCGTGCTGCACGAGGCCGAAGGGGATGGATGATCAGTGGAGCGACTAGGGATTGATTTTTCCCCTTGATCCTGTTCCGAGTCGATTCAGTAGACGTCTAGTGCCGCTGGTGATGGCGTACGATGTCTCGTCCTTGAAGTAGAGCGCAAGCCAGAGAGTTGTAGAAAGCAAGAAAGGGAGGGAACAAGATGGTGATGATGTGCTGGATCTATGTTCCTTTAGTATTTATTTCGTAATTGGTACCGCGGGAGTGAGATTCGGCAGCGCCGCCCGTGCCAGTGGTGTGGCCCAGTGCCCAGTTACTCAGGTACAGAGACTACAGCGCTCGGCGACGATGTACTTGGGTGGGATCCATTGGATGGATGGGTCTAGCGTCCTTCAATTAGTGCTTTTCTAGGGCTCCATGAGCCGCTGCTTGGCCCCCGTTCGAGGCTGGAGGGGCCCTGTAGGTTTGAGCATGTGGGTGCAACGCAATTTGCATCTATCTTAGGACGTTGCTTGCACAGCCAGTTTCAACGCTTTCAGGGGGGTGGGAGATGGGTTGGCTAACTGTTATTGGAGGGGAGAGGTCGCCATGTACCCTTTATGTTGCGAGTACCAACCACTGTCTGTGGTTGTTGGACAATCCTGATAAGTCGACCGAGTTGAGGATGTTTGTAAATGGTACTGTGATATTTAGTACATGGGCACTTGGGTTTGCCTTGATGGTTTCATGTTTTGTCTTTTTGTTTTCTAAGCATGTCTCTTTGATGGCGCAAGTCATGAGGACGAGAGATGCAGTGAGGCACTTGGCATGTGATGGTCGTCAGTACTGAAAAGGTTAGCCAGCGCAATCATGGATATATCCTGCAAGACGGAAAGTCCCGAACAGATGTTTGTGTGGCAATTTGTTTTTCCCTCTCTTTTCATATAGTATTGCCTATTTGAGATCAGAGGAACTCATATCTTTTTTTCGTATACTCTTCCCGCCTAGATGTAATTTTATCTGAATATTGTGGTTTCCCAACGTCCCATGGTAGTTACGAGATGTACAAGTTCGAGATACTTTGTCAATCGGCGTTGCCCCCCCCCCCCCCCCAACTAGAGGAGGCCTCTTTCTCATGGAGGTGTGGCGGATTGGATGTTGGATGCTGGATCAGTCCCAATGCCAGAATAACTTTGATTGATTTTGATGTTTTTTTTTTTTTTAACATTACCGTCTGAAACATGCCTAGGAAACGTGGAGGTGCTTATATATTCTATCTCTTACGACCTCCACAAGTAATACGCCTTTGGTAAGTCTTATTCATCGAGAGCGCAATGCAGCGTCTTCGCAGTTTCTGACGCCTTGAGAAGCATACGACATACTTTTCCCACGTATAGTCAAGCATAGGTATTTTGAACAAGCTCTGGGTAAGGGTAGAATAGGGGGATTGTATGGTGTTGACTTTCGAGGTTGGGTGGAGCCATCTGATCTAGCATCTCTTAAATAACACCAGAACGAGTACTTTGGTGAGTAATTGTAAAAGTTCAATACCGAGACGGACTGGACAGGTAGATGTTGTTATCGGAGCAAGAGCAATATGGCTCTTCCGAGGGGCGCCAAAAATTCTTCCAAAAAACATCCCAGTTGATCAATGCCTGCCGTGGAATCGGAATCACTCGTCAATTGTTGATACGGCAACTAGCAAGCCACCTAACAACACGTGACGACAAAAATTGTACGTGTCAACATGCCAACAATTGTCGCTGGTAGGCGGAATATTAGGCTGTCCCAATATCTCCATCGGCTTGATGCCGATATACAGTCCTACAAGACAGGCTGTCCTGTTTGCCACTATTTAGGTGACCCGCTGTCCAGTAGCACGGCACCTTTTGGTGCAAGTGGCCAGATTTGTATGATAATTACAAGCTCCCTGAGCAAAGTACTGTTGTTAGTGGTGCTGGTTGGTGCTGGTAGTTTGGTCAATAGCCTGGCGGGTTGGCGGTGAACTGTCAATTGCGCACCCAAGGGGAAAATAGTCACTCCGCGCTACGGCCAGCTTGCCTCATCAGTCAGCCACCTAAGCTCCCATCGTCCCGCCTCTCAACACCAACGTCGACCGCCCACTATTTGACGTCAATATCAACATATTCTCCTCCTCCCTCCACGCTCCTCTCTCCTCCTCTCCTCCTCTCCTTACACGCCCCATCACCCACTTCGCCCGTGGTTGCCAAGCTATTTCTGCCAGCGCCTGCACTCGCTGCAGAGCCACCGTCTCGCAGCTGGATCAGCCTCCCTCGACCTGTTGATCCCCTCGGTGCGACGCCACTATTTCTACCGCATTCGACACCATCATGTCGGCTCCTCCCAACGAAGGCTACGGCCAAAACCCTGGCCAACAGTATGACCAGGTAGCCCAGCCGACCTACGACCAAGCACCCGTCGAGCCAGACGCCCCCCAGGGCAAGAAGAAGAAGAGGGGTTATGCTGCCGGTGCTTTTGAGGTTGGCGCTGGAGCCAATGCTGCTGTCGGAGGCCAGGTGCAAGGCGGAGGGCAACCCTACGGCATGCCTGCTCCTCAAGCTGCCCCGGCTTACGGAGCTTACCCCCAGCCTGATCCTCAGCAACCCGCTGCTGCTGGCTACCAGTATCCCCAGACACATGGAGCGCCTCAACCTGCTGCTCCCCAGCAGCCCGGCTACGGTGGCTATCAATCGCCCGATCAGGGCTATCCGGGTCCTGGTGCTCCCGGCGTGGCTGGCATCACGCAGGGAATGGGCGCGATGCAGGTGGGTGGACCGCCCCAAGCTCAAGCTCAGCAGCAACAGCAGCCGTCGCAACAGCATGGCCAAGCAGCTCGCCCGGGTCTCCTGAACCCATTGTATCCCACGGATCTTTTGAATCAGCCATTCAATGTCTCCGAGTTGGATCTGGCGCCTCCACCCATCAATCTCCCTGCAAACGTACGTCATCTGTCTGCCCTCGGCAAATACACAGTAATTCTAACTCTGTGACTAGTCAAGTGTTACCCCTTCGCCTGATGCTAACTGCTCCTCTCGGTATATCCGCTCCACGATCAATGCCGTTCCGACCACCAGCTCTATGCTGAAGAAATCAAAGATTCCCTTCGGTCTCATCATTCAGCCATACGGAGCTCTACATGATGATGAAGACCCCGTTCCTGTCGTACAAGACCAGGTCATCTCACGTTGCCGGCGATGCAGGACTTATATCAATCCCTACGTTACCTTTCTCGACAATGGGCATCGCTGGAGGTGTAACATGTGTAATCTCAGCAATGATGTTCCTCAAGCTTTCGACTGGGACGCCGCGGCACAGCAATCCGTTGACAGATGGCAACGTGCCGAACTCAACCATGCCGTCGTCGAATTTGTTGCCCCCCAAGAGTACATGGTCCGGCCCCCGCAACCCTTAGTCTACCTTTTCTGTTTCGATGTAAGCTACGCCGCCGTGTCCAATGGCCTTCTGGCGACCAGTGCCCGGACAATCTTGGATAGCCTCAACAGGATACCCAACGCGGACAGACGGACACGGATTGGCTTCATCGCCGTTGACGCTAGCCTTCATTACTTCTCCATCCCTAAGGACACAGATGAAAACGCAGAAACGAACATGTTAGTCGTAAGCGACCTAGACGAGCCCTTCCTACCTGTTCCTCACGACTTGCTCGTGCCGTTGACCGAAAGCCGCCAAAGCATCGAGAAGTTCTTGCAGGCTCTGCCTGAAATGTTCCAGAACAACCAGAGCAATGGGTCATGCATGGGTGCCGCACTTCGATCCGCCCATAAGCTCATTTCCGCCCTCGGTGGCAAGATTGTTGTTCTAACGGCATCATTGCCAAACATTGGGGTCGGAAAGTTGGACATGAGGGAAGACAAGAAACTTCTCGGCACTTCCAAGGAGGGCTCACTCTTGCAAACCTCAAACAGCTTTTACAAGAGCTTTGCTGTCGAATGCTCCAAGAATCAAGTGTCGATTGACATGTTCCTGTTCTCTTCACAATATCAAGACGTGGCTTCCTTGAGCAATCTTCCCCGGTATACTGGTGGCCAGACCTGGTTCTACCCTGGCTGGCATGCTGCTCGACCGGAAGATGCTCTCAAGTTTGCTTCGGAATTCAGCGATTACCTCTCCTCAGAGATTGGACTGGAAGCGGTACTTCGTGTTCGTGCGACAACGGGACTTCGCATGGACACCTTCTACGGCAATTTCTTCAACCGCAGCTCCGACCTCTGTGCTTTTCCTGCCTTCCCTCGAGATCAATGTTATGTAGTCGAGGTGGCTATCGATGAGAATCTGACCAAAGGCGTAGTTTGCCTCCAGGCTGCTGTGTTACACACAACCTGCAATGGCGAGCGCCGTATCAGGGTCATGACTCTTGCTTTGCCCACGACGACCAATCTCTCCGATATCTATGCATCTGCAGACCAGTGCGCCATTACAGCTTTCTTCAGCCACAAGGCTGTTGAGCGGGCATTGGGCAGTGGATTGGATGCGGCTCGCGATGCGCTGCAAGCTAAACTCACAGAACTTCTACAGACATTCAAGAAGGAGCTGGCTGGTGGTAGCATGGGCGGGGGTCTACAATTCCCTGCCAATCTGCGCGGCTTACCCCTTCTGTTCCTGGGCCTGATCAAGAACGTTGGTCTACGGAAATCGGTCTTGATCCCATCCGACATTCGATCAGCTGCGCTCTGCCTCCTCTCCACCTTGCCAATTCCACTCTTAATTCGATACATTTACCCCAGATTGTATTCCCTCCACGATATGCCAGACAATGCGGGAATTCCTGATGAGGAGACGGGCCAGATTGTCCTGCCACCGCCCCTGAACCTCTCGTCTGAAAAGTTTGCGTCATACGGCCTATACCTGATTGATGATGGACAGACACAGTTCCTTTGGGTCGGACGAGATGCGGTGCCACAATTGATTATGGATGTCTTTGGTGTCGAAGATCGAGGCCAGCTGCAAGTTGGCAAGGGGCGAGTGCCAGAGCTGGACGGAGACTTCAACGAGCGCATCAGGGCCATCATCCAGAAGAGCCGGGATCACAAGGCGCTTGGTGTCGGAAGCATCACAGTGCCCCACCTCTACATTATCAAGGAAGATGGAGAACAAAGCCTCAAGCTCTGGGCACAGACTCTTCTCATAGAGGATCGGGCCGATCAGGGCGTCAGTGCCGCACAGTGGCTCGGTGCGCTTAGAGAAAAGGTCAGTTGAAGACGCTAGGGATTCAAGACAATTTGCTTGATATGCTAACGGGTATGGCTGGTTCAGGTTGTTCAGTAATGAATGGTTCGGAGACATATGGAGGCATTAGCATCGTCCTTGTATAGACAGAATGCAGGAGTCCGGACTTGACGCCCAAAAAAAAGGATCACCAGATGGTGGTAAAGGAGCACGCTGAAGCAGTCTTGCTCAATGGGGTTGTGGAAAGCGTCATGTTATTTCAGAAACAGAGTTTATATGTTTGAGCTACACCAGCTGGTGATGGAGGCTAAAGAGTAGAGGAGTTCAAAAACTGCAGACCAGCTGACGTACAAACATGTTGGCTCCATTGTGACTTCGTAGATGTCATTATCCTTGGAGCTCTCTACATCTCAGACCTGGTTTCAGTGGACTTGTACGCGCCATGGATGTTCTGACCCTCTAATCTGCTACGTCGGCAATGCCTACGCTAAAAGGAAATCGCATCTGGACAAACTTCGTCCATACAAAACAGCAAATAGTAGTATTAGTACAGTTATTTATAGAGCTAGATATGAGGTGATGGAGATGACAAGGTAGTTTGTCGCTTGATCCCAAGTTGGAAGCACACAACCCGGCAGTACGGGGTACGTGGAGCTAGTCTGGTCCAAAGAAGAGGATGTTGGTTTCAAGGACATGAGGTCTTGAAACAATGGTGCTGGTTGGGGACGGGAGACGCTTGGACGGCCAATGAAACATGGGATTAGGCGCCCGAGCTGGTGCGGTCCACTTTGCGGTGGAAGGTAAATGGTGGGATGTGGTGCGATAGAGGCGTTGTGGCCGGATGGTTGGATGTGGTTGGTGGTTATTATTAGGAATGGCGATGAACGTCGAGCGGGAGGTAATTCAATATCGTCATGTCTGATGGTTTAATGCAATGGGGGATGTTGGGGTGGTATTGTGTAGGTGGATACGAAGTACGGATGGTTTGGTGATGGTTGGAAATGTTGGTGATAACCCATGGGGGGAGTTCGCGTGCAAGGGGATGGACGGTGATGATGAAACAACGCCGATGGTAGTGAGAGCGGTAGGCAGCACTAAACGGGCAGTGGCTGTCAGAAACTCAGCGTCGTTTCGTAGGAACGGTGGGCGTCTGTTTAATTAACAAGGGCGTTTCCGACTCGTGTTTTCGATCCGAGCCATGTTTTGTTTCTAGGCGATAGAGTGTGCGTGCTTGCTATGGAGGCTGGGAGTTTGGGAGTTTGGGGAGTGTTGTAGTGCATGCTCCGTATTATTATCTTGAAGCTTGGTACAGAGTACTCCGTACAGAGGAGGGGCATTGGGCCTGGCTTGTACGAAGTAGGCACTGCGCACTTCGAACGGAGTACCTTGTAGTAGTAAAAGGCAGTTTATAGATCAGTGATGCCTCGCGCTAGCGAGTGCACTGGAGCTTCTCCCTGACGAATGGATCTCTCAGGTATCCATACCCATCACTTTACTTCAGACCTCAGATGTGTGTTTCAACCTTGTAAACGGGGTACATGCGCTCCAGACTTACATCCAATAACCCTTTGACTGCCTAGGTACCTAGGGAATGAGTAACCAACATGCCTCGTCCGATGGTAGAGACGAGATGGTATTTGTTGGCCGATCTACAGACGAACTCCTACCCAGCAGAGCAGTCTGACGAGTATCAGTTGCCTGTCGCTTGGACCCGGGCTGTAACTCGCAACTCGGTGCCGGCCCCATCTGCAGGCTCCCTCCAGTCCTAGTCTTCCATCACCTCATCATCTGTCCTGTCCAGGTTGCAGCATTCAATCACAGCCGGGGCAGCAGGGCAACAGACCATTCATTACTGAAGTGTATCAGCTATTCTTAGCGTAGTTGGTCGGCTGGCCAGGCGGCCCTCAACCACATCCTCCAAGCCAACCTCCAACTTGATGATAGGACACCAGCTGGTTTGACCCTGGTTCCTGGCCGCCGCCCCTCCCCTACCCCCTCCACCACCTCCTCCACTCACGAGGGTACCCTCTACGAAACAATAAGGCAACCCTAGTACGAGGTACCAGGTAATAGTACGGAGTCCCTACCTCATAGTACAATATTACCTCGTCCTTTGCTGCAAAGCGTATCCATCCCCTCTCTTCTTTTCCACCACCCCTCGAGCTCCAAAGCCTCGACCTGGCCATCCTTCTTTCCCTCCTACTGAAAGCTCCCACACTCATACTTATTCTTTTGCGCATTTCCTCCATCTTCCAGACGCTGTCGGTCCCTTTATCTGTAAATGCTGTGAAGAGAGCTCAACGAGCCGGTCTTGGATCAAGAGCAAGAAGCGTGACAAGCACCCAGACAGAGCTTTAGATTCGAGAGACACCCCTCCTGACATTCTCCACCGCTCGGCAACGTCTACGAGCCACCACGAGCATAACGCGGGGCATCCAAACGCACCAAGATAACGAGGCATTACCAGCAAATAGGTACGTGCAGTTCTGCTCAAAGCTTCCGGCGTTTTTTGTTCCAGCAATGTCACAAATTATCCATGGTTTCTGCGTCCCTTCTTGCTCCTGAGCCTTGCGAAACCTTGTTCTCGATATTCCAACGCTCTTGCTACAGAAGGAGAGCTCGGGACGACCGAGAAAGCCTCGCAAATTAGCACTTGCGCTCAGATCTCAATGACCCCCAGCCGGTTCTGTCATATCGATGTACCATTTCCCTCCAAACCTTTGCTCCTTCTCGTGGAGTGTTTCACAGGATGCCACAAGCTATCTCTGTGCTATGTCCTTGGGCCGGCCACATGCAGAAATCACAGCACTGGCCAGGAAGCTTTGGCTTCAGCTTGTGAGCGGCGCTTCTGATGGACTGGGACAGATAGACCCATGGCTCAACACCAACAATGGAGGGGTTGATTGTCGGGCGGTTCTGGCGGGACGGGCCACACAGTAGAGTCCGTCAGCCACTCATGCCTCTCTCTCTCTCTCTCTGTCCGGGTCCCTGTTGCGCTCACATGAGTGGTCTGCGATTGGCGCTTCAACAATAGATTCCGAGCTAACAGCAATCTACTGTTCTCTATCACCATTAGAGCCTTGTTCGGCTGTTGTTGACTGCATAGACTTTGCAACTCCCCCTCTATTTTTGGTCTCTACATCAGCTTTTTAATTTCACCGTCTCATTCGCAGTGCGACATTCAGCACCGCAATACTAGCAACCGAACTAACCTCCAGCCTTTTCAGTAGGGAGCATCGTCTCCTAATAGAGACCCTGGGTCTTCTGCCTTTAAATCACCCCTACTTTCTCCCCTCTTCGAACTCCGCACAGCTCGCGACACGCCATCGTTTCGGACACTTCGAGACTTCGTCATTTTCGTCATTTCCCTTCTCGAACGTTTACCAGATAGGCCAAAAGCCGGTCCTCAATTAAGGGTGCGTTGTAAAGGAAGGGAAAGAAACAAAAGAAGAGGTCGACTAGAGCGATTAAATTATCCCAACATTGACAAACCTAGTCGAACTATTTGCACCGACAGTCGAACCGAGTGTCGTTCTTCCCGTCTACTGACAACTAGATACCATTCGCTCGTAACCGACTGCCATCATGTCTCGTGTAGCAAACCCCCCAAATAACGCGGGGGCTTCTCGCAAAATTTCTTTCAATGTCAGCGAACAGTATGATATCCAGGATGTTGTCGGCGAAGGTGCCTACGGAGTTGTCTGGTAAGCGGAGCTCATTTGCATCCTATTCAACTGCAAGCTCCAGCATTTTTTTGCGCCAGCTCTATGGTTGACTCTCTCTATAGCTCCGCCATTCATAAGCCTTCCGGCCAAAAAGTCGCCATCAAGAAAATCACTCCTTTCGACCATTCCATGTTCTGTCTGCGCACTCTGCGTGAGATGAAATTGCTTCGCTATTTCAATCATGAAAACATCATTTCGATTCTCGATATTCAGAAGCCCCGAGGGTACGATTCCTTCAATGAAGTATATCTTATCCAGGTAGGTGCCATCTCAGAATACGACTTTGCTTCTCGCAGATAATTAGGTTGATCTCGTTGGGTTTCTTGACTTAGCTTGTCGCATGCCACAAGCCCAGCGCTAACTAAAGCTACCTAGGAACTCATGGAGACGGATATGCACCGAGTCATTCGCACCCAGGACCTTTCTGACGACCACTGCCAGTACTTCATCTATCAAACTCTTCGCGCTCTCAAGGCCATGCACTCTGCCAACGTCCTGCATCGCGATCTCAAGCCCTCCAACCTTCTTCTCAATGCCAACTGCGATCTCAAAGTCTGCGACTTTGGACTGGCCCGGTCAGCGGCTTCTCAGGAGGACAACTCAGGGTTTATGACGGAATATGTTGCTACTCGCTGGTACCGTGCACCCGAGATCATGTTGACATTCAAGGAATACACCAAGGCCATCGACGTTTGGTCCGTGGGCTGCATTCTGGCTGAGATGTTAAGCGGCAAGCCGCTATTCCCTGGAAAGGATTGTGAGTTTAACTTCTGTCTGGAGTTACAGATTGCATCATTGCGTTGAACTAACCCTAGACCCTCAGACCATCACCAGCTTACTCTGATCCTGGATGTATTGGGCACACCAACGATGGAAGACTACTACGGTATCAAGTCTCGTCGTGCGAGGGAGTACATTCGCTCACTGCCGTTCAAGAAGAAGGTGCCATTCCGAACACTGTTCCCCAAGACATCTGACCTCGCACTCGATCTGCTAGAGAAACTCTTGGCTTTTAACCCTGTCAAGCGCATCACAGTAGAGGAAGCATTGAAGCATCCCTATCTTGAGCCATACCACGACCCTGAGGACGAACCCACAGCACCACCGATTCCCGAAGAGTTTTTCGATTTCGATAAGCACAAGGACAACCTGAGCAAGGAGCAGCTGAAACAACTGATTTACAACGAGATCATGCGGTAATGAACTTCGTACGACTCAGTGCGGTTAGCTATATGATATGGCGCTCTTGCAGTGGATTGGGGGCATAATGACAACGACCACAGATGGGGCAGGCCCCTACATTAGTGAAACGAGCCAAGCGCAGCAATGCAGCGCTGCTACCTGTTCTGGATGACTCGTTGGATTGAGAGACGGACGAAGAGTCAGCAAGACAGAGATGAGCGAAGAATGGGACGGTGGATATTTCAAATGTGTTCCTAGTATTAAAGTCTACGCATGGCGGTCAACGATTTAGACCGGCCAACAGTTAGTTTCTTCCAAACATAAAAGAAAAGTGACATTCAGGAGAGGTTCCTTGGTTCCATGGCAGAGCCAGTAGACTGGCTATCGATTATATTTCCTGCTTGGCGTAGCAAATATGAAGGCGACTGCCTACATCAGCCTAATAATTGTAATAGTCGGTTGCTTCACTCAAACTGGTTTCTAGAAGGACGTGTTGTGATGGTGGACTGATTCTATTAATTCGGGTGCCGCTACAGGGTTACCCCTCCCCGCCACCATTCAGCAGAAGAAGTACAGGCGGAAATAAATCAAGGCACCTGTGATTCCATGAGGTACTTGAAGGTCACCTTTAGCTACTTTCTAATATTCAATACCTCAGGGCCAAATTTAAGTCCCTTTCTGCTTCATGCTTGTATCTCGTGGCTCCCATCCACCCCGCCCCCGCTCGCTCCCGCCACACACACATTCGTTATGATTTGTACCTAATGACAACAAGACGTACAGTGGAGAGCTGTCTAATTGATAGCAGGTCGTGACATCCAGCCTTTAGCCTCAGATCCCTAGGCCACAATGGTTTACCAACTATATCCATACTTGTTCCACATGAGGACACTGTCGCTTTCTTAGTCTTTTTTTGAATCTTGATTCTATCTGTTCTTTACTATTCACGATTGATACTCACGATTAACTTGGTCGCACACTCCTTTGATGAGGATTTTCCTCCCTGGAATAAATATTACGTAGTGCCTCTGCAATCTCTCCCCATCAAACACTCACTACAAACCTCGACGCCTCTCGAAACGAACACACCTCACGCTGTCCTCTTCGCTGCGCTCACTGCTCGCCAATCCTCATACAGTCAACCTCAGCTATTTTGTTTCCACTCGTCGCAAGAAATGTGGACGGGCTTGGTACGGCGCTTCTCTAGCGAGGAAACGCAGTTCGCAAGCCAGGTGGACTCCTCGCACGACCACGAGAACGGAAAAGATGGCATCAACGACGTCTTTGCACCGGCGCGGCGCATCGCCAGTCCATTTCGGCCCCCACCGTTAGATCCGCTTGTGCTGCATGGGTATGGGGGCGACGCGGAAGGTGGTGCAAGGCTGCTTAGTACCGTAGTGGCGGAGGAGATACGGACCTTGATACCCGAGAGACTGCGGATTGCAGAGAATTGGCGGCTGGCATACAGTCTTGCGGAGGACGGTGCGAGTATAGCGACGCTGTATCAGAAGTGTAGGGGATTTGAAGGGCGGAGGGTTGGGTTCGTGCTGGTGGTGAAAGATCAAGAAGGCGGGGTGAGTTCTCCCACGTCAACTCGGCCTGGCTGCTGTCGTGCTGGAATTGGACCTCGTTTCACTCTCCTTGACTAACTATAGCGTGAATCAAGACCTTTGGCGCATATCTTTCCGAATATCCTCATCCTGCCCCGTCATACTTTGGCAATGGCGAGTGCTTCCTCTGGCGTGCATCAACTCTTGCCTCGCTGCCACCGCCCCCGTCCGCGGACACGACGCATCTCACGAGGAATACACAGCTGGCACCTACTATGCATGCTAGCGGCACGTCGACTCCGGCGTCGATGGAGACGATTCGCTTCAAGGCGTTTCCATATAGTGGCCTTAACGACTGCTACATTAACTGTGAACACAGCTTCTTGAGTGTCGGGTCTGGCGGTGGGCACTACGGGCTTTGGCTGGATGATTCGCTAGATATTGGACATAGTTCAACGTGTGAGACGTTTGGAAATGAGCCTTTGAGCGACGTGGGTGAAAAATTTGGGGTCGTAGGGGCGGAGTTGTGGGCGATTGGTGGGTGATGTGTTGCGAGAGTGACCGTTTTTCTGCATGACGATGCTAGAGGCGACAAATCGAAAAACGGGATGTAATCTCTACTCTACGACGTGCTATGATCTTATTGGGATGAGAGGTCATCATGAACTGGCGTTGGCGTTGTGTAGGCG
The DNA here is from genome assembly GCA_009828645.1 of Calcarisporium arbuscula. Classification (NCBI taxonomy): domain Eukaryota; kingdom Fungi; phylum Ascomycota; class Sordariomycetes; order Hypocreales; family Calcarisporiaceae; genus Calcarisporium; species Calcarisporium arbuscula. The sequence continues at coordinate 191,768 of WBSA01000032.1, forward strand.
CGTGGGCTGAATCATGTTGGGATATACCACAAACACGGGCTGCTGAGCTTTGCCAGATAGTGCTTGCCGACTTGTTTCATATTTTCAATTTAGTTTCATTGCCAATCATGAATGCGGGCTCTTCCTACGAGATTCGTAATCGAGTATCCCACGCAAAACTCCCTCGGGTGATGGCGTCTCGGCGCAAACGTCTGGTTCAAAGTCAAATGTGCTGACTAGATGTTCCCAAGTCGTGGGGCCGATCGTTGCGACGAATGTTTTTCCATCGCGGTTGTCGCGCAAAGCTTTACCTGTCTTGGGATCTAGCATACCTAGGCCGCGAAGCATGCTGTCACAGCCGGTGGGCGAGAATACAACCACCCACCTCGACTGAACGTGTGCAGTAGCCTTCAAAGCCTCATCAAAATCCTCAGAGAAAGATTCCATCACTCCCGTTTCATAGACGACCTCCTCTGTGACTTCAATCCTGCTCGCCACTGGTAGATTCAGGTCCATGAGTGTCCTGGCGATGATATCGCGCCGCTGCTCGCCCACGAGGAAGAGTATAGGGGGTAGGTTGGGGCGCTTAGTATGCCATTTGCCGTAGTGGTCGAGAATGAAGTGGGCTAGAGCTTCACCATTTCCGGTGTGGGATCCGAAGATTTGAAGGGCTGGGTTTTGGGGTATGGCTTTGAGCGCTCGGGTTGTTGCGGGGCCAACACTATAGATTGGGACGTATTGGAGGTGTGGCCAGTTGTAGTCGCCTTTATTTCATCCAGATGAGTTATTAGCCCACCCATTGTCCTGTCATGTAAATGGACCATCTCGTTGGCGAGATAGAGGAAGCGGGAGCTCACCTTTCCCATCCTGCACGACCTGCGTGAAAGCCTCGACCGCTCTTTGAGAAGTGAATATGAGGCCGCCGAAGGCGCTATTCTCACTTTTGCCGATCCGTTTCTCCTTGAGAAGCTCTTGGAGCTTCGAGATGCCCTCGTCTTGGAACTTGTGGAGCAGCACGGGGATGAATTGAGGTGCGAAGTTTAGGTCGCCGCGGGAAGAGCTTAGGAGCTCTTCATATGAGTCCGTAGGCGTAGATTTAGTTTTAAGGAGGAGGACTGGAACCCTGTGGTGGTGGCCATATTGCGAAGAAGGCATGGTTGGTTATATATTCGTGAGTATCAATGCGAATGAAGTGTATAGTAGAGCTTCCTTTACATTAATCTTGAGGATGTTAGTATAGGGTGCAGAACCAACCAATTCGAAGTCTAATAGCCACTCTTATCTTGAGGATCCACAATATTGGCGTCGGAAGCAAGAGCAAAGGCTTGCAGCAATAGATACAGAGTATCATAAAATGATATTTAAACCATGACCGGTCTAATGAAGCTCCATGAGCCGGACATCGGTTGATGTCGCAGATGATGGTGGGGCTGGGGTGTAGTTTATCGATAAGGTGGCCAAGCTAAGGCCATCCAGTAATACTTGGTACGGATTATGGCGGAGGTATTATTAATTGATCCTCTAAGAATTGACAAGCTACACGATTGTCATTATTTTTGCCAGCTCATTTCGCATCTATTGCTGTCCTCGTTTGGCGCCGGGTCGTTTCAGCTGGTGTTTTTTGGGGTCTTCAGAGATTAGTCCCTTGTTTCCATCCCCGCCGCAATGGCAGACCTCGAGACGAGGGCGAGAGATGCGCTCCCGACGAGCCATGCCGCCGACTCCGTCATAGGCGAGCAGCCCAAGCAGATCCCTAAAGGCGTGGTCCTAGGCAAGGATGGAAAGCCGTAAGCTTGTTCCCGATGGATAACCGAATCTTGTATCCGACAGAGACATACTGCTGACTGGCATGCGGTGTAGATGTCGCAACTGTATGTCCTTCTCGTCCTGGGCAGCGCAAACGAAACAAACCCTCAAGCAAGACACGAGCACAGCTACAAATGCGACAACCCACACGGTCAAGCCCCCTCCTGACTGCCCCCCTGATGTCGAAGTCCTCGGTCGAAGCACATGGACGCTCCTCCACTCCATTGCAGCACAATACCCCGAGACACCATCTCGGTCGCAGCAATCAGACCTGCTCGGGTTCGTGGGCCTCTTCTCCAAGCTGTACCCGTGTTGGGTGTGCGCTGAAGACTTCCAGGGGTACTTGAAGAGGGAGGTTCCAAAGGTGACGAGCCGGGACGAGTTCGGGACGTGGCTCTGCGGTGCGCATAATGAGGTGAATCGAAAGTTAGGAAAGCCAGAGTTTGATTGTTCAAAGTGGCAGGAGAGATGGAGGACTGGTTGGAAGGATGGGCGGTGCGATTAGGCTATTACTTGATGGCTTGTTTTCTGCCCGTCTGTGTGAGTGCGCTTTTATGATTGCGCCCGGTTGCGTGTGGGGTGCTAACTCGACGATGGATATTGAAAAGAGTGGCCTCCCAGGATCCGTCTTGATATCCTGGGTTGATAACCTTCTTTTGTACAACGATAACTCATGGGACGGCGTTTACGGCATATAGAATGATCTCCATTCACTATCTATATTCTCCCCACAAGTTCGGGTCAGGGATAATGTTTTAAGCTCTCTAACTTTGTGTGGCCACGATATTCAATATCAAGACACAAGACAACCACTATGACAAGATGAAGTCACTACACGAGAAGTGAGCATTGTCTTCTTGACTCTCTAGCATGTTCCTATGAATATCACTTGGGGAAATGCGAGAGCAAGAGAAACTGCCGTCTTGCATCTCTCTGCAGGAAGTGGGCTCAGATCGGTGAAATTCCCTCCTCTCTGGATATTGATGATGCACATGCCAAGAATGCCGGAGTGACGCTGCACAGTACCTGTTGCGTTGAAGCCATAGCTGCGGGCCGCCGTTTTAGTCGACTCGGATCCTGCGGGCGGCATGGAGGTTGTTGAGTGTGGGTCCAACATCAGATATTACATCACCATGAGCCGATCAGCTGCGTTAAGGAATACGTTGTTGCCCGTCACTTAAATTCTATATTTGCATTTGAGCTCTCTCTATGTATTTTTTTTTTGGGGGGGGGGGGGGTTCAACACACTACAGATTCATTCATCCCAACGGCAAATTATATCTATTGCTACGTTTGTTGTAAGACTGGGGAAAGCTGGGCAGAACAAAATCTCTTACAGAACTAACTGTAAGACATTCAGGTCAACTTCATGTAACCACTTTCAAGCTAATAATTGGTTTGGCCCCAGTTTCTATACTGTACCATTCTTATCGTCGGTGTTCGACATAGCACTCAAAGTGTCAACTGTGCACGACCAACATTGATTCTTTGCTCAGGAACATATCTTGGCCACCCATCATGACGGACATTCGGGTGCAGAGCCTCAAGCAACCCGTTGATGTCGCCGAGTATCTCTTTCAGCGTCTTCACGAGCTCGGCGTTCGCTCAATTCATGGAGTGCCTGGCGATTACAACCTTGTTGCTCTTGATTACATTCCAGAAGCAGGCCTGAAATGGGTTGGCAGCGTCAATGAACTGAATGCAGGTTAGTCAGTTACTTTGAAATTGGGGAAGGAGAGGGAGAAAAATAGAGAAAAAAAGGGAAAGGATACACCACTTGCCATGGCTACATTTTTGAAAGGAGAAGTCCTTTATCAGATTTTTGCTAACCTCGTCCCAATAGCATACGCAGCTGATGGCTACGCCCGAGTCAAACAGATATCCGCCCTCATCACCACTTTTGGCGTCGGAGAGCTCTCTGCCATTAACGGTGTTGCGGGCGCATATTCGGAGCATATCCCTGTCGTCCATATTGTCGGCTGTCCCTCGACGATATCACAGCACAATGGGATGCTACTTCACCACACCCTCGGGAATGGAGATTTCAAAGTGTTTGGCAACATGAGCGCCAACATCTCTTGCGACGTCGCCAAGCTCAACAACCCCAGCGAGATTGCTGCGCAGATTGACCACGCGCTCCGCCAGTGTTGGATGGAGTCTCGCCCTGTGTACATCTCGCTCCCAACGGACATGGTTCAGGCTAAGATTGAGGGGGCGAGGCTGAAGACTCCCATCGACCTGGCAGAAGCGCAAAACGACCCGGAGAAGGAGGATTACGTTGTCGATGCTGTGATGAAGTACCTTCGCAGTGCCAGACACCCCATAGTCCTTGTGGACGCCTGTGCTATTCGACACCGTGTGCTGGAAGAGGTCAACGAGCTACTGCGAAAGACAAACCTTCCAGTCTTTGTTACGCCCATGGGGAAGGGGGCAGTTGACGAGACACTGGCAAATTACGGTGGTGTTTATGCTGGTGAGGGATCTCATCCCCAGCAGGTCAAGAACATTGTTGAAGCATCGGATCTCATTTTGACCATTGGAGCTCTGAAGGTGAGTGAGGCCAGGAATCCAATGCCTCTTCGCCTTTACCTTAGTCTATATAACTGAGCTTAGCTTAGAGCGATTTCAACACCGCCGGCTTCTCATATCGAACCTCCCAACTCAACACCATCGACTTTCACAGCGATCACTGCATCGTTCGCTACTCTACATACCCCGGCGTCAGAATGAAGGGTGTATTGCAGAAGCTTGTTGACAGGGTGGATCCCAGCGAGATCTCTGTGGAGTCCAGCCCTCAAGTGCATAACGACCTCTCCAAGAGTGAAGACACTTCTTCAACTATAACCCAGGCATGGTTTTGGTCGCATATCGGCGAGTTCTTCATCAAGAATGACATTGTTGTGACAGAAACCGGTACTGCCAACTTTGGCATATGGGACACGAAGTTCCCGGAGGGTGTCACGGCACTTAGCCAGGTGCTCTGGGGCAGTATTGGTTGGTCTGTTGGTGCTTGCCAAGGAGCTGCTCTTGCTTCCCAGGACTTGGGTGACAAGCGAAGGACGATTCTCTTTGTCGGAGATGGGTCATTCCAGTTAACGGCTCAGGAGCTGAGCACCATGATTCGCCATGAACTGAAGCCGATCATGTAAGTCTCCCATAATTACCAATAACAGTGAACTGGGTCAACACTAACGTTTGATATAGCTTTGTCATCTGCAATGAAGGTTACACGATTGAGCGCTTCATTCACGGCATGGATGCAAAGTACAACGACATCTTGATCTGGGATCACCAGACCCTCTTAGACGCCTTTGACACAAAGAGAACGAGCAAGAAGTATTCCATCAAGACGAAGGATGAGCTGAATGGCTTGCTGTCAGATGCCGACTTCAATGCAGCAACGTGTCTTCAGCTGGTGGAGCTTTATATGCCAAAGAAGGACGCTCCTCGAGCGTTGGTCTTGACGGCTAAGGCGAGCGCGGAGGTTAATTCGAAGATTCAATAGGTCCATCTTGAGGTATACCGGTTTCAAATGACGTTGTCTTTTAATGAATTGGTGCACGTGGAACTTCACAATGTAGCAGTGTCCCGGTATCGTGAGTTTGGTTCCTCTTCGGTACCATATTCTTTCCTCACTTCTTTTCGAGTCTTGCTTCAGTCTGCTAGGTTGAGATACCTTCCCACAACCGCACATGAGGTGTGGGTCAAAACGAAATGTAGTTTCCTTGATATCTATTACACAATGGATATTTCGAAAAGAGCATCTTTCCAACAAAGTTGAAGAGGATTTATCGGCTTTGCATCCAATACAGGGTAGGTACGAAGTATTGTAAAATATATCGGGGACAGGGATATGTACCTTTGGACTCCGTAGCGCTTGTATGGCAAATGAGTACCGCCCCGCCCCACACCATCGCCTTGAAAAGTGAAACTCAGCCATAAAGTATCATCTAGCTCTCCTAATATTATCACGTCATCATCTATCAATTGATCATATGTTCCCCATGCTACAAGCGCAATACTCAACAAGTGTATTAACATCTTAAGAAACATGGGTGACGCACCGCAGAAGCGAAAAGAGCGACCCGATGGGCCGTCGTCGCACGGTGGCCCAGCAACTAAGAGGAGCAAGGTAAGAAACAATATAGCAAGCTGCATTATCTAGAACTGCTGCCCATCTTAATCCCTAGCCTCCCGTTGTATTTTACGAATAGGCTGCTCGCTTCGTCTCATTTACTTATCGCTTCTCTCCTTCTAGGGCGGCCAGGCCGGAAGATGGAAGACACCCCATCAGAAGACCAAGGTGGCAGAAAAGGTTGAAATGGGCAAGATTATGAGTGTGCAGGACAAAGGCATCTGGGTCACATTCGCGAGAGGCATGAATACAAAAGCAGTCAGAGAGTTCAAAGAGCTGTGTGAGACGGTGCGTTTCGCGTCCCAATAAACCTCGCCCCTCTCGTAGGGTCGGGCCACACAAGAGAAACCAAAAGCTAAAGAGTCCAAAGTATGGTGAAAGCCTCTACGACATCCCACCGCCTCATATTGCGACGGATGGTGTTGATGACGAAGAAGAAGGCGACGACATCGAGGCATCGATAGAGAAGGAACTGAATGCCATCAAGGCGTCCTCGTCAAAGGAGGCGAGGTCACAGCAGGCGTTCAAGCCGATCTCCACTGGACTGGAGTGTCTTTTTTTTATGAAGACGTTGGACCCTGTCGACCCCAAACAGCTGGTTCTGAAGATGTGCGAAGATGCTCGGGACTGCCCTAATCCAACAGAGCGAAAGACAAAGTACATTAACCGCCTGACGCCCGTATCAGACACTGACAAGGCTACGGAAAATGGCATCAGCAAAGTCGCTCAGAAAGTTCTAGGACCACATTTCGACTTAGTTGAGCCGCCAGGGTCGAATGAGGACGATGCGCTAAAACCGAAAGTTGATGAAGAAATATCTGGATGCACAGTATGTGGGCTCCTCTCAAGATGAAGAGAATTTATGTGGTGTCAAGTACGAGATGTAATGGCTAATCATTACCTTGCCTCAGTATGCAATTCGACAAAATATTCGGAATAACGATATTTATAAATCAGAACACATCATTAAGAAAATAGCTGGCATGGTCGCCCCACGACACAGGGTAAACCTTACAAGCCCCGACAAGATCATTTTGGTGGAGATATACCAGGCAAGTTTTCACCACTCTGCACGCAGCGACGTCGTTGCTAGGTATGTGAGCCAGATGGGAAGAAGGACTAACCCTTACTACAGCTCTTCTGTGGTATTTCAGTGGTAGATGGAAAGCAATGGGAGGAGCTGAAGAAGTACAATGTCAACGCACTGTATAGCATGGCAAAAGATAATGGCGGCCAGGAAAAGTTCACAGCGCAGGATGAGACTAGGACAAGGGTAAAGAGGCCAGCAGAGTCTGAAAAGATTTCTCCTTGATAATGTGCAAAGCTGGAAGGAAAGACTATGACACCTTCCAGTTCTAGCATCAGCTGTTCTCCGCTATGATGAGTGTACACAAGGGGTACCTAGCGTGATACATATGTTGCCGATCTAGAATCTCTGCGGCTGGCCCCGAGTTGCATCCAGTAAGTTTGAAATAGCAAGGTCCATTAAAGAATCAACCTGCGCAGTATCGACCACTGTCTAAAATCTGTCGCTTCGTGATGCAATGCGGTATTTTAATTGGATGATGGAGTGATGGACAGCGACAGCGAACATGCTCGCCCATATTGCAGGTGGAGTACAAAGGACCATTGGCATTCATTACGCGATTGCCGGTATCGTATTTATGTGCAAGATTCTGATTCGCCAACTTCGCACAGTACGACTCTAAACGACTATCCTGCCTAGGCTGTGTCGTTTCGTTGCAAGTTGGTCCAAATTAATTAAATCACCAACCACACAGGATAGCGACAGAAGCGAGGGCAGATGGTGATTCGATGATTCAACGGCTTTTATGCTGCTGCCTGGACCGTGGCGTAGAGTGGTAGATTATCGACCGAGAAGTTCGCTTCCCTAAGCAGCTATTCGCGGAATTGTCCGCGAGAGATGGACAGCCAGTGGCAACCCCTATGGACTAGCTACGAAGTAATGTAGCTTGCATTCCCCAACGACTAGGTAGCTTCCAGCTAGCTGATCAGAGCAAAAAGATCCGAGGGACGGAATCGTGATGTTGCAAGGCTAATCGTTTTCGCTTAAGGCGTCCAATGAGGAGGCGGTAGATTCGCGTAAATTATCCCTTCAGGTTCGCCAAGGGTCCACGCGGCCAAGCAGCTAGTCTAAAAGAGACGACGGAAGCAGTCCTCTGCACGAAATATGGAGCAACTTCATCATGTCTCATTGCTTATGTCCGTTCACATATTCAATCCATGATGCCAAAATGGTTTCTAGAACTTGCGTCGACGTATTGGTGGCCCCTGCCCCTGGGAAGTTCCCTGGCAGATCAACAGTAATATTTGCTGACACTGTATGAAGTATGAAGTACACATACACGCCATTCTAGTTTCTCCGCTTATCATCACATCACCGAACCCAGATCTATTACCACCACAACAAAGTCTGCTATTATCTCTCACAGTGAACTTTCTGGTTGGACTTCCCCGTATCGGAAAAGCGGCTCATCGTACCCTCCATATGCATGCGATACTCTCACCGCCTAGTATCAATTGTTTCTAGGAAAACTCGCATCGTTGACCTATGAGGTGGTTAAGATGACATGGCATCAGGGGGATCCCCCCTCCCCTCCAACGGCATCTACCACCTCCCATCATAAAGTAGTGTTGTCCATTCAAACATTTGCTACTACTCTCTATGCAAACTTTGCATAGTAGGGAGAAACTTCGCTGGATGATCGATCCATCAAATCCACCATCCTACCCTTCCTCCTTCTCCGCTCCCTCTCCTTTCGTCTCCTATTCAAGGGAACGAAGCGAAAGTAAATGGCATCCATGCCACATGCCTCTATCCCATCTGGGGCAAGGCGTGCATCCTGTCATCAAGTCATATACGACTTCATACAGTGTTAATCGGCAAACACCATGAACTGCGGGGATCTCGTCAACGGAGCCTCGCCATACGCCTGCGAGCACGCCCGCCCACTTCACCCCATTGATGCCCTGTTTCCAACGAACACCCTACTAGACAAATCACTCTCCACCATTTTCTTGGTCTGTTTATCTCTTTATTCTACCTCCCGGCAGGTTCAATACCCCACGAGCTTCTTGGATTTGTGTTCTGCTAATCCAACCTCCTCCATCTCTATCAAGCGAGCCGTCGTCCTTAGCCTTGTCACTGATATATCTTCTCTTCTACACACAGCCGGTCAACTTTCTATGCCGTCGATATATTGTACATAGCTACTTGGTTCGAAAGCAGATAGAAGCTAGTTGCGGTTGCCTTCTGAATCATGGATGGCTCACCGCCCTCACCGCCCTCACCAGCCTCACCAGGGGCAGAAGCTGCAATTCGGGAACTGCTCCGCTACCACGAGGAGGAGGATGACGTTTCGCATAGCTGCAGTATCCCAGAAGATGTCACAGCAGTTTCTCATGATGCTGCAGTGCTTGCTTCCATGGATGATGCATCGGTTGACACAACTCTCCGGGCTTTGATTGAGTCAGAAATACCCGAATTCATAATTGAAAGCCTCGACATGGCACCATCTCATTCGCTGCATGCTCACTATATAGCCAAATCCGCCAAAGGCCATATCCTGCAACTGTCTTTGCCGCCTCCAATAGGAACTCGGGTTCTTCGAAGCGAGCGTTTGTCTATCAGATCGGAGGCTGTCACACTGCAGTGGCTGTACGATATATCCAATAGGGTACACCAGGTTGATGTTGATGCTGTCGAAGGGTGCAGAGCACAAGAAGTCACGGGGTCGGAAATTCCAGAACTTCCATTTTCAGAGGGACATCAGCTTCAGGAAGGAGGTGGCAGTTTGGGGGGATATCTACCACGACTTGTTCGAAGCGGCCCAGGCCGCCGCGTTGGCACTAAAGGATACAGCCTGACCTGGCCAAGACCGGGTGTGACTGTTGCCGCGCTGGCCGAGGCACCAACTGTTGAGGAGCGGGCCTCTCTGGATTTCCAAACCGGTCAGCTACTCCGGCGTATCGCTTTACTTCACTCGCCAACCTGGCGATTCGGTCAGGCAGCCGACGTCCTATCACCCACCCACCCAAAACCCACCCTATGGTCACCCATATATGGATGGATAATTACGCCTTATGGAGGTCATAAAACTTGGTCAGCAGCTTTTCATACGCTGTTGGAATGTGCCCTCAAAGATGCTGAGTCCTTTCAAATTACATTATCGTACGAGTCAATCCGGAGTGAGTTTGAGCGCTTCAAGTATCTCTTTGACGCCGTCACCCGCCCTTCCCTGGTTGCCATCAACGCTGGCGAGGATAGCAATACGCTCGTGAGCAGAATTGACGATGAGCATTATGGTTTCGACAAGGAGCCCTGTCAGTGCCAACAGAATCTCAATGGCGGTATCATTTCGTGCCATACTCCTGGACCAACCGAACGTGTAGGGTCAAGTCAATCTCATACAAATCATACCGGCGAAATGCAATTCTGCCATAGTGATAGCCATCAGCCCCGGCTCGGCCGTGAACGCCGAGGACACATAAGGATCACTGGTTTGCAAGAATGGTGTAATTGTGTCTTCGGCGATCCGTTATTGGCTTCTGTGCTCACTCCACGGTCTAACCACCTGCTCTGGAATGGTTTGATGAGTCGACTAAAGGATAGCGAGTCCTCGCTTGTAGCATCGACCTGGGCACCTATCCAAGACAAATACAACGCACATGTGCGACTCCTTCTATATGAGTGTTATCATAATATATTGGCGATAACTAGGGAGTTTTGTCGCAGACGTAGCGATAGCGACGATAGGGAAATGCCCGCGCGCAAGAGGCTTATCCAAGCCTTGAGGAAATTGAGGGAGTTGGATAATGCTGGACGTGCCAAACATCCTCGCCAAGATGACGAGCCTTTTGCTTCTAAAAGACACAAGCCAGTTACCCAACAATACAATCACAAGTAAATAGCCCTAAAAATTATATATCCTGACTGTAATATCAAGCATAACTATTGTCTCCCAATCTACTTGGGTTTGGTTTCTAGACACAACATGGAAAGGTGGCCGAGTAACTGAACTAGTCGCTGCCTTTGCCTCCCTTCAAGTCCTGCTCAGTACTAAAGCTGTTCTCGTCCAGCTCATCCCGAGGCAATTGGAGACCCATGAGGCCTAGAAGATTGCCTGTCGGTCCTGCCATACCCCCTTGGCTTTTGAAGCTTTCGAGGAGGTTCTTGACCAAGTTGTAGTCAATATCGACTTCAGCATCACTGTCTTCGTCTACAGTTTCTGATGCTTCTTCCTCTGGTCCACGTCGACTGAAGTCTTGACCATTTGCGACGGTCAACTTACGGGGTTTGTAAGAAGGAACATCCAGCTTCAATGCGCCGTACTTGTTTAGTTCTGCTTCCATGTGAGAGGTGAGAGTCCGAATTTCTTCGTCCTCCGCAGGCAGCAAGACTGAGTCATCTTTTACCGATGTGTCTATATCCTTGTTCTTCTCTCGGCTAGTATGACTGTCAGGCGGATTGCGTGTTTGCGTCGCGGGAAGACCCATCATTTCTCGCATCATGTTTGAGAAGGCCTCCTCATCAAATCCAACCTCTTTGTCTTCTCCTTCACTGTCTTCTTCACTATATTCTTCATCATCATCATCATCAACGTCCATGGTGTCGAGTTCGGCACCTTCTAATCCAGCATCATCGTCGTTCAAGAAGGATTCAAATCGCGATACAATCTTTTGCAGATCAGCTTGCGTTTGTACATCTCCGAACCCAGATTTCCCCCCCCCCTGTTTCTGTAATTTCCTCCCCTCTAATTCCCTCTCGAAATCTTCGTAATTGATATCCATCCAAGCTTCGTCATCGTCGCGGAGGGCGTCTTTCCATGTCGAGATATCTTCATTGGATGGCAGAAGATCGGGTTTCGCCCTCTTGCAGATCTTCTATCATAATTGCTAATTCCCGCACTACTCGGAACTTATTTAGTTCTGCGTTGACAGCAAGCATCTCGAAACCACATGTCAGTTTCATGCCAGTCTCCAATCTCGCAGAGTTCTTGTCTACTTCGGCGGGCGAGAGTTTTCCGTCTCTTATTTTCTGAAACAGAGGCTCCCATATTAAGGGGGTATCAAAGTGCTGCGATTTGAGCTGTGCGAAAAGTACTTTGCTGAATCGTGTACTGGTAGTAATTAGGTCATCAGGTGGAAATACCAGAGGATCAGAGGGTGAAAATATCCTTTTCAGCCCTGTTGTGTCCCTGAGATAGAATGATTCCACAGCAGGCGCAACAGATTCTGGCAGAGAGTGCAGTAACCATGCCACCTTTCGGGGTACGGTAATAAGCGAACAATGGATGGCATCAGCTATCTGTTCCGGATATTTTCCCAGCCGATAAAATGCCTCAGCTTCGATGAAGGGGGAATGAACAAGAGCACCAGGAGTCATTCTGAGAAACTTGACAGCTTGAGACAAAGAAAGTTGCTGAGAGTTCTGATCAACCGAACCGCTTTTCGTCGAGGGAATAATGTACATCTTGCCGTCGTGCAGCCACACACGATTCTGATCCATTTCCGGACTCAACCACTTTGGCAGCATATCTGCGGCCTCAACTAGGAGAAACTCCCCATCCGAGTCTCCTACGCGAATCCATAGATTCGCCTGAGTCTTGGATAATTCTCGAAGCATGTAGACAATAAGCCACTCGTCCTCTACAGCATCGCCGTAGTCCGTGATGCCATGCAGATAAGCGAGACCTATTTTTAGGCAAGGAAGAGTCGCAAAGTCAGCGATGCGTGCTAGCAAAGAAAAGATGGATGCGTCACTAACCGTTCCCTGTTCGCAATTCGAGGTTAAAAGCTTCACGCTGCCATATGTAGTCGGAGGTTATTGACTCGGAAAACTGCATAGCAGCTTTCCGCACGGATTCGAGATGGGAGAGGCCATTTTGACTGACACCTGTATGGTCTATGACGAAGAGATAGTATTCCACGCAGTTTTCGGCTAGATGACGCTCATGGCCGGGAGACTCATTGATGTCGGGGTCTTCTTCATTGCCTGCCATGTCTGTGGACGTGATTTTAGTACAAACAGGAAAGAGTACTTCGCAGAGGGGCAACAGATAAATGACGAAAACGCATCCAGATGTTGGATCAAGATTATCGCTGCGTTTCAAACTAAGAACATCAACTTCAGTGTAGCTGTAGAGTTAGTTCATCGGTGTTTCGGGGCAGTGCAAATGTCACCCATAGCAGGGTAGTTGAAGGATTACAGTAATGATGAATTTGATAAATGTGATAGTGTACTTTAAAGGTGCGCGGGTGTTACGAACAGGACGGATTATGCATATCAGAAAATGGGAGTTTCGAAGTTTTCGCTATTTCAGATCCAAAAATAGTGGCGCTAGAACTTTGCTACATGAGGTCGAGGAAATGGTTCTTTGTTCGTGATGCGAATGGTGTGGTAGCAAAGCCTGAAACGGACATTTGTCGATTTTATTAGTGCGCTCTGTCTGCTGTCTACTATTAACGCGTCTTGGACGCCACTAAAACACACTACACATCAACGCTAAGGTACATAGTTACATAGATAAGCTGCGCGTCTCAACACGTGCGTCACCCAATCCCACATCGCGTAATTATATGCCAGTGATGTATTTTGGGGTAACCACGACGACGTATGAAACGAGGAGAATGCAAGACGGATCTCACCAAGGCCAATACCAATGCTTCCATGCCTGACTCCTGGCTAGGTGGGGGGAAAAGCCTAGATTACACTTTACTCCATCCAGGTCTGCTGAGTCTCGAGGCGCAGATACCTAGTTTCGACTCTTCAGGATCTTGTCTTCCCGTGCCTCACCACTTGCATCGCCATTTACATCGTCCACATGGCACCGGTTAAGCGAAGGCGGCGTGTCGTCGAAGAAGATGATGACAAAGAAGAGGTCGATTACGAACAACAAACCTCGTCCTCCGCCAAAGGACCCCAGACTGTAAGTTTTAACAGACATCTTGTGAAGAGCACGTTACGCCTCTCTAACTTGGTCCGCAGAGCAAACGCGCACGAGTATCATTCGAGGCCGTTACGGCAGATACATCCTCACACCATGACGAGACATCGAGCTCGGAAGACGAAGCTGCTGAGAATTCTGACAACTCCGACGGTCCAGAATCCCCCCCGCAGACACAGTACGAGCTTATGAGAGACGCTGGTTTCAAGCATCTTCGAAATACAGACTTAGATGACCACCAAGCCACACAAAAACTGTTGCGGCGTGCAGGGCCTACGAGCGTTGGGAATAATGCCGTTGCCGAGAGTGGCATTATAGAAAGCATCACCTGCTTCAATTTCATGTGTCACGAACGCCTTCATGTTGAACTCGGCCCCTTGATCAACTTTGTTGTTGGTGAAAATGGCAGCGGCAAAAGTGCTGTACTGACTGGGTTGACACTTTGTCTCGGAGGCAAAGCCAGCGACACCAACCGCGGTGGGAGCTTGAAGTCCTTCGTCAGAGAAGGCCAGGACCACGGCAGCATTGTCGTTACTATAAAGAACGCAGGATCTGATGCCTACCAACCGGACATCTATGGGAACACCATCATTGTAGAACGTCACTTCTCCAGAACTGGTTCTAGCGGCTTCAAGATCAAAAGCGACGCGGGGAAAACGATATCGACAAAAAAACAGGAGGTTGACGAGATATCTGAGTGGTACGCGCTTCAGATCGGCAACCCGTTGACGGTCCTATCCCAAGATAACGCCAGGCAGTTTCTCAATTCCGCAAGCCCTGCCCAAAAGTATAAGTACTTCGTCTCCGGTGTACAACTAGAGCAACTAGATAATGATTATAAGATGTCCCAAGATACCTTGGATAAAACTCTCATCCTACGAGATGATCTCGACGAGAGAATTGGTCAGGTCAAGAAGGAGATGGAAGATGCCCAGAGACTTGCAGAAACTGCCCAGAAGAACCAGAGTCTTCGAGAGAAGGCTAGGCATTACAGAAATCAACTAGTGTGGTCTCAAGTTGTCGACCAGGAGAGAGAACTTGAGGCTCGCATCGCTGACTTGGCTAACCGTGATCATCGTATCCTTCAAGTTCAGGAAGACTGTGAAGAAATGAGCAAGGCTCTTCTGGAGATCGAGCAAAAGATAGAGAAAGATCTAGAGGGTCGTGCGGAACTGAACGACGAACAGGGCGCATTTGAGGAGAAAATTTCAGCTGCACAAGCAATTTATAATGCGGCAAAAAAGGAACTGACCGAACTATTGCGAGAGGAGCGAGATGCTCTTAGCCGTCTGAAAATTGCGCGAGCCGATATCGCGGCCTGTGAGACGAAGATCCAGCAGGAGGAGCAGCGCCTGGCAGAAGCCACCGGCTCTGCGCGCGTCGAAAAAGATGCCGAGTTGTCTGAAGCATCAGGGCGGGAACGGAATCTGAACGAACAAATTCTACAATGTAATCGAGAAATACCACAACTACAAGGCAAGGTTGCCGATGCCGAACAGGGGTTGAAGCGACATCAGCAGATCAGGGACGCGAAGCGAAAGGACATTGTAGTGGCTGAGCAAGGAGTGCGAGAGTTAGAGAGAAGCACCGGCTCTGCCTACGATGGATTCGATCGTGAGATAATGAATATTGTCAAGGCGATTGATAACGACTCGTCATCTTTTGAGCATAAGCCTCTGGGTCCAATTGGTGCTCACATTAAACTCTTGAAGCCGGAGTGGTCTGGCATCCTGGAAAAGACTCTAGGCGACACGCTGAATGCGTTCGTTGTGAAGAGTAAGCGGGATCAAAGTCGACTCTCAGAGTTGATCCGGCGGACAGGTGCACGAAAGCCACCACCTGTTTACATCGCAAGATTCGAAGGACGCATAGACACACAGAACCAGGAACCGGATCCCAAATTTGATACGATACTGCGTGTGCTCGAGTTCGACGACGAGCTGATTCGTTCACAGCTTGTAATTAACAACCAAATTGAAAAAGTTATACTTGTCAAAGAGCGTCTAGTCGCCGAACGCATCATGATTGATAGTGACGGCGCCCCTAGAAACGTTTCTGCCTGTATTTGCTTCCACGACGGCAAAGGCAAACGCGGACAGGGAGTTCGAATCACAAGCAGGGCGGGCACAATTGGAACAAGTCCTATCAGACCAACAGGACAAAGACCAAGGATGCAGTCTGACTCCGTGCGACAACTAGCGGTACAAAAGGAGAATCTGCGACAACTTGGATTGGAGATGAGAGAGCTAAACAATGAGGAACGCCAAGCGCAACAGGGAGTTCAGCGATTCAAATCCGAACTAGATCGACATCGAAAGAGCATCAAAACTCTCGAGGATGAGCTTCGTCGAGCTCAGGCGGATGTAGAACGTATCTCCATGGAATTAGACGGCTTCGAAGGGGCCGATGATCGTCTGGTCGTACTTCGAACAGAACTAGAATCAAAACGTGCTGAGGAGGCGCAACTCGGAAATCAGTACGGCAACATGAAGCTTGCCAAGCGCGACTTGAATGCTAAGACCGAGGAGGCCAAAAAGGAACTCAGTTCGCAGAGACGTGATGGGGAAGACTTTCAGAGCCGAGTCTCCAAAGCCGACGAGAAGATAAAGTCTCACGAAGCTATGCGGCGGATTGCTGTCTCCAGGAAGAATGAGGCGTTTGAAAGAATTGACATTGAGAAAGGAGAACGACGGCGTGCTGAGTTGAAGCGTGACCAAAAGACGGCGGAGGTGGAAGATTTTACCCAACAAGCAGCACAAGTGGCCCCTGATCGCGTGCATATACCGGAAGGTGAGACTTACCAAAGTATTGAGAAAAAATACCAAAAGCTTGGAGAGCAGCTAGCTCAACGTGAGGAGCGTCTTGGCGCCACGGATCAGCAAATTTACGACCGCGCAACTGAAGCCAGAGCACGATACGACGACGTGATGAAGCAGACCGGAGATGTAGATGCAACAATTTCTTCACTGAAGCGAGCTATCGAACATCGCCTGCACTTGTGGCGACAATTCCAAAGGCAGATCAGCGCTCGCATACGGATCCAGTTCAACTACCTCCTTAGTGAACGTGGTTTCAGAGGCAAGATTGACTTGGATCACCGGGCACGGAAAGTTCTCATACAGATTGAACCAGATGAGACGCGAAGAAGCTCTGCTGGACGAAGTACCAAGACTTTATCTGGAGGTGAAAAGTCATTTTCGTCCATCTGCATGCTTCTATCTGTTTGGGAGGCGATTGGTTCACCTATCCGATGTTTAGATGAGTTTGACGTTTTCATGGACAATGTCAACAGGGCAATTAGCACCAACATGCTTGTAAGTCACTCGAGCCCTCCATCACCCTTGTTTGCACTTAAATTGAACAAAATGCGTGCAACACAGGTGGACGCAGCGCGCCGTTCGGTGTCTCGTCAATACATTCTCATTACACCCAATGCCATCGAGGGGCGGGCTAGGCTTGACAAGGATGTCAAAATTATTCGGTATAGTCTCTCGCTCATTTCATCTCATATTATGCAGGTTTACTAACTCGTCATGATTGCAGTTTAACTGACCCTCGCCAACGCAGACTGGTCTAGGCTATGCTTCGTGATTGTACTTGTTAATACATGATGCCATGGATACTCTGCTTGTATTCTTCTGCTCTCTCATTATCTTTAAGCTGACAATCACCGTTCCATATAATAATGAATACAGTTGCACATCACCTGTCAACATTCCGATTACTGGTATTACACTTATCAAAGTCTCGACCGTTAACTCTGTCATTATAACTCAACTCTTATCCTCGTAATCAGACAGTTCCGCACAGCTCAATACCAAGTCAGCACCAAGTATAAGCACCAAAACCACCGCAAATAATATTTCCATATTCAGTGTTCTCTAAATACTTGACTCCAGCAACATCTCCTGGTGGCCCCTGAAACCACAGATGTGGCGTACATATTTCTCGTTAGCTGGCTTTACAGCAGATGGATGCGCAGTTGACTTCCTAGCCCCATATATACATACACCCTTTGATATAAACTCGCAGCTTCCCCAGCATAGGTTGAACTTCACATGAGGTTTCTTAGGAACTGTCAAGTCAACCGGGAGTAGCCACGTGTCCCAGGCTAGTTGAATATTTGAAGATCAATGGGAGTTGTTGCATTATATCATATACCCCCTCTACTCCGTATTCGCCTACCTCGAGGCTCGAATTTCACATAGTGCGAAAATATAACAATAGTGCATTGAGTTTTCTACCTTGTTCTTTAACTCTTGCTCGTAGCCAAGACCATCCGAAAAGTCAAGTTACGGGGTACATAGACATGGAAACGCCAAATTTGAAACGCTTTTCCCACCGGTGTGGCATTACAAGTTATTATTACAACGACATAGAAAATGAGGCTAATTATTCCAGCTGGGATGAGAGGTTCGATAACGCTTGATAGAGTCATACGCGGAGCCCTTTACTTCTCAACACGTTGATGCCGGCGCTCAGTGTAAAGCCTGTCCATTGGCCAATGGAGTAAAGAGTGGTGTTAGCAGCTTTGGCATTATCGAACCTCCTTTGCAGGAAGTCCTTTGTGTCGACAAAGTCCGGAGACTTGTCGTTTGTCATGAAGAGCTCGCTTGTACTGTAAACCACGGAGAGGGCGGCTCGCTTTGTGTACCACGAAGAGTCGACTGATGCATCTCCGGCAAGGAATAGGATTTCGTCGGACAGCATAGCCATCTCTTTGAGCGATATCGAAGCGTACGTAGGCTGCGCCATGATAGCTAGAGCCTGCAAGAATGGTTAGTAGGTGGGCTCATGGGCGAGTTGGTAGCGTATGAAATGATGGCCGGGTGTTGAAATGTGAGAAACATACATCTTGCCATCGGTGGATGATTTCACGGTTGCCCATCAGGCGGTCCCACGTCAGCGCCGCAACTTCGGAGTCTACATCAAGTTCGGGCTTGGCATTGGAATGCTCTCGATTGCGATCACCGAGGCTCAGACGCTGGGTGACGAGATGGTAGTGTATAAGACTGAAGGTGCCGTTGGAGAGGACACTAGGGCTGATATCGGTAAGGCCGGCGTCATACGCCCCGAGGCGAAGCGCCTGCTGTGAAAAGCCGTGCTCGGGAACATGGCGGTAGGCGGCAGAGAGAATAGCTTTGTCTGCGGCCCCGAAAGGCTCTGTGGCGGATGGGCGGTCGTGCGAGTGGAAGGTCTGACGGCAGGGGAAGGCACAGCGTTTGGAGTGTCTCAATTGTTGCGATCGGGAGGTGAGGCTGGTGGTAGTAAGCCTTGAGGTTAAGCAACGCGCCGAAGGAGTAGCCATGACTGTATCAGGATGGGCAGCCCGCGATTGAGAAAGGTTGGATGAGTGGCTCAAGCCGAAAAGGGACGATTGAGCAGGACTTGTGGTTTCTGGTGAGGTTGGGGTTGGCTCGTACTTGCGCAAATTGTAAATAATCCAGGGCCTATGTTGTCAATGAAAGTCTCCAATACTATCCTGTGAAACTCAAAGTGTCAATCAATTGGAGTAGATTAGACTAGCCTGTTTCCCTCTCGTTCAATTAAGCCTACCCTGTACCGAGTACCAAACCCGTCATCCGAAAAGCTATTATACTTTTTTATATGTATGTATTACTGTGGGTACAAAGTGGTTCCTTCGTATGAAGTAAAGCAATTAAGTCTCTTTCTACTAAACACCGAGTGAGAAGGTAGATACAAGGCATCGCACAGATACCTCGTAAACCTCCCGTGCGTCGAATCACAAGTTCAGTACAAGTTTATGATTGTCTGGGTTACACAGCAAGGCGCTACAAATTAGTATTCTGTAATGGGGATTCGCAGGCGTTGCCGAGAGCTTCACCGGTTTCAATTTGTGGCATATATTGGGGTAGGTCAAACCCACTTTTGTGCAGCCTTCTGACAAACAGCGTCGTGTTTACGGCGGCTTCGATGCGACTCTGGGGCAACGGGCGAGGGCTGAACCTGCAAGAGGCTTGCTTTTTCCCATAGGAGTTGGTGATCAATGGTGGCGCTGGAATAAAATTGTAGTGTGAATACGTTTGCTAGAGTTGACGCCTGGACCAGAGGCGCAATTGAGGGGTTTTATGTGTGATTGACGGATAGGATGGTGACGGTTGAGACGTAGGGAGTCACGGCTTCTGCAGAAATGAAATATCAAGGAGACGGGTATACAACATGTAGGTTACAAATATGGAGAGTCATTGTTTAGGGGCTATAAAGTTAAAGCAAAAAGCAGAGGTGCGCAATTTAGTAGACTTTTAGCATACGTAGAAGATGTTGACTACGGGTCAAAACCAGTTGGAAAAAAACAACAGCGGTGGTATTGCTTTCCGAAGCTCTGCATACGAAGTACATTTTACGGGTATCCAACCAGCCCAGGAGGTCTATCTACATGTAGCCAGGGAGCCTTGTGTAAATCTCCAATAGTCACATATCTGGGGACCATGATGCTGGTCAATATATGTGATCCCTGGGAAGTTGGCCGTCACCTGCATACTGGGTGGTCCTTTGACCAACACATCATTGGCAAGGTAGTCTGGCAGGCCTTCCGCAAGGTGAACGGCTGAGGTCCATGTGCCTATTATGGTACTCTGTAGACAGCACAGCGTTGTGAATTGAGAGCCTTGGAGTATTGACGTTGGAGACAAGTTGAAGAGCTGTTGTTTGATGCATGATTGAGAGCAGCAAGGAGTGCTCGTGTCGGTTTTATTCGCCAGCATGGCGCAATGGAATTTAGTTCTCATCTAGAAGGTGGTTTTGGCCAACCTTGGCAGAGATTAGCCATGCCAGAGCGTTTTCCCCACACAATAGTTTTTACTCACAACATGTACTCATATTGTTACTGCGTTTAGCCTGAAGATGCGTGTCATGATGCACCCTGATGGCCAAGGCTAGAAAGTGGTAAAACAGTCCGTCGGTCAGTGAGTGGATATGCTCTAGTAATTCTTGTAATGTTTGATTTGAACTTCGCCACGTTCTTGACACGGCAGTTAAGCATGACACAGTGGTGTTTTAGTATCGCGAACCCATCCTCTTCAAGGCCATTCTAGTACGACGATGTCGCCGCCACCGTTCGCCACTGCATACCTGCCAAAGTCTTTTGCTGCTCTTCAAATGTCCCTGGTTCCAGGAAGGTACTTAAGTAGTTGGTTCCAGCTTGCTTGGTGTTGAACCACAGCGCTGTTACTGGCTCCTCATCACTATCTCGATGGCGTTTTCTTGCGCATGACGGATGCTGCACGTCGCACGTTGCACCATCATCCCCTTGCGCCTGTTTGCCTACCAAACTTTCTGCTGCCTTGTATACCGTATCACTACTGGTCAAGCAACGACAGCCTCGGTTGGTTTAATCTGCAGTGCAAAGTGTACTTTGCCATGCCTTTGGCCCCGTCCGGTACTTGTGTAGAGGGTTCCTGTGAGGTGCTTGGGTGCTTGATTAACAAGTATCTAGCTTTATTCCCGCCTTGATTCACTTGGTTGTTGCGACGTTACTGGTGAGCATTGGGCTATGCTCACTAGGGTGATCAAAGTTTAGTGGTTCTCGTTGTATGGAGTACTTTCAGGTACTGAAACGCCAAGTACCCAGGCACAGTAACGCGTCATAATCAGCCACTCCATCATGCTCCCAACCCAGATACGGCTGGCGACTGTTTACAGCCTCGTGCAGACGAGAGCCCACAAAAGCCCAAGATCCCATTTGTGCACTTTGAGCTAACTATGTACACTGTGCTGAGTCGTACCTCCTCTCTGCCCACTGTCCCAGTCGCTGTCCTTTGGCCTGAGGATCAACTTGAACGCCCCGGGCAGGTTCTCTGCACCACTGAACCACCAGCTCAAAGACTCACTGACTGCTGCACCACTGTATTACAGCGCCACAGCACCACAGTACCACAACACAGAAGGGTACCTAACCAGCCCGCCAAGTGAACCCTCCCTCTGTAGGGTAACGTGCATCTGGGTCCCTAGTCGTGCCTCGACTTCTGCATTCCCATTCGCCGCCGAGTTGCCACCCTCCCGCCTCATCGCGTGTTTTCCTCTCCCCAACGCCAATTCTTGCAGCATACCAGAGTTGCAAATCCGCCCCATTGTCCTCCCTATTCGCCCTCCGGTACCATCCCTTTCCAACCTGTTGCAGCCAACTTGCGTCGTCTTTTGCGCTGACCCATGTGGCTTGTCCTTTATCCAGCTTCGCCTTAATCCCGCCCTCGTCGCGACTTCTGGGATCGAGTCGCCGTCAGTCTGTTGAGACACCAACCAGCCTTGCCTCTCCTACCCAGCTCGCGACATCAGGCGTAGAAGCACAAGCACCGCAAGCACACGTTCACTCTACGACCCTTTTAGCTACTATGGGTACGTTCGCTCTCTCTTCTCTCGCTCCGTTTCCTTGTCGCCCATCCAACCCACCCCAATCCTTCTCATTACTGCGAAGTTTTCCTGTACGGGCCAACATATTGAGGGCCCCAGGCGCCATTCGACGAGCCCAACTACCTGTGCACCTACTTGTCTTGAGGGTCCTTCGTCCTTGGTCCAGTCATCACGTCGTGATACCCGTGTGAATGTAACTTGGCCTCCCGTTCCCCTTCCAACATCACCTCAAGCATCTTGGCTTCGCGTTACCTTTCGTGGTGCACTGCATAGCTTGTCAGAAACAACCCCCCTCCCTACCTGCATGTCTTCCACCCAACTCCTCCTGCTCGCTTCTCCTGTCCTCCTTACCCCACCATATGCCTTCAGTACATCTCTCTATGCAACTATTCTTCTTCCCTCTCCGTCGTCTCCTTCTTACCAATTCACCACTCTGGACAATCCCGTTTTGCCTGTGCCGTTTTCTGACTCGTTCTATCTAGCTGACTCTAGCGATACATACCGTCCCGTGAGTTTTGTATTTCTTACTGTCGTCTCATCCGTCATGGCCACTGCGAGCAACTCTCGCTTCAACTCGAAGTCCCTCCCAGGTTGAAGCTGGCATGGCGTGACCTCGGGTGGACCGCAGTTGCTCTTGTTTCTTAGTAGAGGCTCGCAGTCATGCGCAAGAGGGTCTTCGCGGTTTTTTGTACGACGGGCCTCGACTGGCTGTCCGAATGGAACCAACCTAAGCGATGCTTGATATGGACAGCACATACCCGAAACCGACTCTGCAAAACTATGTCGTCTTGATGAGGGATAAGCTATTCAAATGATGAGGCTAGAATGTCCCTATTTTGGTCTTCGTTCTCTCTTGCTATCGTTCTTAGCGGTTCGCTGAGCCAGTGGAACTGCTGCTTTCTCAGCTGTCACTTTGCTAACTCTGGGTAGCGCGAGAGGTCTCGATCTCCTCGTCGACGCTCTAGAAGCCCCGGCCGGCAGTCTCGCCGACGATCCTTTTCTCCTCGCAGCAGATCGCAAAGCCGAGACGATTATCGCCGTGGTCGCGACCGCTCTCCCATGACTGGGACAGGTGCAACAAGTGGAGGCCCATCGGCAGGTTACAGCGGACAGCCTCCGCAGCGCTCATTCGAGGATAGGTCTGCGGCTCGAGAGCAAATGATGAGTAACATCCGGGACACCTCTCAACAGGACCGACGAGTCTACGTCGGCAACCTTTCTTACGACGTAAAGTGGCACCACCTCAAGGACTTTATGAGACAGGGTGAGGTTTTCGCTATATGAGGAGGGCTGTGACGGGAACTGACGATTGAGTCTACAGCCGGAGAAGTTCTCTTTGCCGATGTGTTACTGCTTCCAAATGGAATGTCGAAGGTGGGCTTCATCGCGTAGTTTTTGGTTGGCTTTCTTTTGTGGTCTTCTTCCCCCTTGGTTTGATGGACGATTGGATTGACGGGTTGGGACGTTGTCCTGGGAGTTTGTAGGGATGCGGGTAAGTCTAAGTTCATGTGCGATGAAAAATATATGCCCCTGACTGACTTCTATTCTTCAGTATTGTGGAATATGCGACAAGAGAACAAGCTCAACAAGCTGTCGCACAGCTCAGCAACCAGAATCTCATGGGACGCCTTGTTTACGTTCGAGAGGTAAGTAGGGCATGGTACCGGTTGCCGAGCTGCTGCTCACGGTTTCGCCAATAGGACCGAGAGGCCGAGCCCCGATTCACTGGAGCCACTGGTGGACACCGTGGTGGATTTGGAGGTGGCGCGCCTGCATTTAACCCAGGATATGGTGGTGTAATGGGAGGTGGTGCTGGTGGTGGCGGTGGCCGCCAGATCTATGTTGCCAATGTTTGTTGAAGTCGACGACTCCCCTAGTCTGCCCTGTCATTCTAACAACGCACAGCTCCCGTACAACGTGGGATGGCAAGACTTGAAAGATCTTTTCAGACAAGCGGGTAAGTTGTGGCAGCCACAAGCTTTAATTATTCACGCCGCTAAAGCGTCGTTCAGCTCGCACGGGTGGTGTCATCCGTGCTGATGTCCACATGGCCCCGACGGTCGCCCAAAGGGCTCAGGCATCGTTGTTTTTGAAAGCCCCGACGACGCTCGCAACGCCATCCAGCAATTTAACGGATACGACTGGCAAGGTCGCAACATCGAGGTTCGTGAAGACCGATTCGCCGGAGGCGGTGGCGCGGGCTTCGCTGGACGCGGCGGATATGGAGGAGGTATGAGAGGAGGCTTTGGTGGGGGGGGTTTTGGCAGAGGAGGCTTTGGCGGCGGCCGGGGCGGTTTCGGATTTGGCGGTGGCCGGGGCGGTTTCACTGGTGGCTCTCACGGTGGCTTTGATGGCCCTCCTCCTTCTGGCCCTATCCCTCCGAATCCCTTCACTGACAACGCTACTGCTGGGACCGAGAAGGGTGAGGCAATTTATGTCCGAAATGTGAGTACATATCCAACTCTCCATGTGTTATCCACTACTTTCTATTCAAACAGAGGTCCAGTTGCTAACTCGTACGATAGTTACCTTGGTCCACAAGCAACGACGACCTTGTTGAGTTGTTCACCACAATTGGAAAGGTTGAGCAAGCTGAGATTCAGTACGAACCAAGTGGCCGCTCTCGAGGCACCGGCGTCGTTCGCTTTGACTCTGCCGACACAGCGGGAACATCGATTTCCAAATTCCAAGGCTATCAGTATGGTGGGCGTCCCCTCAATCTTAGCTTTGTCAAATATCTAAACCAAGGTGGGGATGAGAATATGGAGACCGATCCCCACGGCGGTTTAACCCAGGATCAAATCATGTAGACCTGTTGAAGCCGGAGACATGTGATTTTGGTTTGCCACATTGAGCATGGGGTCTCTGTTTCGAGGCGGAATTGACAGAATTGCATACCATTCGACACGCAGCTCGAAAGAAGGGAAAGGAAGGAAGGCAGGAAAAAGTGAAGGAGGAGGGAATCTTGCGAGATGGACACAGTCCCAGTTGATATTTTGGAGGTGTGTTTATTGCTCTGGAAATGTTAAGCGAGGGTTATCTCGGATTGCCAAATGAATGGCAAGGCTTCCCGAGTACTGCCAGATGAGAATAGTCTTTCGCAGTTTTTTCTTCTTCAAAATGACATTGGTATGGTAAAAGCATCGTCATGAAAAGGAGAGGGGGCAGTCGCAATTCTAGATGGAGTAAATTATCTGGGCGTGGTGGGCTGACTGGTGACAAATATGGGCCCGCCTCGATATAACGACGGAGATTAACTACTGGTCGATCTGGGCAATGTGTGTGGGCTATTCAGATTGAAATCGAGTCAATCGGTGGTGATAGCAGGGGTAGCAGAAGTATCAAGGCCATTTATTTTTTCTACCTATTCTACGACAACCCTACAAGCCAGGTGCAGAGAAGGTCTTCCTGGTTGACAGCGGAAACACGATGGGCTGTGGTCGTCTAGCGATCTATGACTCGTTCATGTCCTAGGCACGAGACTCTAGGAGTGTATCTGGAGGTTGATGGAGATTTTAGCACGAACACCTGTCAGGGTCTGTTTGCTATGTTGTGTGGCTTTAGAGGGTGTTTGACTCGTAGGCGAGTAAGAAATTTGTGGGCATTGCGAGCAAGAGGTCCTCGTCTACATCAGGGACAAGCTGTACAACGTGTATGCGTATGTAGTGGCCAGGAGATGGAAAGTTGACGGAGGGGGTAGACATATTAATTGGTGAGCGTAGGGATTGTCTAGGAGACATCCGAGGCTTGATGATTGGCAATAAGTCCTAGAGAGCGAGTCGGAACAGGAGGCGGCATAGGTGGCAGTGCCTACCCGTGAATTGCATCACAAGGGCTAACTAAGGCAAGTTGCTCGACCAGGAGTGTTCTACTCAGACATCCGTTAAGTAGGTGGAATAGGGACTTGTAGATGAGGCTGTTAGACTACTCCCACACGACACTTACAAGGATCCAAAAGGCTATCTATTACTACATATTACATAAGAAAGCATCTATAGCAGCCAAAGGTTCTCAGCAGCGCCACCAGGGTACGAGCAGTCGTGACTAATGTAGTAGTAGTCTACGTAATTACCAAGATCGTAAACATTAGCATGTAAACATAAATAAATAACTGAGTTATCTCTTTCCCCTCCTCTCTTGCCCCCCCCCCCCCACCCCCCCCCCCCCCCCCCCCCCTCCTTCCCCTCCTCCGTCTTCTACATCGATATGTTTTTATTTTTCGGTTACCCTTTTAGATATAAAAAAAAGATGAATCTTATAGTTCAAAGGTCAGAAGATCTTAGACCATGATCAGAACAGCTTGTCGCCATACCTCAGCTCGATTGATTAGCCTGGCCAAAAAAATTATTCAGGCTTTTGCGACAGTACCTGGTACTAGACCTCCAGACTGCATTTCGAAAAGGCTCTTTCTCTCGACAGGCTAGTACTTATATGCGCACGAGTGAGCACTCAACAGATTTGAGTAGCATTATCGATTTATGCTTGCAATATTGTTCTAAATGAGGTTGTGTCTAAGAATATTTTACAACAAGGGCTGCTAGAGGCTATACAAGCCGTAACTCAAATACACCAGACCAAATTTATTCGCAACACATTTTACCTTGGAAGCTAGGGTGAGGGTAAGGGTGTCAATACTTATATATCCCAATGCCTAGACACACCGCAGTTGGCAAAGCCCAGCGTTTACGCCCCTTATTGCCAGGGCTGGATACACGGACGCCGTTGGTGGCAACAAAACCCATTCCAAAGTTGAGGAAGAATACCGTGAGGGTAGCCTGCAAGAATTGTCGTAAGG
The DNA here is from genome assembly GCA_009828645.1 of Calcarisporium arbuscula. Lineage (NCBI taxonomy): Eukaryota > Fungi > Ascomycota > Sordariomycetes > Hypocreales > Calcarisporiaceae > Calcarisporium > Calcarisporium arbuscula. Next base: position 218,820 of record WBSA01000032.1, read on the forward strand.
GTAGATCCAAGGTATGTGAATGTATGCTAGAGATGTATAGAACATCGCTTATGAACATATTATTTTCCTGGCAGTGTTCTGGCGAGCGGCCAGCATGTCATCGCTGTGTGCAGCGGCGCCTGGAGTGCTATTATACTACACAACCAGGCGAGACAACAGCACAGGCCCTCACACGAAATTACCATGACCTGAAAACCAAATCAACGGTTCATGAGGAGTTGTTTGATTTGCTGAAACGACTGCCGGACTCAGAGGCGCTGGATATCTTGCGAAGGATCAGATCCGGAACCGATATCTCAACAATTCTCAGCCATGTCAAGGCTGGGGATATTTTGCTTCAAATGTCTGTACTGCCCGAAACTCGGTTTCGATACCAATTTCCATATGGATCGGAGATGCCTGAACATTGTGTTTCAAACAATCCTTATCTAGATTCGCTGGTCTATGAGGCGGCATCACTTTACTCCCCAGACACACAACACTCCGGTTGGCCGGAGAGCGCTGCTTCCAATGCAAATCTGGGCCGTAATGAATACCAAGACATCTACATAAAGCCATTCCATGCGGCTCAAGTTATTGAACCTCGACTCTTTGACAGTAAAATATCGTCCTGGACTACTGTTTGCGATGACGATGTGCTCATGAGAGATCTTCTCAGCGTCTTCTTGCGTTGCGAATACCATTTCACTGCGGCCTTTCAGAAAGATTATTTTCTCGACGACTTGGCTGCGAGGAGAGGGGAGTTTTGCTCGTCTCTACTTGTCAACATCGTTCTTGCCTATTCTTGTGTATGATCTTCCTAACTTCGCTAGAATTGACTCCTCTCTCATATAATCCCAGGTTTGCTACCCACGTTTCTTGAACCGTGCTGAATATTGGAATCCTCATACGCTGGTGTATCGCTTTCTTGCTGAAGCAAAGCGCATTTGGGAGCTAGAGTCTAACGAAGCGACTGTCACTACCATACAAGCCGGTATCCTGTTTAGTGTCTTCTATAACCTATGCGGCCTAGACGAGATTGGACAACCCTACAGAATCCATACTGTCACCTTGGCTCACAAACTTCGGCTCTTTGACATCGCCGTGGAGGGACAAAGTGATAGAACCCGGAATGGTCGTGAATTCGCTGCATGGACTCTATATAATTGGGAAACGTAAGTACGTTTATTTGCGAGGCAAGTCGGCCACTAAATGATCCAGGCTCGTCGGTTTCTCATTCATGCACTCTCCCCTCCTCAAGGAGCCTCCCAAATGGCGCCTTCCAGATCCGTCCAACGACGCACAATGGTATGGAGAAATATGGGTCAAATATCCCTTAAGCCAGAGCCTCACACCATCCTATTTTGGTGAAGTATTCAGAGCGAAATGCAAGTTTCGGGTCATCATGAATGATTTCTGTCAGGCAGCATATTCGGAGGGCTCAGGGGTAACCCTCGACAAAGCCAAGCAACTTCTTTCGCAGTTAAAACGTTGGTACGAGGACCTATCCGGCCCGCTTATGCCAAAGACAGTTGTATTGCCTGGACAGTTGCAACTTCAGTAAGTAGCGCCAGTGTTAAGGCAATTCATGCATAAAGAGGCTCTCTTTATCTGCATCCTCCACCAACTGAATTTTACTGATGTCGGATGATAACAGCATATATTACCATCATCTTATACTTGCAATATATGAGCCTCTCCTTGATACTGAAACGGACCAAGGACAGTTTCTGCAGCAAGTCGTCGCTGATGCTAGAAAACATCTCGAGACCCTTGTCCGGCTATATTTCATCCGTCACGGGTTTGAAGCCATGGATCTCTTCATCGTTATCCCTCTCATGCTTGCCGCCACTAACTGTCTTGATGCCATTGACGAGCATACGCCTGTGCATAGACTCGAAGCTTTGCGATCCACGCTCATCTTGGCTGCAAGGGGGCTGTATAGTCAGCGCCGGAACCACTATTTGGCAGAGGCGCTTTTTCGGGTCATCCGGGGCCGAATGCGACCTCAAGAAGTTTCCCTCTTGAAAGGTACAATACATCTAGATGAGGACGACGCTGATAGTAAAAAGGATACTAAGAGGGACATGGCACAACCTGTGCGAAGTCATTGGCCAGTCAGCGTTGTCAGAAAGAAGGAGGATCTGGATTGTCACGTTTTGACAAATCTCGTGCAAAATTATGCTCACTTGAATGTGGAAGAAGACGAAGAAGAAAGCCCATAACGACGCGTGATTTTTTGATGGGGATTGAGGCATCGAGGGGTCATGCATTCACGAATTACCGCTCAACAAACTTGAGGCCTCTTGAGTAACTAACAGGCGCCCTTGCAGTGCTGAATATACTACCATTGGCTGTCGCGAGCACGGAAGACAAGTAGCCGCCTCATACAATCACAGTCTACCCCTTGATTAGATCTTCTGGTAAAACCGCCCGATGCGTGTAGGACTTTGACAGACCGCTATTGATGTAATAATTGTTGGCGGGATATGCCTGGATCAAGCCGGACAAGAAATGGGCGCGTGTATAGCGTGAGAGGGAAGTAAAATAGTTTGATTATGGTGCCACCAAGCATATAAGACGGACATATTCTTCTAAAAGTCCAAGAACTTATTCGGCTCTTTGATGCCCTCACCCTCCCTGTACTCGTCACTGTTCCTCATGAGTATACCTCTTCCAACCATTCCATCCCACTTAGCTTTCATACTTCGAGATGCTATTGTTCATGTCCAGAGGCTCTTACCTGTGGCGACGTGCAAACACGTAAACAAATTGTAGGCATACTTGTGGAATGGGGCTAGATGCCGTGTGTGGTGTGATTTGGTTGATCTATGAGTTCTACATAGTGGATGATTTCTTGCAAACAATGACGGATATAGGAGCCAAATTACGCGGGCTAAACATTCTGCCTAGAAAAATACACGTTTAGCTCGTTAATGAGGCTTTGCACGTACGAGATGCCACACTACAGGTCTCCGCGGTCAGGTTGGATATTGTGGATGAAGCAAGACGCAACCAGGTCTTGGCTCTACCAATACACAAGGACCTTACAATGCCATCTCCTAGGAATTGGCCAGTGATGACGTCTTGGAGCTTGCGCTACTCTCATGCTTTGCCAATCGACCGCTCCAGACCCCAGACTCTGGTCGAATAGCTGCCCTTCCTTCGCGGGCTAGTGGGATTGAGCTGCCAAGCTTGCCAGCTCCTCCGAGGCTGAGCAGGAGTCACATCTTTGACGCTTCACTGGTTGCTGTCGGGCGGCTGGCTGCATCAAGTGAGCCAGCCCCAGCCCGCCCTGTCCCCAGCTTGTCCCGCAACTCCTCCAGCAACTTAAGCGTTTGCACAGCCCACCTCATACACAAATGCCGCCGACCTCTACTCGACGGATTCACAACTGCATTGTTGATTGGCCGATTGCATATGGCAGCACCAGCTATCTATCAACTGGAGTACTAGTATACTAGTGGAGAGCAGCAGCTACTTAGTCTTGGCTGTGCATCTGGGAAATCGCCTTGGTTTCATATGTCGCGCTTCTAGTTCAATTTCTTTCCCCGCCATTTGTCTCCTTGGTATTATACTCTGTTTTGCCTGCTGCTTATGGATTACTGGCGGCGAACAGAAACGAGTCAACGCCACACCTCTTCTTACATTGGTTCAGCTTTCACGGAGGGTGTTGGAGAACTGACTTGTTAGTGAGGGGTGCCTGCAACCTATCCAACCAGGCACTAGGTGCAATTGATGGCGATTGACGTCTGCCGACTGGTATAGATCACCGCACGCAATCTACTCATCACTACGGCGAACTCTGTATGGATAGACTCCTCAAGTAACTAGTGCGAGCAATACGAGGCAGCGCCAACGGCATGGCACACCGCAATACCTACGCGTCGCCCCTACTGAATCCGTAGCCCTGCTCATCTGGGGCTTGTCAGCCAAGACTCCTGGACCATAAATTAAGCTTAGAAAGTAAGCTTAAATCGGAGTCAATGCCAAGGGTGTGCGTGATGGGGTTAGTGACTAGGTGGTTCCAAGACCCATTCGGCCGACCTTCCTGTGTTCGTGGCATTACGAACAACCAACTACTATTAATCCAGGCTTGGGAAATCACGGCATCTCGACTACCCGCAGCTGACAGGGGCTTTGCTGGTCGTATTTCCGGACCCTTCGCCATCCGCGCAACTCTGGATGGGGCGCCCAGTCGATTCATCCTCTTGGTTGCCCTTTCAGGCGATGCTCCCCATTACCATGCAGCAAGAAACGTAACAACAGTCAGCCCAAGTTCGAACAGAAAAGCAGAAACACGAAAAGTCGACTTATGCGTTTCTCTTAGTATCTCACCGCAATGGCATCACGGAGTTGGTCAGCCGCTGGTTGAACCCAACAACAAACGCAACTGACCTTGCAGGAGGATTCGCGGACTAGCAGTGTTGAACGACCATCAAAGGTTGAGGAGGAACTGCATCGCCCTCATCATGCCAAGCAGAGAGCTAAAAAATTGGCTGAACGACCGGATCGTGGCTCCCCCGTCTTGGCCCCCTCACCAAAACCTTCAAAGAGTCCAGAGGTAGCAAGTAAGTCACCTCCATTATCTTTTCGGGGCCATTTCCCTGCTCGTTCAATGACTAAATCGCATTAGTGGGTTGCCTGCCATGACTCAAGTTATGAACTTGCTTAGTAGATGAATTGCCATGGGAATGCAAGTGTAGTAACGTCGAAATAGACATCGGTGCATACAAGAGTTGTCTATATATAAGTCGTTATATGCCACTTTGAACATACATCCGGACAACTTGAATACTTCATCACCATAGTCACATATCACCCCCATTTGCTTGACGAACACGTATTCGAAATGAAGGCACATCTTATTGCCCTTAGTCTCGCCCTTGGAGCTTGTTGCTCTCCAGTACAAAGTGATCTGTCTAGCAGGACCAACAACAAGGGCAACCCGCCCTTTACCTTTACTTCAACTTACAGCGTTGCAGCTCGCCCGGACTTGGTGGTTGACGCCGGGAACAAGTTTACAGGAGGACTGAACGGCGCTTCGGGCATATTCAACTACGGCATCAACTCACATGAGAACATCATCTGCTATAACATAACTCTTGACGGCTTCCGGGGTGAATACCAGTCCCCAGCAAAGACTGCTACGCACATTCACCAAGCCCCCGCCGGAAAATCAGGGCCGCCACGGTAAGTCCTGTTCATGTTTATTTTCGATTTGCATCTTTCCTTGCTCTGGGGTAAAGCGGGAAGTTGAGTGAACGGAAAAGAGAATATATGCTAACTATTACAATTGCAGCATTGCGTTCCCTAACCCAGAGGGCTCGAAGGGAGGGCGACGGAGCAGTGTTGGATGCGTCAAAGGGCCATTTGTCAGTGGTGTCATTGTAGATGGTCAAGACACCGGCCTTGGTTTTCATGTTAAACAGATTGAGCGCAATCCCTCTGACTTCTTCACCGATGTGCATTCGAGCCTAGCGCTCCCCGGTGCCGTCAGAGGCCAACTTGGTGGCAAGCAATGCACCTAGGACCCGACTTATGAGAATAAGATATGGCGTGAAACGCGGTAGCTCATATTCAGAATAGTCATTAATTAGTCCGATAATTGGTCCGAGTTACAGTGCAAATTCTGTTCACCCCCCCCCCCCCCCCCCCAAGCTTGCTTCAATGAATAGCCTGGGGCGAGAGGTGTGCAGAACGCTCATCCTAAAGACTAGGCCATGTTGTGAGTCTCCTTCACCGTGCAGCATCTACCGCGCTGCAGGTGATGCTGCGTAGCAGTGGCTAAAGCAGGAGTCATAGCCAAAAGTGAATAACATAAAATAATCGGCTATGTTGCCTACTGCATAGACCCGACGTCTCTTTGCGCCTCTGATTTTTAAGTATTACGACGGAAGTCCTGGGCAATCCGAGGGCGGCCAATCTCTATTCTGCCTGCTAAACTGGGAAACTTTTATAATGGTAAGAACCAGGAGATGCATTATTATGGTGCGGTCTTTTTTCTTTTAGCCTTTGCCTTCTTCTTACTGCGGTCCCTTGGCTTTAAAGCCGTCATTCCAGTCTTGCAGACGTCTGCATATCGTGTATAGAATTCGTCCAGTTCGCGGGGCTGAACCACAGTGGAAAGCTTTATTTTTTTGGGCCGGTCTCTCTTAGACTTGCCGTTTGTTGCACGGACGATGACAGGGACCGGCTGATCGAGGGAGAGGTCGGGAAGTGGATGTTGAGTACTAGAGAAATCCTGATCATAGGATACTGCCAGGGAGTCAATAGAGGCCATCTAACAAAGACTACAACGACGGCCGACACAAGACGATCTTGGGAGAGAGGGAGAGAGCTCGAGTTACACCTTACGTCGTTTTTGTGTCAAGTAAATAGCACCATGGTCGCTTCCCTTGCGGCCCTGGAAGAGCTCGCTGAGTTTGTGGAAAAACTGGATCGCATGCAGTTAGCGGCAAGGTATTTTGCACATAAAAATTGCCCTACAGCGCCGTATCACTCACCTCTTCTCTCCCTAAATGTTGCGAACCCATGGCCTCTAATCGAGGCGAATGAGTGTCTAAAGGGTATGTGTTGTTTCTCGGTATAGGTGTGTTGCCGTCGGTAAGAAACGTGGCAAGGATTACTTGGAAGTTGGGCTCAACAGTCAGAACGACTACCCCGCCTCCTGCTTGTAATGTGTCAGCAGCCCCAGGTTGTATGATGATCCCTTTTATTGAACCGCAGCAACGTAATTGTGTTACTTGATTGTCCTTACTATTATTCCCCGCTTCTTGCTTGAGAATTTAGGATATTTTAGTACACTAGGCTTACCTAGTGTTATTTAACATATAACTTTCTATTATTATATATAAGATTTATTCTTATTATTCCAACTATAAGCCTTAAGTAGAGTGATACAAAGTTATATATTAAATTATCTTAGTTAAGCTTAATATATATAAATAACCTAAATTCTTAAATAAGAGATAAATATAATAAACTAGCCTTGAGATATATTATAGAGAATTATTGATTCTTTTATTAATATACTTGAGGAAGATTCCTTAAGTAAAGAGAAGGTCCTCTTTGCTATAGTATTAGATTTTAAATAAAGTATTACTAAAAATTAAAAGTTAGTAAGCTAGATAACTAAGAACTTATAGCAAGCTTATAATATATATATAATAACCTCCTTAATATCTTAATACTGCTTAATTATTATATAAGTTAGTCCTTATCCTTCTACTATAATTATATACCCCTGTGGTTTTAAGGCTATCTAATTAGAAATCTCTACCTTAGGTATCTATAGCCTAATTAGCCTATTTAGCCCCTGATAATAAGTAATATTATATATATAAATTATAAAATAATAATTAGTAGCTCTTATAATTATTAAAATAAGAGATTTATATTTAATAAAGTAAGTAATAATCTTTTACTTTTTTAAAGTAGAAGATATTTTATAAAGTAATAAATTAATAATTAAAAGATTTTAAAAGTAATAAAATAATAATAAAAAATTAAATAAATAATAATAATATATATAATAAACTAGCCCTAGAGTATATTATAGATAGATATTAATTCTTATATTAATATACTTAAAGAAAAAGATTCTTTAAAATAAATAGAAAATAAGTTCCCCTTTTACTATAGCTAAGTATAGTCTATACCTAAGCTCCTTACTCTAAGGATAACCTAAGCTAAAGCTTAAGTCTATAATATATCTCTTTACTAATAATATACCCCTAGGTTATATATAAACTATTTTAGATATAAAGTATCTTTAGAGTATTAGTAGAGTATTAATAAAGTATTAGTATTATTATCTCTCTATAGGTATAGTTTATATATTTTATTTACCTTCCTAGTAATATTACTCTACTATCTTACTTCTCTTCTTACTTTTTCTTATCCTTCTTTCTTTTAACTTTATAATCTATATTATATTTTTATAATTTCTAAATTATTTTATTATCTCTTTATTATATTTTAAAGTAACTCTAGTAAGATAGAGAATAAGACTTGCTCTTAGAGATAGTAGTCTTAGTTATATAGATTCCTAAGTATTAATATAAGTAGTAATATTATAATAGCTAGAATAGTATACTCTTCTTTATTATTATTATTATTTCTTAAAATTAATTATTTAATATCTCTTTATTAAGTATATTATTATAATAACCTATTTAATTAAATAAAAATATATATTATTATATTAATTAGAACTATTAATAGTCCCCTTATCACAATTTACAAGTCTATGACTCTCATGATCCTACGAGTACGATATTCAGTTGGGCCTGCCTAGTGGTTGGGTTGTGTATGTGTTCTCTCTATCTCACTAGAAAGCTACTACTTAAAGTAGGTATATCCTAGCTCTATTCTAGAAGAAGGTTAAGAGTGCGCTAGAGTTAGCTATAAAATTAACTCCTATATTTTTAGAGGTTAGAAAGATATTTAAATAAGTACTATAGGCTACTTAGTTAGATATTTATATTATATATTTTATATATACTTAGGTATCTATTAGTTTTACTTTACTTACTATATTTATATTACTTACTACTCTTTTCCTAGGAAATAATATCTTAATTTTAATAAATTAGTAATTAATATTTATATTATTTTAAAATAATATTAATATTATATAATAATAGTAGCTATAAATAATATAAAATATTTAATTATTTATATAAAGTAATTAAATTATAATATAAAATACTAATATTTTAAATAAAGAGTTAAGATTACTAGTTATATATATTCTCTTTTATTTCTTTTTTTTTACTCAATATTAACTATTTTCTTAAATAATATTAAAATATAATTAAATATATCTAAATTAAATATAAGAATATTTATAAAAATTATAATATAGCTATTACTAATTAAATTAATTAAATATTAAACTAGATAATAGAGTTCTTTTATATATAAACTACTACTTTATAAGCTCTTATTATTAGTCTTATTATTAATAATTTACTTTTATTAATATAATTAATATCTTTATATTATTTAATTATAATATCCTCTTCTCTTATATAAAATATTATTATAAAGGCCTAGTAAACCTTAAGGGATTTAGAATTAAATTTAAAAAGATTATTAAAGAGTAAGAAAGTAGCTTTTATTATTACTATAAAATAATAGAAATAGTAAGAATTATAATACTAGAAGAAGTACTTATAGAATTAGGCTTATATTAAATAACTTTTTATAATATTTAAGTAGTTAGTTTAGAGGTTTTTTTTTTAAATAAAGTTATCCTAGTATTTATATATATATAAGCTATTATTATTTTATATATCTTCTTATTTCTCCTTAAATTTTTATAATATTAAAGTATTTATAAAGTAATCTAGAGATTTTTATATAAAGATATTATATTTTTTCTATTTAATTAATATATTATATTTATTTCTTTACTTTTATATATTCTTTATAATTAAAATTTTCTTAATATAATATTTTCTATAAATATCTTATTATTAGAAAAGAGAACTTATATTAAACTTAAGTAGAAATTTAAAAGAACTTATAAAAATAATAAATTAATAATAATATATTTAATAATATTTATATAAAAAAACTAAGTAAATCTCCTTAAATATATTAAATTAAATTATAAAAAAAATATTATTATAATTATATATTTTATATAAGCTAATTAAGTTTTTAACTTAAGTAATTTAATTTAATATTTTAAAAAGAGAGCTATATTTTATTACTTACTTAAAAGTATTTTATTAAATATTTTAAATAGTTTAATATATTTCATTAATATTATTATATAAAGGCTATTATAATTTATATTAACTCTATATTTTTATATAAATAAGTTAGAAATTAGATTATATAATCTTTTAGTAATATAACTAATTTAAAAGATATTTATAAATTAGATATAATTAAATAAACTACTTATATATTAAACTAAATTAATATTATATTTATTTAAGAGTTTATTTAAGTTTACTTTTATAATAGAGAATATTTTATTATTTATAAAGAGCTAGTAAGAAGATAAATATATTAACTAGTTAAATTATAAAAAGGTTATATAAATATATAAAATTACTTAAACTTCTTAATTTATATAGTTTATATACTATTTATTATAAATAATAAGTTATCTAATAATAAATTAATTTTATTTTAATTAAAGTATATTAAGTAATTTTCAATTACCTTTACTTAATTTATTTTAATTAAAGGTATATTAAGTAATTTAAAATTACTTTACTAATTTAATTATAATTATTAATAACTTAATTAAAAAGTTGTTTAAAAATATTATTAAATATCTTAAAAATTATTTTATATATATATTTACTAATATAAATATTATTACTTTTAATTATATATACTTTATTAGCTAATTTATAATAATTATTAAATAATATAAGTTATTAAAATCTTTTATTAATAAATTAATTATAAAGTTAATTAAAATTTATTACTAGAACTAGTTTAATATAAATAATAATTATAAAAAGCCTTAGTACTAGTAGTAGAAGATATAATTATTATAATAATAATAGTTCTAAATAAACTACTTATATTTATAAATATATGTATTTTAGTAATATTAATAATAAAAAGATAAAATATATTATTATAATTTAAATAGTTTATTATATATAATTTATAAACTTTCTATATTATTATTATTAATAATAATTTCTATATTAATAATTAAAAGTAGTTGTTATATATTAATATCTTATATATAGTAATAAATATACTTTAGATTACTTTTAAGTAGTGATAATTATAAGAAATTTCTATAAGCTTTATTATATTATATAAATATTCTTAATCAGATGATATTCTCTTAAATATTCTAATGTTTAAACGGTTTATAAATAAATATTTATAAAGAGTATATATTTTAAAAAACCGAGAGGGGCGGGAAGGAGGGTGAAAGGGGCGAGAGAGCGAGAGAGGAGCGAGAGAGGAGAAGGAGACGGGGGGAAGGAAGGAGAGAAGGGACAGAGGGAGGGGGGAGAGAGAACCCGGCGGAGGAGAGGAAGAGAGGAGAGGGGAAAAGTGAAGGGAAGAACGAAAGGCCAAGGGGAAAAGGAGAGGAAAAGAGAAAAAAGGAAGGGAAGGGGAAGAGAGGGAAGAGGGGAAGAGGAAAGAAAACGAGAGAAAAAGAGGGAAGGGCGAGAAGGAAGAGAAAAAGAGGAAAGCAAGGAGAGAGACGGGAGAAGGGGAAGAGGGAAAGGGGAAAAGAAAGGGAGGGAGAAAAAGCGCGGGAGGAGAAAAGAGGGATATCGCTTTACGATTTAAAAATGAAAGTAGATAAAGTAATATGATTATACGTAAAAGTTTTTTTTATAGTATAATAAATAACTTTGTAATATTTGTTTAAGTAATGTACGGTAAAAATAATGAAATTTTCTAAAAGTTATTAAAGAAAACATAAAAATATAAAATAATATAAATTGTAAAGTATTTAAATATTAAATCTTTTTAATTTTTTAATAAAATAGATATTTTTCTTAATAAAGTAAGTAATATAAAAAGTTAATAATATAAGCAGAAAGGGAAAAGAAAAGGCGGAGAAAAGGGAAGAAACGGAAAGAAAGAAAGGGAGAAAAGGGGAGGAGAGGGGTCGGAGGGGGAAAAAAAGAGGGGCGAAGGGGAAATGGAGGAGGAGGGCGCGAAAGGAAAGGAGAGAAAGAAAAACACGCGGACGGGAAGAAGAGAGGGAAAGGAGGGGACTGGGGGGAAAGAAAAGGATAGGGATTAATAGTAAGATATAAGTTAATAGTATTAAAGGAATGTCAGAGTATAGAGATCTTCTTTATATCATTAGTTAATTTCTCTGTCCATAAAATTACAATATTATTTAAAAGATATTAATAATAAATACTTTAAAGGAGTCTTTAAAGCTTAGTTATAGATCTCTAGCATATTATTAAAGCGCATTATTAAATTAAAGAGAGAAAGAAGCGAGGGGAAAGAATCTAAAAGGGAAGGATAAAAGAGGATAAAGGGCGTAGGGACGGGGAATAAGGAAGCGCGGAAAAGATGAAAAGAGATAGTAAAAGGTAAGAAAAGGAAGCGAGGGAAGAGGAGAAGAGACAGGGGCGCTAAGGATAAAAAGAGGAAAGAAGAGGGGACGGAAGAAGGGGAGGAAAGCGAAGAAGGGAGAGAAAGGAGGAACGAGCGCGAGGGGAGAGAGAAAGAGAAGGGGAGGACGAGGAGGAAGAAGCGAGGGACTGAAAGCGAACGGTGGAGGAAGGAAAGGAAGAAGGGAGGAGGAAAAGGGAAGGCAAGGAAGGGGAGTAAGAGAGGAGAAAAAGAGCGGAAAGGAACAGGGAGAAAGGAAGGATGGGAAGCGGGGGAGAAAAGAGAGAGAAGAAGGAAATGCGAGGGGAAGAGAAGAAGGAAGGGACAAGCGAGGGCGGGAGGAAAGAGAGTGAGAAAGGAGAAACGGGAGAGAAAAAGGTGAAGAAAAAAGAGAAGGAAAGGCGGGGGGAGGGAAAGAAGGAGGAAAGAGCAAGGATGGATAGGAGAAGAAGAAGGGCCGGAGAAGGGAGAAGAGGAAGTAGGAGAAAAGAGGAAAAAAAAAGAGGGAGGGAAGGCGCGTGCAAGGAAGGAGAAGAGAGAACAGAGGGGGAGAAGGGGGGAAAGGAGAAAGAAAGAAACGAGGAAGGATAAAGGGCGGGAGAAGAAAGGGAGGGACGGGGCGGAGAGAAGGGAGGAGAAGGGAGAAAGAGGGCAATAAGAGAAGAAGAGAAGGAAAGGAAGGGGGAAAAGGAAGAGGGCGGGAGGAAAGCGAAAGAAGAGAAAAGAAAACGAGAGAAGAGGAAGGAGCGAGAGGGAAGAGAGAAGAAAGGGACGGGAAAGAGGGACGAGGGGGAGGAGAGGGGGAGTTATTATATTAAATATATATAATTAAAAAAATATAAAAGTTTATAGTTAAATTTTTATATATTTATTTACTTATTCATTATAATAATATAATAAATTTCACTTAGATATTATAAATCTAAATTATTAAGAAAATTAAAAGTATAAATAAAAGTATTTTTATTTTTAATTTCTATTTTTTATTCTTTTAATATAAAAATAATATAAAGAGATAATATAAAGTAAATATTAAAGTAGTTTTTATATAAAATTTAATTTAAAAGTAATATATTTTTCTCTTTATTAATATTAAATAAAGCCTCTACTTTAACTATATTTAGAACTTTAATAAAACTAGATATTTAAAGAAACTTATAAAATAATTATAAATAATATATTAATAAAAATTATAATATATATAAATACTACTAGCTTTATATTTCTAGAGAATATTTTAAATAAGTTAAGTAATATAATATAAGATATTATTTTTCTATTTTTTTTAAATTAATAAATTAAATTATTATTTTTTATTTTTTAATTTTTATAATTATATATTTACTATATTAATATTAGATATTATTATATTATTATATTATCTTAAGCTAGAGTTAAAGCTTATAAAGCTAGGATTTTATATATTTATAAAATCTCTTTTCTAATTAATAGAACTTAATATTTATAATAATATTATAATAAAAGTTTAATTACTTTTATATAATTATTTTATAAAATTCTTTATTTTAAATTATATTTTTTTATTTTTTTAAAAAAATAAGTACTAGAGATATATTAATTTAATATTATTATTTTAAATAAAGTCTTTTATTATTATTAGTTTTTATTTAAATTATATATAAAAACTAGAGAATAATTTATTATATTTTTATTTTAAATATTTAAGTTTAATTTAAGTAATTTCTTATTAATAAAAATTATTAAAAATAATTTAAAGTAATTAAAAAATATTAATAAGTTTTTATGTTTTATTAGATTATTTACTTATAATAAGCTATTATTTAAAATTATATTATTATAAAAAGATTTTATTATAAAAATATAAATTAATTATTTATAATTCTTATAAAAACTATATTAATATATAATTTATATATTATAATAATCTTTTATATCTAGAAAGCTATATAATTTCTCTTATATAGCTCTTTAATTTAAAGTAGCTTCTTTATATAGCTAGAGAGTAGTATTAATAAAATAGCTATAAATTAAGCTAAGTTTATAAGAGTAGTACTAGGCTATTAAGTAAGCTAGGCCTTAATCTCTTTCTATTAAGTAATTAATTCTACTTACTAGCTTTATAGTTAATTAATTTAATTTTCTATAATTTCTTATATTTAATTAATTTATTTTATAAAATAAAAAATAAAATTAGAAGCTACTTTCTTTATTAATATATTTTCTCTTTAAAGTAACTTATATTTTTTAAGATTTAATATTATTATTTAAAGTATATTAACTATAAAAAACTAGCTCTAGAGTATATTATAAAATAGATATTAATTTTTATATTAATATATTTAAAAAAGAAGATTTTTAAAATAAATAGAAAATAAGTTCTCTTTTTATTATAGCTAAGTATAGTCTATACTTAAGCTCCTTACTCTAAAGATAACTTAAGCTCCTTACTCTAAAGATAACTTAAGCTAAAGCTTAAGTTTATAATAATATATAGAGATTTATATATTAAGTAATATATAAATTATATATTATATAAATAGCTATATATATTTATTTAAGTAATTTCTTATTTCTTTTTTTTATTTAAAAATTTATTTTTATATTATTATAAACTTAAATAAATATATAACTTTATTTTACTAAATTATAAAATATTTAAAATTTAAAAGAAAAAAATTATTTATTTATTTTTTATTTTTTATTATATTTAATTATTTCTCTTTTATAAAATTAATAGCTCTTATAAGTAAAGATTATAGCTTTAATAAATTATTTTATATATTTTTTCTTTATTTAATTAAGTTAACTAATATTATAAAGAAAAGATAGTTTATATTAAAATAGATAGATTAGTAAGGTATTATAGAAGTAGGAAAACCTTAGTTTACTACTTATATAAGTAGTAGATAGAGATTTACCTACTTGCAAGAGTAGTAACTAGATAGAAATAGGAATAACCTAAATAGATTAAATCTATATTTTAGAGCTCTATAGTATAGCCGAGCTATAAAGCAAGAATGCTAACTTATACTAACTCTTATTATAAAGAATATTCTATTACTTAAAAGGAGCTAATGAAAAGTAAATATATTAACTAACTAAGCTATAAGAAGAATATATTAAAATAAATAGAATATATATATAATCTAATTACTAAGTAAGCTTAATAAAATATTATATTTATAGAAATTTAAGAGTTATAAACTTATTAATTATAGTAAGAGATTTATTAATAATTTTAATTAATATAATAATATATAATTTTATTTAATTAAATAGATTATTATAATAATATATTTAATAAATAGATATTAAATAATTAATTTTAAGAAATAATAATAATAATAATAATAAAGAATATCTTATTTTAGTTATTATAATATTACTACTTATATTAAGTTCTAGGAATTTATATAACTAGAGACTATTATTTCTAAGAGTAAAGTCCTATTCTCTATCTTAATATAAATATATGAAATTACTTAAATCTCTTAATTTATATATTTTATATTATTATTTCTTTATAAGTAATAAGCTATTAATAATAAATTTATTTTAATTAATTTATATAAAGTAATTTAAAATTACTTTACTTAATTTAAGTTATAATTATTAATAATTTAGCTAGAGTTTTTTTTAAAAAATTACCAAGTATCTTAAAATTATTTTATATATTAAAAATAATATATTTACTAAATTTAATTAGTACTAATAATTATATAAGTGGTTTTAATAATAATACTTCTTAAAATATAAATAATATATAAATAAAAATGAAGTAATAATTATAAAATATTTAATAGTTAATTATTATATTTAAGAAACTTACTTCTAAATATAAATCTTAAAGTACTAAAAATCTTAGTATTTAGTATATATTATATTAAACTATATATTTATTAAAACTTATACTTTAAAAAGAATACACTTTATTAATTGTATTATTTAAGATTTATAACACACTTACTAAATCTCTAAATTATATTACTTTGGTATAAATCCTTCGTATATCTTGGTAGTTCAGGACAACGTGGGTTAATAAAGGTAACAAGTGTCCAACTAACAAGAACTGTCACTCACCCAACTCGTTCATACATATTCCACTGGCTCTCTCCTGACTAGACAGACATCTGGAGTCATGCATGCGCAATAGAGGGCATGTATGCTACTACCTGACTCTCAACCTTAAGTTTTACTAATACTTTCATCATATATAGCCTTAAATTACTCTGCCTTGATATGAATATCTGACCTCTTTGGCGGTTGATGCTCATCGTTTCCAACCATGCGCCTTTACCTTCCAGGACTGGCCATGACTGCCGGCTTACTAGCGACTTCTCGGGCAATGTCATCTCATGACATACCTACCGACCTACCTGTATCCTCACTGTTAACGTCGGCACAAGTACATTTGGCCAAAGGCGAGACTCACCAAGCCTTAATGTACTTCGACGCAGCCGTTGTCAGAGATCCGACCAATTATTTGACACTTTTCAAACGCGCCACGACTTACCTCTCGCTTGGTCGATCCAACCAAGCCACCAACGACTTTCACAAAGTCCTGGCCCTTAAACCCGACTTTGATGGGGCTCATTTACAACTTGCAAAAATCTTAGCTAAGGCAGCTGACTGGGACGCAGCCCGTACTGAATATTTAACTGCAGGCAAGGGGCTAGAGGCTCCCGAGCTAGTCGAGCTCGCCGAGGCTGAAAGTGCTTGTAGTCTCGCTTCAACAGCGGAACAAGCTAGCCAGTGGGAGGACTGTGTCTCTTACGCAGGAGCCGCCATCCTTGTCGCCTCTAGGTCAGCTCCTCTACGCGAACTTCGAGCCCGATGTCGATTCCAGCGAGGCGAGCTGGAGGAGGGCATGGGAGACATGCAGCACGTTTTGCAGATGCGGCCAGGGGACACAAGCCCACATATTGTCATTTCAGCCACTTCCTTTTTCGCTCTTGGCGATTTGGATACTGGGCTTTCCCAGGTCAGAAAGTGCCTCCACTCAGACCCTGATTCTCAAGTCTGTAAAAGGTTACACAAGCAAGAAAAAAACAATCTACAAGGACTATATGCGTGCCCAAAACCAACTCAACAAGGGGTCAAACCACCTCGGCTGGAAAAACTCTCGTAGGGACGCAAGAGTATGCTGGCCTTATCTCCATCGTCCAAGAGGAAGCGGACGCTTTGCAAAAATCCGGCAATATTCCGCCCCTCACCAGGATCAAATTACATGAAAAGCTTGTAGATATGGCTTGTCAGGCTTACTCTGAGGTAAGACGGAATATTTCCGATTGTCATTTCCATTCATTGCTTCCCTCGTCAACGAATACAATTCCAAATCCTATTTGGAACACCACTTATACCCGAACTTCACTCTAGTCCAATCTATCCCTTCGATCGTTTTGACCACGAATATGCTAATGCCTCTCACCTACGTTTAGTCAAATCACAAAGATGCCTCAGAGTATTGTGACACAGCGTTAAAATTAGATCTAAACTCCTTCTGGGGCATGCTATACCGTGGGGAAAACTCTACTTAAGCAAGAGGAGTTTGAAACCGCTATTCAAACACTAGAAAAAGCCGCCGAACTTCGACCTGACATGCGGGACAAGGTCAACCCTATTTTAAACAAGGCTCACATCGCACTCAAACGCAGCAAGACTAAAGATTATTACAAAGTGTTGGGCGTAGCGAACGATGCAGACGCAAGACAAATCAAGTCAGCTTATCGTAAAGCCTCAAAAGTCTATCACCCAGACAAGGCGGCCAAGATCGGCGTTAGTAAGGATGAAGCCGAGAAGAAAATGGCGGGTATAAACGAGGCGTACGAAATATTAAGCGATCCAGAGCTAAGGGCACGGTTCGACCGCGGGGATGACCCAAACTCGCATGAAAGAGGTGATCCATTCCAGGGCAGCCCTTTTGGAGGTAGTCATCCGTTCATGTTTCAGCAAGGTGGCGCTAGCGGCCAACGCCAATTCAAATTCCAGTTCGGTGGGGACGGTCCATTTGGGTTTTGAATACAACGTAGTTCGCATCGAACTCCAGCGAGACTCTTAATGTGCTTCTTCATAGCTGTTCTTTTTTTCTGTGTAGTTTAGAATTTTATGGCCAGCTGTATGTGGTAAAACCAGAACTCCTATAATGGACTAGCCTATTCTCGATTGCTTGCAGTTATTCATAGTAGTTTCGGCATAACACCATAGCGCATCTGCTAGGCACTACTAGTGTTTCTTCACAGAATGATCGACTTCACTACATCAATGAAATGATGGAACAATGCTATATCCACATGCGTTCCATAACTACACCATGGACAAACCCTGACCAGGCATTGTCGATAGTTCATTATATATAATATTATACATGTTTTCTCCCCAACGGTCGCCATAGTTTCCTACAACGGTTTGCAAATTGAGGAACCTTCGGTTACAAAGAAGTGTAGCCTATGAAAATAATGTCGCAGATACTCGTCTTAGCAGTAAGCCCACCGGGACACCAAATGCAGGGGCTTCATCGAAGAGCCGATTATCAGATATATGCGCATAGAAACTAGCTTCGTTCTCGAAAACTCGACAGTGAATGCAAAACGCAACATGGCACATGTCACAACGCATCATTCCGCTTGATAAAGTAGGCTCTACAAGGCAGTTAGCAACCACGAATGAGAAAATCTGGATTTTTAACATGGCGTCGTACTTCGAGAACTCATAGGCTGACCAGCATATTGCAGTGCTCGGCATCGTGGTAACGGACTCTGGGGCGAACACCTTTGAAAAAGCCTTTGATACCCTCTCTCCTATAGAGAAGCTGGCAGCCTCCCATGAAGCCGTTTACAGTTCTGACTTGTGGATCGGAAGATGTGCCCCTGGTTTGTAGGATAGTCTTAATCACGTCCATCGGCGTTGTTAGTCCGGCAGCGAAGCCACCGGCAATGGCGCCAGCCAAACAATGTGTAACTGGATCGGTAGGTTTTTTGCGGATTCATCGTGGTTGAAATAGACTCATAAGCAAGGAATTGAAGCGCAGTAAATGGCACTGTCATTGAAAGAGTGGTTGGGTAAGATATGTAGAAGGCGCCGATACCCTCACGCCTATAAACATATTTGGCGCAATCAACCATAGAGCGATACATTCTACTCGAGTTCTGAATTTGCATTCGTTGCTTGATGACTGCACAGGAGAGTTCGTAAGCTAGATGTTGATGCGGGAGATGAAGTGGGGAAGTCTTTGGAAATTGGCGCGTGCTTTTCACTTACCATCGAACGGGTTCATGAAGGCATCGCTGGCAATAGTAGCAGCAGCACCACTTGTGGCTAGCATATATTATAGGTTAGTCTCTGAAGCTTATATACTGCACAACTCCTCCAAAGCAACGATGAGACAAACCTGCTGCAAGTGGGTGATGAACACCAACTTGATTCCCACCCATAGCATGTTTAACTGCTTCATAGGTGGCGAAGTACACAGCATGAGCAGGTCCTAGTTCTAATTAGACTTTCAACGCATCCGGTGCCGGAATATAGTCAGATATCAATAACTTACCAGCACCCACGACGACACTGGACATGCCACGCCAAAGGCTAAAGAATCCCTCTCCTGCAGCTATTTGATACGTGTTCCGCAAGACGCCAGTCTTCGCTGCTGTTTGTCGCGGTAGGGTTGAGAACTTGCATTCTGGTCTTTTTAGGGTCTTGTTAGCTGATAGGTTGCTAATTTGTGAGGGAAAGAGATGACAAAGATCATGAATAGGGTGGTGGAAAGATGGAGTTACCTTGATGGCATCAACTGGATACATGACCGTGTGTTCCTAAATAAACGCGTTACAGCGTCAAGAGTTAGCTAATAGGAGACCACATTTACCATACTCAGTCTATACAAGACGAGGGGCAGGTTTTCACATACTGCAATGCCTGCGAACGCCCCTGCAACCATGTTTTGCAGAAGGGAGAAGTTCGGGGGGAGGGATTTCATAGCTGTCCGGATGAATTGGCTCATTAGTGACAGGCTGCAACAGTTCGACGGACATGAGAAGAAGGGAAACAAGAAATTGGGGTCTTGTTAGACGAGACCATGCCTTGCATCATGCAAATGGTAAAGATGATAGCGGGAGGGGAGGGAGGAACAAAGCTCACTCGTAATCCTCGACTGGCTCGGCGCTTGGCTGGGCCATTTCGGCCACAGCTTCAGGAGCTCCGCCGAAGGCCTTTGATTCGAGAGCAGCCAGGTTGAAGGTTGGTTTCACAATGAGGCCGAGGTGTGAGTATCAATGACCGTGGAGGAGTTGAAAACGCGTCTGAAAGTCTGGACAAGGAGAGAATTATTGGATCACTTGAAGGACAATACGTAGGATGCGAGAGCTTAGTATCGGCCAATGTCAGTCGAGGATGCAAAATGTTAAGTTTGAGGAGTAGTCAAGGAGGTGGAGCTGATGACAATTGAAACTGAAGGCATATAATTGATCCGAAGATAAGAGGAAAGACGATGGGTCGTAAGCCCGAAACGTAGCTGGCGTATGTACGAGGAACTCTCACGGCGACCTAAAATATCCATTGGGATAAGAAGGCAAGGTGCATGGTACGGAAAATTTCATTCCCGTAGATAACCTCGGAGTCCGGTCGTTACCGCGAGCAGTACTTTGTATAATAGTTTTATTCTGATACATCTCAATGCTTACAAGTATATGTTATAGGAATAGCTAGAAAAAAACTAACCCAATAAAAATAAAAAAAATATTGATTTTAAGTAAGGTTTTATACTAAAATAATTATTTCTATAATTTTTTATTTTTAAAAATATAAATTTAGTAAATCTATATTATTTATAATTACTCTTAAAAAATTATATCTTATAATATATATATATATTTATGCAAATATTCTACATTTAAATTTATTAAGAAATAGTAATATAAATATAAGGTATTATTTATATTTCTAGAATTTATTATGTTAAAGATATAAATTTGTTTAAGCTAAGATAGTATTAAGATAGTATATAAACCTTATATCTAGAGATAGTAATCTCTTGTATATTAACTTCTAGAAATTAATATAAATAATAATATTTACTAATAGCTAGAAATATATTCTTTTATTATTATTTATTATTATTTCTTAAATTAATTACTTAGTATCTTTTTAGTTAATTTATCTAACTTATTAATATCTTTATTATAAATATAAGCGACTTTAATATATTAATATTATAATTAAATACTTTATTAAGTAATGTTATTAAAAATATTTTTTAAAAATTATAAAATATTAATTATTATATTTTTAATAATATTAGTATTAATTATATTTTATATTTTAAGAAAATACCTCTTTTGTACTTTCTTTAATTTCTTATTTTCTTACTCTTTTCTATAATATTATTTTTAATATTTATACTAGTTTCATTATAACTTAGAGTATTAATATATATATTTTATAATAAATATAAGATTATATATTAGAAATTATTTAAACTTCTAAATAATTAATAAATAAAATTTAAATTAAAACTTATATGTTTATTACTACTATATTAATGTATAATATAAAGCTATCTATCTTTAGTTAATATATATCTTTAATATATATATAATATAAAGTATATTTTATACTAGACTCTTTTATAAATATTAAGTAGTAAAAATACTTTTATATTTTAGATATAATATTAAATAGCTTAACTCTATATTACTTTTTCTTTCTTTAAGAGATAGAGTTAATATTTAATATATAACTATAGAGATTATAATAAACTCTTATAAAATTCTCTTTAAAGGAGTATTTAGAAGATATATTAATTAATCTTAGTTAATTTAAGTAAAAAAATATATTAATTAAAATTAAATAGTTATTTATATTATTATTAGTATTTAAATTGTACTAATTACTTTATAATAATTTTAATTTATATTAAGTTTTTTAAATAATAAATATAACTTTTTAAATTAAAAATATAATTTTAGTATAGTAATAAGCTTAAAGAGAAAGAAAAGAAATAAAAAAGTAAATATAAAAGAGTTTATTATTATAACTTTTTACTAGCTAGTATTATAATATTATTTATAATTATTAAATTATATTATATTTATATTAAATTTAAAAAAAAAATTCTTTTAAAACTTCTTTCTTTAATAAAAATAAGTTAAATAGTTATATTAACTTAGTTATTAAATTTACTATATATAATAAACTAGCCCTAGGGTATACTATAGATAAGTATTAATTCTTATATTAATATACTTAAAGAAGAAAATTCTTTAAAATAGGGAGAGTAAGTTCTCTCTTTACTATAGCTAAGTATAGTTTATACTTAAGCTCCCTATTCTAAAGATAACTTAAGCTAAAGCATAAGTCTATAATATTATATACTTATAATATATTTAACTTAAATTTAAATAGATTACTATATAGAGATTTTATCTAGCTTTAATATAGTTTTTTCTTTATTATTATAATAGACTAGCCTTAATAAGGCTAAAGTAATAGCTACTACTACAGCTATCATCGGCTACTAGACCAATACTATTAGCCACTATAGCAAAAGGATATATATTAAATAGTTACTTACTGCAGCTATCTAACCAGCTATAAGGCCTAGTATTATAGAATAACCCTAAGCCCCTAGGCTTGAGCCTATGATATAGCTACCTTCTCTAGGTGTTCTACTGTAAGCCTAATAATAAACCCCCCAGCTTTACGGCCTAACCTAGCCCCCCCTCTAGGTCAGTGCCCCTATTAGCCTAGGTGACCGTCGTTACGCTATAGTACCTAACTATGCGCTGACCCGGATTTGAACCTACGACCTTTTTATTAGCTATTTAAATATGATGGGCTAGCCTTAATAAAGCTAAAGCGATAGCTGCTACTATAGCTATTATTAGCTGCTAGGCCAATACCCTTGGCTACTATAGTAAAAGGATATATATTAAATAGCTACTTACTAGAGCTATCTAAATAGCTATAAGGCCTAGTTATTATAGAATAAGCCTAAGCCCCCTATGCTTAAGTCTACAATTAATTATTATCGTAGATTATTATATATTTTATTATTTTATAAATAATAAATAATATAATATAATAATAGTAATAAATCAATAACAATAAAATAATAACAATAAAGAATAAATAATAAAGTAATTAATAATAAGAATAATAATAACCCTTATAGTACATAAATAAATAACAATAAATAATAATAATAAATAATAATAATAAATAATAATAATAAATAATAATAATAAATAATAATAATAAATAATAATTAATATAATATAATATTAATTATTCAAAATATAAATAATAATACTTTTAAAATTAGAAGATTCGTATTATTAAAAAAAGATAAATAAAATTTAAAAAATGAAATTTAATAAAGATTACTGTATATATTAATAATAGATTTAAAAGAGATGTTGTAATAATAAGATAATTATTCTAATAAAAAAAGCTAATAGAATTCAACTCTACTTTATAAAAATAAAAAAGAAAATACTTAAAAGTAAGGAATTATATTTATATAATATGATTATAATTAGTAATGTATATTAATCAAAACACACACCTAGAATAATTTTTAGTTTTCTCATTATAATATAATTAAAGAACTTAATAGAAAAATAATGTTTAAATTACTTAATATAATAAAATAATAATAAATTTTAATATAATAAGAGAGAGGTAATAGATATTTTATTAAACTTATTGTAAGAAGCTTAATTATATATCTTTATTAATAGATTTTTTATAAAAATAATTAAACATGCTTGAAGTTTATAATTAAATTGTAAACTTAGTATATTGAGTAATAACAAATATAGTAAAGATAGAAATTACTTAAAGTTTATAATAATATTAATCTATTAGTAATTAATAAAATATAAATAAAAAATTATTAATTAATATTTAAGTGAAATAAATTTATAATATAATTAATTTAACTTTAATATTAGTTTATATACTTAAATATATACTTATTAAAATTTCTAAACATATAAATTACTTTAATAAGATAATAATATATATAGATAATTTTTCTTTATATTAATATATTATATAATTAAATATAATAATAGAGAAATAGTTAATGATTAGTTTAAGAATATTAAAATAGAGTTATAAAGAATATAAAGTAAATAAAATCTAATAAATATAGTAGGAGGCAATTAGTATTTAACCCATGTCAAGTCACTCATTCTAAGTCTAGCCTAATTAGGACACTCCACGCACCCAATACTAACGAGACTTATAAGCAGCGTAGTTAAGGTAGTAAAGAGGCACGGCAGAGCCATCAGGTAGTTTATAAGAGGCTACATAATATAATAGACTATTGTGTAGCTAGGATCCGGCAATTGTGCTATATAAGGCTAGTATACTAAATACTAAGACTTTTACTATAGTAAAAGAAGATAATTTTATAAATATTATAATAAGCAAATATTAAACTAAGTATTAGTAATATTAATAAGTATTAATATAGTAAAGATTACAATTAAAGAATAAGTAAATAAAAAAAGAAAAAAAAAGAAAAGTATTATTACTTAATAAAAAAGTATTAGTACTTATAAGTAATAAAATAAAGAAACTAAGTTCTAAAGAGTATTAAAATAAGTAAATATAGTTTATAATAAATTATTCTTTATTTTTATTTTTATTTTTCTTAATTAATAAAGTCTTATTATAAGTATTTAAAGAGCTAGAGAGTAGTCTCTTTATTAATATTTTTTCTTTTTTTTATTATTTATTTTATTTAAATTATTATTAAAATTACTATATCTAGTAATTATATTCTCTTTTACTAGAGTTAATATACTTTTAATAATAAAGTACTATTTATTTATTTCTTAAAAATATAAATTAGTAAATTATTTAAGTAATATATAAACTATTTAAAGATTTAAAAAACTTACTATAATATTATTTTTATTATAAGTCTTTAGAAATTTTATAATAATTTTATATATAATAATTGAACTATAGAAATATAAGTTTAAGAATAAGAAATTACTATTTTATAAAATAATTATTCAGAAATTAAATATTAAAATAGTAATTTAAAAATTAAGAAAACTTATATTATTTAATATAAATATTTAAATATATATTTAAAATAATAATAGCTTTTTAAATTAAGATTATAATATTTACTTAAAATACTTTTCTTTTCTTTTCTAATTAAATAAAAATAAAAATAGCTTAAATAAAGTATTTTATAAGTAATATTATATATATAAGTTATAAAATAATAATTAATAGCTTTTATAATTATTAAAATAAGAGATTTATATTTAGTAAAGTAAGTAATAGTCTTTTACTTTTTTAAAGTAAGAGATATATTATAAAATAATAAATTAAAAATTAAATAAGTAATAATAAGAAAATAATAGAATTTATAATATTTAATAAATAATAATTTAAAAACTAGGAAATTACTCTCTTTATATATATATTTAATAGCTTTTAAAAAGTAAATAATATTATAAAATAATAGTAAATATAATAAACTAGCCCTAGAGTATATTATAAATAAATATTAATTCTTATATTAATATACTTAAGAAGAAGATTCTTTAAGATAATAGAAAATAAGTTCTCTCTTTATTATAGCTAAGTATAGTCTATACTTAAGCTCTCTACTCTAAGGATAATCTAAGCTAAAGCTCAAGTTTATAATAATAAAGAAAGTAATTATTATTTTTTATTATTTTAATAATAATAAGTAAAGATCTATATATTAAGTAATATATAAATTATATATTATATAAATAGCTATATATATTTATTTAAGTAATTTTCTATTTTATTTATTTTTATTTGAAGATTTCTTTTAATATTACTATAAAGCTTTAAATTATAAATTAAATAATTAAATAATTATATTATTATAAGCTAAAGTAAGTATATAACTTTACTTTATTAAATTATAAAGTATTTAAAATTTAAAAGAAAAAGTTTAATTTTTTATTTTTTATTATTTTTTATATTTAATTATTCTCTTTATAAGATTAATAGCTATTATAAGTAGAGATTATAACCTTAATATATTATTTTAGATATATTTCCTTATTTAATTAAGCTAAGTAATATTATAAAGAAAAGATAATTTATATTAAAATAGATAGATTAGTAAGATATTATAGAAATAGGAAATTCTTAGTTTACTATTTATATAAGTAGTAGATAGAGATTTACTTACTTATAAAAGTAATAACTAGATAGAGATAAGAAGAATAATCTAAATAAATTAAATTTATATTTTAGAGCTCTATAGTATAGCTAAGTTATAAAGTAGGACTTATATAAGTTAGTAAGCTAACTTATAATAACTCTATTTAATACTAAAATATTAAGAGATTAAGTTAAATTAAGTTATATTAGCTTTATATTTTAATTATAACTTAAAGTTTTATTTTAGTTTTTAAGTTAAATATCTTAATATATTCTCTTACTATAAGTATAAAGAGATAAGTAAAAAGAAATAAATTAGATAAGTCTTATACTTAGCTATAATTCTACTTATAAATATATAAGTAGTACTTGAATACCTTAAATTCTAGCTCTCTTTAGTAAATCTAATATCTTAATAATATTAATAGTCTTTATAAATAGTTATTTATAAGCTCTCTAGAACTAGAATATTTGGAAAGATAAGATATATTAAATATAGCTAGTAGTAATATAATAAGATCTACAGAAATTCCTTACTTCTATAGCTATTTAGTGGTAGATTATAGATTATATTATTAATATATATAGAGTATTTATATATAGAGATTACCTATAATTACTAATATAAAAACTAATAATAATAATAATAATAATAATATAGAGAGTCTATAAATTTTAAATAGTAAACTACTTAGATTATAATAATATATTTTTTCTTCTTTATCATTAATATTATTAAGATAATATATCTTAAATATTAAGTAGATTATTTAAAACTGTTATTATTATAGTAGCTATATCTCTTACTATTATTACTAGAGCTTCTTATAGCTATTATCTATATTAAATTACTTCTAGTAATAAATTTTTATAAAATTTATAGTTAATTTACTTATTAAAGAGCTTAATAATTATTATAAATTAATTAATAAAATATATATAATTAAAAGTAATAATATCTATATTAATAGATATATATATAAAATAGTTCTAAGATATTTAATAGTATTTTTAAAGATTCTTTAGTTAAATTATTTATAACTATAGCTTAAACTAGATAAAGTAATTTTAAATAACTTTATATATACTAGTTAAAGTAAATTAATAATTTTTAATAGCTTACTACTTATAAATAAATAGTTATATAGAATATATAAATTAAGAGATTTAAGTAGTTTTATATATTTATATATCCTTCTTATAGCTTAACTAGCTAATATATCTATCTTTATATTAACTCTTATTAAATAATAAATACTCTCTATAATAAGAGTAAGTTTAAATAAGCTCTTAAATAAGTTTAATATTAACTCAGTATAATATATAAATAATTTACTTAAATATACCTAGATTTAATATAAGTTCTCTCCTTAAATAATAAAATATTAATATAGGAGTATTATATTAAGAAAATATTAATAGTAAATAATATATAAAGCTAAGGGAGAAAATATAAAATATTAGTAAAATAAAAGAGCTATAATACCCTTATATAGAAATCTCTAGATTATTTTATAGATACTTTAGTACTATAGAAATTTAAAGGGAAATAAAGAGATATATAAAATAATAATAATCTCTATATATATAAGTACTAGAATAACTCTTTTAAATTACTAAACTAGCTACTTAGATATTATAAGAGATTACTTAGTAAGAGCTTATAATTTCTCTCTTTGTTATAGAAAACTCTCTTACTTTATAGTTATAGTAAGAGTTATTTACTTACTTTTTAATAGTCTTTTTAAACTTATATTTAAATACTTTAAGATTTACTAGGCTTTTATAATAAAACTATATATAAGAGAAGAGAATATAGTAATTAAGTAATATAAAGATACTAACTAGATTGAAAAAGGTAAATTATTAATAATAAAACTAGTAATAAAGATCTATAAAGTAATAATTTATATATAAAAGAACTTTATTATTTAGCTTAATATCTATTAAATTTTACAAAATAAGTTATTATTAAGAAGTGAAAGTTAGTAAGCTAGATAACTAGAAACTTATAATAAACTTATAATATATATATAATAATCTCTTTACTATCTTATTACTACTTAATTATTATATAAGTTAGTTCTTATTCTCCTACTATAATTATATACCCCTGCTTTTTAAGATTACCTAACTAGAAATCCCTACCTCAGGTATCTATAGCCTAACTAGCCTATTTAGCTCTTGATAATATCTAACTAATTTAATTAATAGTAGTTATATTATACTTTTTATAAATATTTTTATATTTAACTTAAGTATATTTTAATCTTATTTTCATATTACTTAAAGAACTTATTAATATTAAATAATAAAAGACTATTTAATAAAATACTTGTAACTAGTACTTAGAACTTATTATTTAAATTATTAATATTTTATATTATAATTTAGTTATTTTTTTTAAAAATTAAATAACTTATATTACTTATAATTATTAATATTATATAATATTACTATTATATTAAAATAGTATAAGTATTAACTATAAATTTATTAAAATTAAGATATTATTACTTAAGAAAGAGATAGTTATTATAAACTTAAGCTTTAACTCAAGTTATCTTTTGAATAAGGAGCTTAAGTATAAATTACACTTAGTTATAATAAAGAGAAAACTTATTCTTCTTATATAATAAGAATCTTCTTCTATAATTATTTAATATAAGAATTAATATCTATTTATAATATACTCTAGAGCTAGTTTATTATAATAGTAAACGATTATTGGATTTAGAAATCAATTTATTACTAAGAAGTGAAAGTTAGTTAGCTAGATAACTAGGAACTTATAGTAAACTTATAGTAAACTTATAGTATATATATAATAACCTCCTTACTATTCTACTACTACTTAATTATTATATAAGTTAGTTCTTATCCTTCTATTATAATTATATACTTTTATATTTTAAGGCTACTTAATTAGAAGTTCTTATCTTAAGTATCTATAGCTTAATTAGCTTATTTAGCTCTTACTAATAATATAAGAGTAGTAAGTAAAGTAGTTTTAATACGTACTTAAGTATATATAAAGTATATAATATAAATATCTAGTTAAATATATTATAATACTTATTTAAATATCTTTTTAATTTTTTAAAGATATAAGAGCTAATATTATAGCTAATTTTAGTATATTTTTAATTTTCTTTCTAGCTAGAGCTATAATATATCTACTTCTAATAATAGCTTTCTAAAGCTTCTTTAAAGTATAATAATATAAAATTAGTAATATATAATAAAATAGAGAGAATATATATATATATAACCTAACTACTAGGTAGGTCTAATAGAATAGTATACTTATAGGAACTTAAGTGTTATAAACTTATAAGTTATAATAAGAGAACTATTAATAGTTTTAATTAATATTATAATATATATTTTTATTTAATTAAATAGGTTATTTTAATAATATACTTAATAAAGAGATATTAAATAGTTAATTTTAAGAAATAATAATAATAATAAAGAAGAGTATACTATTTTAGCTATTATAATAGTATTACTTATATTAACTTCTAGAGACCTATATAACTAGAGACTATTATCTCTAAGAGCAAGTCTTATTCTCTATCTTAATAAGTATTTAACTCACTTATATTTAGTATATCTAGTATAGTAAGCTTTCTATCTCTTTTTACTACTAGGTAAATACTTAGTCTCTGTAGTTTATATATAAAGTACTTAATATAAGAGAGATATATTTTTAAGATTTATTTAATAAGCTTATTTTCTTTATTATATAAATTCCCTTTAATAAAATAGCTACTTATTATATATTTTCTTAATTATTAAAATATTAATAGAGTATATCTAAAATAAGAATAAAACTTCTATAGTTCTTAAAATAAAAGATAATAATATAATAATAGGGATATTTTTATTACAAGCTTTTTAAAATAAGGTATTATTATTATAGAATGCTGTAGAAAGAAGATTATAAAGTAAATTAGTAAAAATAAAATATTATAAATAATAAATATCTAGAATAATATAAAGATAATGTAGAAATACAAAGTTAAAAGAAAGAAGATAGAGAAAAGAGAAGAAGAGAAGTAAAGGATTAAAGTAATAATATTAAGAAAGTAAATAAAGATATGTAAACTACTTCTATAAAGAGATAATAATATTAATACTCTACTAATACTTATTTATAGTATACTCTACGGCTAGTTTATTATACTAACTATATATTATAGAAATACCTGTTATATTACATAATTAATCTCTAGTTTAATAGTTATATAAATACTCTCTTTATCTTAGTATCTCTTTATAAATTACTTATAGAAATTATAAAATCTAAAGAGTATTTATATTTTTAATATATTATTAACTCTTATTAAGTTAAAATAATATTTATTTAATTAGAATATTAAAATATTATTAAGAAATAAAATAAAAATAGTATGAATTTTTTATAAGAAGTATGTTTACTAGATTATATATATAGCTTAGCTTTATATATATATATTTAAAGACTTATTTAGTATACTTAATATATTTTTCCTTAATATTTAAAATATTAAAATATATTACATATATTAATTAATTTATATAATACTCTATATATATAATATTAGAAAATAGCAAGAGTATTTACAAACTTAAATATAATAATAAATATTTTTAATATTAATCTTAATAAAGAACTTAACTTTTATAATATAATTTAAGATTCTTTATATTAGAAATAAAGAATATTAAATCTTCTTTAAAATATTATTAAAACTATATTAATTTATGTAAAATTATAAGCTATTATCTTTCTTAATATATGAGTAAAATTAATATACTTACTAGATATAATAAACTAGCTCTAGAGTATATTATAAATAGATATTAATTCTTTTATTAATATACTTAAGAAAGAAGATTTCTTTAGTAAGGAGAGTAAAGTTCCCCCTTTTATTATAGCTAAGTATAGTTTATACTTAAGCTCCTTATTCTAAGAATAATCTAAGTTATAACTTAAGTTTATAATACTAGTCTTTTTAAAAGATAGATTTAGCTCTTTTTAAAGTTAATTATTAAATATTTCTATAATTTTATTAATTTTACTTAAAAGAGAGAGTAAATAAATTTGAAAAATATTATTCTTTTTAATTAAATTAATTATATAATTTATATTTTTTATTAGGAAATATAATTAAAGTTTTATAATTTTATAAAAAATAAATTTTTCTATTAAAAAATAGTATTAATTTAAGTAATATTATTATAAAGTATATATAAAACTTTATTTTATAATTATTAATTAAATTTATATAATAATAAGATATTTATTATTTTTTAATTATTTATTTACTATATTTAAATATAGTTAGTAATTTCTATATATTAATATATTAAAAAATAAAAGTTACTTTATAAGCTTAAGCTCTAGTTTATATTAATATATAAATAAATTATATATTTAATTATCTTTTTTAAATAAATAAAAATTACTAGAACTTTTTATATTTAATATTATAATACTTAAGTTTATTTAATTTCTTTAATATAGGTATATTTACTTTAATTTATTAAAGTTAGTAATTTTATATAAATTAAACATTTATTAGATTTACTTTAGTATAGCTATTTAAATTTATATAAATTTTAATAAAATTTTATTTTTATATAGTTACTAAAGTCTTAAAATAGTTATATACTTTAACTTATAACTTAACTAAAGATAAGAGCTTTACTTTAATTAGTAGTTTTTTTTAATTATTATAAAATTAAAATAATTTAAATTTAATAATAATTATTATTATAATTAAAATATTATAGCTTTTAATTATTTACTTTAATTATGTTTATATTAAGTAATAATATTATATATTAATTAAATTATTGTTTTATTTAAGTATATTATATTACTATTTTTATAATGTAGTTTTAAACTTTTAAATTTATATATATAAATTTATATATATAAGTTTATAATTTTCATCTTAATTTTAAAGAGTATAATAATATACATTAATATTAATATATCTTATTATAAATTATTAATAAACTTAGTAAAGAAATTAAGAGCTCTTCTTTTTATTACTTTTTAAAGATAATCTCTTTATAAAATTAAAGTAAAATTAAAAATCTCTTAAAATTATTCTTTTTATTATTATGCTTTTTCTAGTTATTTAGCTTAAATATAATTACAACTAATTCTATTTTTAAGAAGAGTATAAGTTTATTTATAAAATTTTATCTAGTTATTTTTATAATCCTCTTACTCTTTAAGAGATATTTATCTAGATATTAGTTCTATTTTACTTAATGATTAAAATTTATATAATTTTTAGCTAATAAAATTAAGATATTGTTCTTTTTATATTTCTTTTACTTACTACTAAAAATATAATTAAGGCTATTAAGCTAATTATTATATTTTAAAGAGTTATATTAATTATAAAATATATAATATTCGTTATTTTTATATTCTTCATATTATTATTCAGGTATGACCTTCCCCTACATTCAGCGAGCGTAAGGTGCGTGTTAGTACTAGGTGCGTCAACTTAGCAGGTAGCCCTAGGGAAAATATTCCTCAAACTACTTCGTACAAAGTTTAGATCATTGCTGTCAGACGCCGTTTCCTCTCGGCTTACTTTTATTTGCAAAATTACAATATGTCGTCTCCTGACCGTCGAGGGGGCGTTAAGCGACCAAGTAAGATAATTACTTATTCGTCACAATCCTAACCTACTCACTGTTGTGCTACCTCATGGCACCAGAAAACTGACACCGCTTACTGGTGTATCAACAGGAACTCAGTCTCTACCCCCTCCAGCACTGCCTCAGCTTGTGGCGGAACAAAGCACGCCTATTCCACCCTCAGATAAAGACTCACAACGCCTTGTTGTAGTGCTATCCAATGCTAGCCTCGAAACGTATAAGGCTTCCCATGGTGGTTCTGGCCGCGCCGGCGCCCATCGGGAAGACAAATACTCTCTTCTTAATAGCGATGAACATATTGGTGTTATGCGCAAGATGAACAGAGACATAAGCGACGCGCGTCCTGATATCACGCATCAGGTTGCCACTCCAATGCTAATCCATGAGAAGACCCTGCTAACGATATTGTAGTGTCTTTTGACGCTGTTAGACTCCCCCATCAATAAGGCTGGAAAACTTCAGATATATATTCATACCGCGAAGGGTGTGCTTATTGAAGTATCACCATCAGTACGCATACCCCGAACTTTCAAACGGTTCGCCGGCCTGATGGTACAATTGTTGCACCGCCTTTCCATTCGCTCTACAAATTCCAACGAGAAGTTGCTGCGCGTGATACAAAATCCAATCACTGACTATCTTCCTCCAAATTGTCGGAAGGTCACTCTCAGTTTTGATGCGCCTCTCGTCCGCCTCCGCGAGTATGTGGAAACATTGGAGCCTAAGGAGAGCATATGTGTTTTCATTGGCGCTATGGCAAAGGGTGCAGATAACTTTGCGGATTCTCTGGTGGATGACAAAATCTCCATTAGCAACTACTCCCTTTCAGCTAGTGTAGCTTGCAGCAAGTTCTGTCATGCAGCTGAGGACGTCTGGGATATATTGTAGGCCGCCAGTTGATACATGTGTCAAGTCAATGGCGAAGGCTTCATCTAAGCTACTATTTTATACAGTAATACAACATTGCCGTATATTATAGTAGTAGAGTGAAATGTTCTCTAGGTTAATTATTATTTTTATAATATTTTAAAAAGTAGAATAAGATAATAATTCTATTTCTTTTCTTAGTTAATATAATAATAATTAACTAAAGGTAAAATAATAGGTTTTAAAGTAAATATCTTTATATATAATAAATTTACTAGCAAAAATTAAATAATAAATATAACTATATATAATAAACTAGTCTTAGAGTATATTATAAATAAATATTAATTCTTTTATTAATATATTTAAGGAAGAAGATTCTTTTAAATAAAGATAGTTAAGTTCTCCTTTTTATTATAGTTAAATATAATTTATATTTAAGCTCTTTATTTTAAAGATAACTTAATCTAAAGCTTAAGTTTATAATAATATATATATTCTTTTAAATTAATTCTTAACTAAGATATAATAATTATAATAAATAATTAATATATATCTTAGAAGATATTATTATTAATATTAGCTAAATTTAATAAGTTTTAATATTTTAATAATTTTTATATAAATATATATATAAATTAAAATTTTAAAGATAATTATAAAATATATTATTATTATTATTATTATTATTATTATTATTATTATTATTATTATTATTATTATTATTATTATTATTATTATTATTATTATTTATATAAAGTAAAAATATATAATATATCTATTAAAAATAATAAAGAAAAAACTCTATAAATACTAGATAAAATTCTCTATATAGTACTCTATTTAGACTAAAGTTAAATATACTATAAGTATATTATAAATTAAATAACTAGGCTAATATAATTATTTACCTTACTTCTTATTAAAGAGATACTATAAAAAGTAATTAAAGTCTTACTTTAAAACTAATTCTTCTTTATATTATAGCTATAATTATTTTGAAGTTTTACTTATTTAATAAAATATAAAATGAAAAGAGAAAAAGAGAATTTAACTTTAATATAATAGTAGTAAAATAAATAACTCTTATTCTTTAATTAATTAATACTAATTAATATATATTTTAATTACATTTTAGAAAAAGTTTATTAAAGCTTATTATTAAAGATAAAGTGAAAGTAGTAGTATATTACTTATTTTTTTTAATTAATAATAAAAAATTATTAAAAAATTTAAAGAAAAGAGAAGTTATTTAAATTTAATAATAGAACTTATAATAACTTTAATATAATATTATTATATTATTTAACTTATTATTTAAAACTCTAGAAACTTTTAAAGTTATTAGTAATATTTATTATATATTTATATTAAAGTAATCTATATACTTTAACTATATATTAATTTAAAAATATTCTTAAAAAATTTACTAATTTACTATTATCTTTATATATAAATAATATTATTAAATTTACTATAAACTTAAGCTTTAGCTTTAGTTAATCTTTTAAAAAAAAGAGCTTAAATATAAACTATATTTAACTATAGTAAAAGAGAGAACTTTACTTTTCTTACTTAAGAAATTTTCTTCTTTAAGTATATTAATAAAAGAATTAATATTTATTTATAATATACTCTAAGACTAGTTTATTATAAAACTTATATAATATTCTTTTTTTTATTTATAATATTAAAGTTTTATTATAAGTTCTATATAGCTATATTATATTACTAATACTATATTAAGTAAAATATTATTAAAAGTAACTTTTATTTAATTAAAAAGAAATTATTTAAGTATATTTTAATTTTTTTCTTTATTTCTATATAATTAAATATATAAATAAAATTAAAAATTAATAATAATATATATTAATTTATTTACTAAAGAAAGTAAAGCTATTTTTAATTAATAATATTATATTATTAAAGTATAAATATCTTAAATATATATAATATAATAAATAATATTTATAAAAATAAAGAAGAAAAAGAAATTTATAATAAATTTTTTAAATTATTTA
Organism: Calcarisporium arbuscula; assembly: GCA_009828645.1. Lineage (NCBI taxonomy): Eukaryota > Fungi > Ascomycota > Sordariomycetes > Hypocreales > Calcarisporiaceae > Calcarisporium > Calcarisporium arbuscula. The sequence continues at coordinate 254,573 of WBSA01000032.1, forward strand.
TATTTAAATTATAATTATAATATATATCTCTTAATATAATAAACTAATCTTAGAGTATATTATAGGGAGATATTAATTCTTTTATTAATATACTTTAAGAAGAAATTTCTTTAAATAAAGAGAGTAAAGTTTTCTCTTTACTATAGCTAAGTATAATCTATACTTTAGTCCTCTTATTTTAAAGATAACTTAAGCTAAAGCTTAACTTTAAAATACTTAATAAAATTATAAGGTTATTATAACTAATATTTAATAATAATATAATTAATAAATAAATTAAATAAATAAGTTATAAAATAAAATAATAAAAAAGCTTTATATTATAAAAGATAATAATTATTAAATTAAATATAATATAAATTTTAATTTTTTTTAAAAAAATTAAAAACTCATTATGTAATATAAAAGATATTTTTATAATATATAATTAAAATAATAAATATAAGCTTTGTGTATAGTAATAGAAAGTGAAATATAGATAACCTAAATCCTTAAGTAAGAAGCGAGGAATAATAATTAGGCCAATTAATTGAGATGATTAAAGTTCTATAGTTTAACATAGTGCAATGATTACAAGTAGATAAAAACTTCTTGCTCTGTCTGTTCTTCGTCCTAATATACGACGGCATAACTAGTTTCTCAACTAATTAATAAGTCAACATCTAAGCGGAGTAGGTAGAATCTGACATTGTATCTCCACAACGTCCATCACCAATTAAGAGCTAAGAAATTTAAGATATACTTCATACTGACACTATGGCTGGATGTATCTTTTGCCGCATTATCAATGGCATGTTTTCTTCCTCTACCCCAGTATATGTTACCCCATTTTATTGTTAGCACTAACAAGAACATAGGTGAAATTCCCTGCATGAAGCTTTTTGAAAGTGAAAAGACGCTCGCGTTTTTGGATATTGGCCCTCTAAGTAAGGGACATGCTGTACGTGGTGTTCACATTTCCATCTGCGAAATGAATATGCTATGCTCATTGTGAACACTGTTAGCTCGTCGTTCCAAAACATCATGGTGCTAAGCTAGCCGATATACCTGATGACCAATTGAGTGAGATACTGGTGAGAACGCTTCAGATACTTCTGGCCCAGTCTGCCTCGCCAGTTGAACTTCAAGCTAATCGTTGGCATCCACCACCCTCCCAGCCTACCTTGAAGAGACTTGTGTCTGCGACAGGCGTCAGAGATTACAACATTCTCCAAAACAATGGCACCATCGCTCATCAACAGGTGCATCATGTATGATGCCTACCAGCCCCTCTCACAATTGTTCATCCCTTGCGACATCAGCATTATTAACTGAAGCTTCATTTCTGCAGGTTCACTTCCACATGGTACTACAACTATATGTCTCCAGCTTGCATTCTCTACTACCGACTAACTGCCTCTTAGATCCCAAAACCAAACGAAACCGAAGGCTTAGGCATTTCATGGCCGTCAACAACTGGGGATATGGATCAGCTCAAGGCTCTCTGCGAGGAGATCAAAGCTAAGATGTAGCTTGTCTTGCTTGACTATCTGTTCGCGTTTATGTGCCAATATCAAATTAGGACCTGAAAAAACGAATAGTGTTTATTAAGGTTGTGGAGAGCCAGGTCCAAATGAATTCTAGAGTCTAGTGTCAAAGTCCTCGTCTTCAATCTACATCGCCATCGGAAGAACCTGACGCCGCGGTTGTCATTACGCCTTGTAGTTTTTATCCATGACTTTTCGGAGGCTTGATTGACTACGCTTCCTGCCTGAATAACGCCTTGCCTGTCGTAAACAGAACGCGCTCGAAGATATGGATCGAGTTTCCAATATCCTGCCCTGAGTTCGGCGGCAAGCAATTCGCGCTGACTCTTGGAGCACAATCCTTCCTCACTCTCCGGTGTTTCGATCCAGGTGGCGGTTTCAGTTTCGAATTGCTGTATTAGCTGCTCCCTATCCGCGAGCAATCTATCTCTGGTCTCCGTGTCATTCATGTGATCGTTCTCACCCGCTACAGGGTCTTCATATTTATAAGTCCACTCCTTTGAACCGCCAAGCTCTTTAATGATATGACCAGGTTCAATAAAAGTTTCAAGGTCGTTTGTATTGTTGGTGAAATGAACTTTAGCAGCCACGACAGGATCAAGCCACCCACGGATTACTCTCCATATACCTGCAATATTGTTAGACCCTCAAGAGCGTCGGTGAAGATTTGAGACATACCTTGAAAGACCCATGGCGCATTATGTACAAGAACAGCTCCGAGAGATTCTGGGTAATTCGCCTCAAAACACTTAATCATGAACTTGACGGGAGCATAATCCATGTTTGCCAGGGAGGACCCAGTCATGTCAAACACAATGGTCTAGTTTAAAAGATTAGCTAATATTCTGTTGTGATACTTCCGATGAAATGGCTGATCCTTGGCACCAACAAGTCACTTACAGCAGTATCCACGGGAGGTGCTAACAACATGCGAGCTGTTTCGATGATGTAGACAGTGTATCGCTCTAAGCTCTCCTCACACTGTTCTCCTTGACGATGAAGACGAACCCGCACAACACAGATGGGTCGGCCTTCTTTGTCTACCCCTTGTAGGAAGCTTTTACCCATTCGTATTTGCTGCATGAAATCATGTCCAACCTGTTTGGCGTGGGCTTCCCCCTTTTCTTCGTCCTGGACAGCGCCGCCCTCTCCGTTTTTCATAATATCGTCATCGACACGCATCACAGAGTGCCTCCAGTTCATGGTGGATATCAGCATGACAAGCGCCTTTTCCACATCCCATTTGCGAGCCCGCAGAAAGCGTAATACGAGAGCATCGGGATGGTCATGTTTCACCATGTCCCACATGGTTTCTCGAAGAGATTCCGGACTTTGGGTCACAAGCATGTCTTGGAAAAGTCTTTTTTGCTCATGTATATCATCGCCACTATTCGCAGAATCGTTTGCATTAGGAGTTGACTGTCCGTCTTTATTCTTGAATACGCCAAAGCGTTTTTTTTTCTGGAGGAGGCGGGTCCTGGCGCAGATTTCGACGCAACCAAGCTATCTTCAGCATTTTCTCGAGAAGTTCCGTAGAGCTGAAAGACAGAACGCCAAACCTTCCGAACTTTTTCTTCTTGATCTACTGTTAAGTTACCCACTCGACCGGGTGGGGATTGCATCTGAAGTTTGACCGCTTGATGGCTACGATCAAAATATTCTACACTGCTGTCTAGATGCCCATCGACCATCAGCCACGATAGGAAGACTCCTGTCACAATAAGGATAGGCACGATCGTGTAGGCACCGATGAGGCTGCTGCGTAGACGGGCCTGGTGACCCAATTTGATGTCACCGTGACTGGAGAGATAGAATTCGAATATGACTCGTTTAAGCGACGGTAAATGTTCTGCGCGATAAGGCAGAACCGCGACCGTAGGAGTCCCAATAGACCGCGCGCGTATAATAGGTCGCCTTACTGGTATTCCTCCTGAGGATTTTATTGCTAAATATCCTGAGGAGCCAGGTAGGTGAGTCAATTGCTTCGTTAAAGGACAGGAGATATGTATCCAGGGTATGTGTAAGGATGGTGAACGGCTTCCTTTGAATTGCAATTCAAGTTCATATAGACCAGCCAGCTTTGATAACCTGGACTGCATAGGTAGATGGATAGTTAAGGGTACCAGGTGGACAAATGCCAAAACATTTATGACTGGACTACGTAATAATTCATACCCGCTAGGTGTATTGGTATTATTAGGACACAAATATGGAGAGCATGAACTACTACGAGAAACTAGACACATCTAGTTCTTAATTACTATATAAATATGTATAATTTAGCAAGTTTTCATTGTTTGAAAACTAGTTTATTATTAGTTCATTAATAACTCTATACTTTATGCTATATCTACTTATTAAAATCTATTAAACTAATATAATATAAGAGTTAATAATTAAATATTAACTCTTTAAAAATAATAATTTATAGTTTAAAATATAAATATATCTTTATTTTAAATATAATTACTAAGTAAGAAATTTAAAAAGATAATAGAAATATATTATTATTAATTTATGAAATACTAATTATATATATATATATATATATGAAGATAGAAAGAATATATATATAGTTTAACTACTAAGTAAGCCTAATAAAATACTATACTTTATAAAAACTTAAGAGTTATAGATTTATTAATTATAATAAGGGGACTATTAATAGTTCTAATTAATAAGTTTATAACTCTTAAGTTCTTATAAGTATAGTATTCTATTAAGCCTACCTAGTAGTTAGGTTATATATATATTCTCTCTGTCTTAATATATATAACTAAAGAGAAGAAATAGTTTAAAAAATATTAAATATTTATCTATTTAATTAAATTAGTTTATTAATATTACACTTTTTAATAACTAAGATAAAATTAGAATATATTCTTTATTAAACTTTATATGTTAAATAGCTTAGTTTAAAAGTAGTCTTACCTTAGTCCATTTTAAAAATATAATATTAAAAATAAGAGGTTAAATTAATAAAGTTACCCTCATATAAATGAAGGTTACTCTATTTGATTACTTAATCCATAGCTTTCCTTGACATAGGCCATCACTCCCAACTCAGCCTGCCACATCGCATCTGCGTCTAATGAAATTCTAGCGACCTAAGAAAAGCTTGCTACTCATAGGGGTAGCTTTGTCTCTACTAGCTGTTGTTCCCCAATGTTTGTAGCAATGCCCGGTATACGCAGCTTCAACACTCTACGAGCTCGGTCATATGTTTTCCGTCTACCCATATTCACTCGCTTGATTGTATTGCTGGTCGTGCTATTTTGGTTCTCCGGCTTGCAATCTGTGTGGGATCTACAACAATGGGGAGCGTTAGTACCTGACAAGATTACATTCGCCACAGGTAGGTGTTATGTCAGGTGGCATGAACTTCATTGACAATAGTCCGCAGCATATCGATTGTCAACTTTTCCTCTTATCCACCTCAATTTCATTCACGCAACTCTCAACGTAGCCGCATTGACGCCCTTGATGGAACGATTTGAAAACGAATACGGGACACTCACTACATTGGCGTTATTTTTTGGACGTTAGTTTCACCTCCCATGCTGGCCGGGTCTATATTTGCGCTAAGGATTATAACTAAACAGCGTTGACATCCATCCCCTCTATTTTGTATATTATCATCGAAAGACTTGTTTTTCGCAATAATAATGTTGTTATGGGCGCAAGGTGCGTAGCCGAATTCCTAGGCGCTGGGAACACCGAACCTATACTAACAGGGTTTACATTTTCATATACAACAGTATGTGGGTGTTTTTGTTACTGGGTATGGAAGCAATCCGTACCTACAAATCGAATCCGCATTTGGTGATCGGAACTCATCACATCCCCACTTGGACAACACCACTGCTCATGGTTTTAGTTGTGGCGGCGTTAATCCCAAATACAAGCCTTCTAGGACACCTATGTGGTGTTGGCATTGGATACACATGTATGGCTAGAAGATTATATCAAGTACCCTTCGCATCAAGGTTCACTAATTCGTTTCTGGTTTTATCAGTTGGTCTTGGATACCTTAAATTCATCGCACCACCCGAGTGGATTCTCCGCTGGATTGAATCGCGACTCAACTTGCTCGCCATTGTGCCACATTATGTGAGCGTCGATCATAAAACATATGGCCGTTTTGGAGTCCTACCATCTAATAACCGCCCTGGAGGAAGCGCACCTACTGAACTTGTTGGGACTAGTGCTCAACGGCTTGGTCCTTGACTTCGTATGTAAGACTAATATAATAAGTTATCCTTCGTACTCATCCTAAATCCTCACTCCATTGAAACTTGTCTCCATACACTAGGGAGTGCCATAGGTAGTGAGTAATTGGTTATATGATTATATTAGCAATACCCTTCGTCTACAAAAAAAATCGCTATCAAGTTGGTACTAATACCTATAATACAAATAAAGTTAATAAAAACCATACTATAACATAGAGGAAATATCTTTATACGTAATATTAATAATATTACTAATATTCTTTTAAGTTTCAATTAATATAATAAACTAACTAGCTTAATTATTTATTTATAAGCAAGTAATATCTAGATTCTCATTTTACTCTTTAATATAGTTAGATATATAAAGTAAGAGTATAATAAGCTTAATTTTCCTAAGAATAACTAAAGCTAAGTAGATATCTTCTTATATAAATATATATATATATATACTATAAATATATAATAAAGAGTATTTTATACTTTATAATTTATAATTCCTTATTTATTATATATTATAATATATACTATAAAAGAGATTCTTATTATCTTTGATAATTTTATTATAGCTTAAATAAATATTATTTTCTTTCTAGTATACTTATATATATAAAGTTAATATTAATATCTTTAATAAATATCTAAATATTATACTTAAGTCTATATCTCTTTTATTATAAAAAGAAGTTATTAATTTCTTTATTATTTTATACTTTATAATATACTTCTTAATATAATATTTTCTTTATTTCTTATTAATCTCTTTATTAGTTATTTACTTTTATTACTTGCTTTTTAATATTAATATATTAATATATTAATATAAGTTATAAAGAAATATTTTTATTAAAATATAATTTTTTTATAAAAAGAAGTTTAAGCTTATAAATAAGTAAATTTATTATTTTTAAAATTTTAAAGAGTTTTTATTTATTATTATAAGTATTTTTAAAATAATTTACTAAATAATTATAATTTTTATATAATTATAAATAAACTAAAGAAAATTATATTAATTAATATTATATATTATAATATTTATTAAGCTTTAAATAATATTAGTAAATATTAATACTTAAAACTATATTTTTAATAGATTTACTAATTAAAATTCCTTTAAATAATATTAATAATATATTTAATTAAATAATTTAAAAAATTAAGTTATCTTATATAAAATATATTTAATTATAATAATTAAATTAAAATCTTATAATAAAATTATATAATTTTTATTAATTTAAAAGCTATATATAAAATTAATAAAAAGTAATTTTAAAAATAATATTTTAAAGTACTTAAATAAACTATAAATTATAATTTTAATTAAAAATAATAAATTATTATATAAAGAAAATAATTAAAATATAATATTTAAAATTTTAAAATAAAATTTAAATTATTAATTTAGAATATTTTTTATATTAACTAAAATTAAAATAAAATATAATAAAAAAAGATAATTAATTTTAACTTTTTAATATAATTTAAATAAGAAGTTTTAAATTATTAAAAAATTATTAATAAGCTAGAAATTAATTAAACTATAAAAAGAAATCTTAAATTAACTTTTTAAAGTTTAATTTATTAAATAAAGAAATATATTAAAGTTTTATATTAAAAATTATAAAAATAAAAAGTAAAGTAAGTAAAATTAAAATAATAAAACTAGAAAGTATATATTCTTTATAAAAAAGGTATTAAAATTTAAATATAAAGTTTATATTAGCTAACTTTCTTTAAAAATAAATTAACTAAGTTTAAATAAATATAAAATAATAAAAAGTTTAAAATAATATTTAAATAAAGTTTTATAATTAGAGAATTATATAAATAATTAAAAAAGGAAAAGAGAAGCTTTTAAAATAATTATAATAATAATTAATTTTAAAAATTTAAATATTTATAAAAATATTATTTTTCTTTATAATAAATATTATTTATTTTATTAATATTAAATTTAAAAATAATATTAAATTTACTTTATAAAGTAATAAAATATAATATAAATTAAGTATTTTATAAACTATAATATTATAACTAGTATATTATAAAAAAAGTTATTTAAAATAATTAAATAAATTATATTTATAATAAAATACTTATAATATTACTTTTTAAATAAAAAATTATTAAATAATATTATTAATAAAGTTATTTAAAATTAAAAACTTTAAAAAATTTAATAAATAATATTACTAATATAATTATTAAAAGACTTTTAGAAATTAAATATAATATATATAATATAAGTAAAATAAAATAATAAAAGAATTATAAAGTATAAAAATAAATTTTAAAATAAAAAAAAATTCTATTAACTTTTATAATTATCTAGTAAAAATAATTAATATTATATTTTTATATAATAAAGAAATAGACTTTTATTAAAACTATTACTTTTAAATTAAAAAAAAATTTATTATTAAAATTAAAGAACTTAATTTAAATATTTAAGAGAAAGTATAATATTAAACTATAAATAATTAAAATAAATAATAAGTTTTAAAGAAATATTTTATATTTAAAACTTATTAATTAAAAAAATTATATAGTATATAATATAATTTTTAATAAAAGAGCTTCTTAATATAAATAAATATTAAAAGAACTTTAAATATATTTATAAGTTCTTTAAATTTTAAGTAAAGAATTAAATAATATATTTAATATAAAATAAAAATAAGTTTAAAATATATTAAATGAATTTTCAATCTTAATTAAAAACTTAAAAATTAATAGTATAGTATATAAAGAAAGAGAGTAAGTTAATAAATTAAAATATATTTAAATATACTTTAAATATTTTTAATATTTTATTAAAAAACCTAAGTATAAGCTTTTTTATATATATAATTAACTTAAAAAGCTAGTTATAAAGTTAAATTTTATTTTTATAAAAAATAAAACTATAATAAGCTAGGTTATTTTCTATAAAAATTATAGCTATATTTTTGAATAATTAATAAAAAGTAATTAAAGTAATTAAAGTAATATAATAAATATATAATTATAGAAAATTAAATTTAAATATAGATTTAAATAATATAAATATATTTTAACTTAAATAAATAAAAATATTACTATAAGAACTTATCTCTAATATTAAGTATATATAATAATTTAATTAAATATAAATTTAAAGTTAAATTTATTTAAATATAATAAAAATATTTAAAAAGTTATAAGTAAATAAATTTATATAAAAATATTAAAATATAATTTATATATTAATAATTTATAAATATTAAATTATATATAAACTTAAATATATAAATTTAATAAATATAATTATATATAAAAATTTAAAATAAAGAAAACTTATATAATAATATTAATAAGAATCTTTTTTTAAAATATTACTTATAATAATAATAAAATTTAATTTAGAAGTTTTATTATTTAATATTATATAACTAGAGAAAGTATTTATAAAATTATCTTTAGGGTATTAGAAATTAAAAAATAAAAATAATTTTACTTTTAAAGATATAATATATAAATTATAAATTATAAATTATATTATTTTTATAATAATAAAATTTAAAAGTACTTTATAAAACTTAAAATTTAAATTAACTCTTTATAAATCTTATTATTATAGAAAAAGAAAATATTAATATTTTTCTATATAAATAATTATTAAATTAAGAAAATAAATTATTATTAAAGAGTAAAAGTTAATAAGTTAAGTAACTAGAAACTTACAGTAAGCTTATAATATATATATAATAATCTCCTTATTATTTTACTATCTTTTATTATTATATAAGTTAATTTTTATCTTTCTATTACTATTATATACTTTTATATTTTTAAAGTTATTTAACTAGAAATCTTTACTTTAAGTACTTATAATTTAATTAATTAAATTATCTCTTAATAAATTTCTCTCTAATATAATAGCTATATTTTAATTATTTTATTATTACATTATAGTAATATAATAAGTCTAGTACTTCCTCTAGCTATTTATTAAATTTAGAAATAAGTTATTACTAAAGAATGAAAGTTAATAAGCTAGGTAGTTAGATACTTATAGTAAGCTTATAGTATATATATAATAATCTCCTTACTATCTTACTATTATTTAATTATTATATAAGTTAGTTCTTATCTTTCTATTATAAATATATACTCTTATATTTTAAGGCTACTTAACTAGAAGTTCCTACCTCAAGTACCTATAGTTTAATTAGCCTATTTGGCACTTGATATTATTATACTATAAATGCCCATATATATATAATATTAAGTTATTATAAAAAGTATAATTAGTTATAGAGAGTAATTAGTTATTTTAACTTCCTTAAAGAAAATAAAGTAATATTTAATTAAATAAAAATAAACCAGTTTATTTATTTATTATATTCTTTATATTATAATTTCTAGTTTACTCTATCTCTTTTTTTTTAAATATATTACTTAATTAAGTACTTATTTTCAAAATATATTTATATTTAGTAAATATATTTAAGGAAATTAAAATAAAAATGAAACTTAACTTTAAAAATAATAATCTCTAATTATATAAATTCTTAAAACTTAATATAAGTAATAATATTATAATAAATAAAATAATATATTTTTCTTTATTATTATTATTATTATTATTATTTAAAATTCATTTATTAAATATATTATTATAATAATATATTTAATTAAATAAAAATATATATTATTATATTAATTAGAACTATTAATAATCCCTTTACTATAATTAATAAGTTTATAACTTTTAAATTTATATAAGTATAATATTTTATTAAACTTATCTAGCTATTAAATTATATATATATTCTCTCTATTATAATATAAAAAGTAATTAAGAAATATTAATTATTTAAATAAAATATATAATAAATTATTTAAGAAATTTACTATTTTTATTATACTTTTACTATTATATTAAATATATATAACTAAGAAAGTAAAAAAAAATTAAATTAAATTTTATATTATTTAAATATTATATTATAATAAGAATTTATTTATTTTAGTTATTCTTCTATATATTTTTTAATATAATAATATAATATAAAGAGATAGTAAAAAGTAAATATAAAAGTAATTTTTATAAAAAACTTAATTTAAAAATATAATATTTCTTTTTTTTATTAATATTAAGTAGAGTTTTTACTTTAGATATATTTAAAGCTTTAATAGAAATAAAATATTTAATAAAACTTATAAAGTAATTATAAATAATAAATTTATAAGAGTTATAATATATAGATATATTAGCTTTATATTTCTTAATAATAATTTAAATAATTTAAATAATATAATATAAAGTATTTTTTTTATTAAATTAATAAAATTAAATTAAAGTTTTTTTTTAATTTTTTAATTTTTTTAAGTATATATTTACTATATTAATATTAAATATTATTATATTACTATTTTTATTTTTATTTAATAATAAAGTTTATAAAGCTAGAGTTTTATATTATCTTAAAATCTTTCTTTTAATTAATATAATTTAATATTTATAATAATATTATAATAAAAATTAATAGCTTTATATAATTATTTTATAAAATTCTTTATTTTAAGTTATCTTTCTTTATCTTTTAAAAAATAAATATTAAAAATATATAAATTTAGTATTATTATTATTAGTAAAGCTCCTTATTATTATTAGCTTTTTTAAATATTTAAAGTATAATATTAATAAAGTAATTATAATTAAAGCTAAAGAAATTAAAGTAATATTAAGTTATTAAATAATTTTAATTTTAATTTTATTATATTAAGTTATTAATTTAATTTACTTAATATATTTTCTTTATAAAGTAATTTATATTATTAAAATTTAAATATTATTATTTAAAGTATATTAATTATAATATACTAACTTTATAATATATTATAAATAAGTATTAATTCTTTTATTAATAGTAAAATTCTCTATAGCTTACTTTATTTTAAAGAATTTCTCTTCTAAAATATAAATTTATATAATAAACTATCTCTTACTTCTAACTAGCTTTACTATTAAGTTTATTTAATTACTATAATATTATTAACCTTATTTATTATCCTACCTATTATTTCCCTACTTCTTCCTTAAGAATTTATTATTATCTATATATACTAAGCTTAACTAGAGTAGTTTAATATATAACTTTCCTCTATTATATTTAAGGCTTATATATACTAAACGACCTATATATTATATAAATATCTCTTATATTATATAATTAGTCTCTAGTTTAATATACTCTCTAGATTAAGGCTTATTAAAGAAAAGTCTATATATAGCTTATTTATACTTTAATTTCTCTATTTATATTATATTTAACCTTAGTTATTATTATCTCTTATAAAGTAAGTACCTTCTATTATTTTACTTATTAATTTATTTATTTACATTTTCTATTAATAATAATAGTTTTATAATTATATTAAAGAGAATTTATTATAATTATAATTTAAATATAAATATATTATATCTCCTCTTATTATAAATCTCTTTTTCTTCTTTTTCTTTTATAAACTTTACTTATTATATTATATATATTTAAGATATTTATATTTTAATAATAAAATATAATTACTAACTATAAATAATATTACTTTATTTTCTCTTTTCTTTTCTTTAATTAAGCTAGTATAAGTTATTCTTAACTTAAAATCTTAATAATATATTATTAATTATAGCTTTATAGCTTATTATAAATTAATAAATTTATTACTATTTCTTATATTATATATAATAAAAGAAGTTTTACTACTACTACTATCTTTATTACTTTATAAATTCTTAAATTTATTTTAAAGTTTATTTTATTATTTTAAGACTTATTTAATATTTTAAAAAGTATTATAAAAGAAAGAAAAGTTCTTTACTTTTTATATTTAGTATTTATTTTAATAAAATAAAGTAAGAACTAAAATAAAATAAAATTAAATATCTAGAGAGCTTATTATAAGTAATATAATTTAAGTAGTTTATATTAATTAATAAAAGTACTTTTAGAAATATCTTTTAAACTTTATTTTATTAATTTTAATTTTATAATCTCTTTAATATTCTCCTAGTAATATTCTTTTTCTTAAATTATATTTATTAACTTAAGGTTATTATAATTACTAAAGTAAGTTTACTTTTAAATTTTATTTTTAATATTTAAATTATATAAGCTAATATTAAATAAAAAATATTAAATAATATATTATTATAAAGATTATATTATATAACATATTAAAATAATATATTTTCTTTATTTAAAAATATGTATTTATAATAAGTATTTATTATAATTTATTTTAATTATTTTTATTTACTTTATTATATTTTATTTTATTTTACTATATTTTTACTTTATTTTATTATACTTTACTTTATATTATTATATTTTACTTATATTATTATACTTTACTTTATATTATTATACTTTACTTTACTTTATTATAATTTAACTTAATTTAACTTAAATATATCTTTTCTATTATTTAAAATATATATTTATTTTTTAATTTTAAATATAGCTTTTTATTTTTAAACTTCTAGTTATTTTAAAGTTTTTTTTAATTAAATATTCTTAAAAAAAATTCTTTTTAAGAAGTTAAAATATATTCTTTTATATTAATAAATCTAAAGTAAATATAACTCTCTTTAAATTACTTTCTTTATAAGCTTTAATTAAACTATTAGTTATAAGTTTTATACTTTATTTATAAATAATAAAGATTATTTATTATTAAATATATTCTTTAAGTTAATAGTTATAAATATTTATATATTTTATTTTTATTTTTAATTTTTTAAAAGAATTTTTAAAAATTAAATTATTTTTTAATTATTATAAATAAAATATAAACTTAAATTTTATAATTTAATATTTAATATTTTAAATAGTATTTAATAAAATAACTCTTTTTTATAATTTATATAAATATAAGTAATTTTATTTCTATTATTAATATAATTATTATATTTTATTTATTTATTTACTATTTAATTAAGCTTTTAAATAGCTTTATTATATATATTTAAAAGCTTTTTCTATTTAATATATTTTTTATAAATAATATATTATTATAAATTATAAATTTATTTTCTTTATTAAACTTTAAAATATAGAATTATATTATATAAAGATAATATAATACTTACTTTATTATTTTAATATATTATTTACTTAAATTTATTATAATTTAACTAGATATAATATAATAAATATAATATTAAATCTAAATAGTATAAGCTCGCGATATAGATGTATAATATAAGAATAAACTAGTATATAGTAACTTTCCTATATTAATAAATCTAAATTATAATAGCTTATAATTCTCTAAGTAAAGAAATAGAGACTAACTTAATATAGATTTTATATAAATTTACTCTAGAGTTCTCTCTCTTTCTTATTAATAACTTTAATCTATATTACTTTTTATAAGATCTCTTTAACTATATCTTACTTAATAGTAATACTTTCCTCTAGGTAATATAATAACTTTAACTTAAACTTATATTATAAACTTAAGCTTTAGCTTAGGTTATCCTTAGAATAAGGAGCTTAAGTATAGACTATATTTAGCTATAGTAAAAAGAGAACTTATTTTCTATTTATTTTAAAGAATTCTCTTCTTTAAATATATTAATATAAAAATTAATACCTATTTATAATATACTCTAAAGCTAGTTTATTATAATTAATATACTTTAATTAATAATATTAGATCTTTAAAGATATAAGCTACTTTAAAAGGAAAATATATTAATAAAGAAAGTAACTTTTAATTTTATCTCTTACTTTATAAAATAAATTAATTAAATATAAGAAGTTATAGAGAATTAAATTAACTAATTATAAAACTAGTAAGCTAAATTAATTACTTAATAAAAAGAAATTAAGGCCTAGCTTACTTAATAGCTTAATATTACTTCTATAAGCCTAGCTTAATTTATAGCTACTTTACTACTACTACTCTCTAGCTATATAAAGAAGCTATTTCTAGTTAGAGAGCTATATAAAGAGAACTATATAACCTTCTAGACTATAGAAGATTATTATAATATATAAGTTATATATTAATATAGTTTTTATAAAGACTATAAAAAACTAATTTATATTTTTATAATAAAATCTCTTTATAATAATATAATTCTAAATAATAACTTATTATAAAGTAAGTAATATAATAAAAATAAAAAACTTATTAATATTCTTTAATTACTTTAAATTATTTTTTAATAATTTTTATTAATAAGAAATTATTTAAATTAAACTTTAATATTTAAAATAAAAATATAATAAATTATTCTCTAGCTTTTATATATAATTTAAATAAAAATTAATAATAATAAAGGGCTTTATCTAAAATAATAATACTAAGTTAATATACTTTAATACTTACTTTTTAAAAAAATAAAAAAATATAATTTAAAATAAAAATTTTTATAAAATAATTATATAAAGATAATTAATTTTTATTATAATATTATTATAAATATTAAGTTCTATTAATTAAAAAAGAGATTTTATAAGTAATATAAAATCCTAGTTTTATAAGTCTTAATCTTAGCTTAAGATAATAATAATAATATAATAATATTAATATTAATATAATAAATATATAATTATAAAAAATAAAAATAAAAAATAATAATTAATTTTATTAATTTAATAAAATAAAATAATAATATCTTATATTATATTATCTAAATTATTTAAAATATCTTCTAGAAATATAAAGCTAGTAATATTTATATATATTATAATTCTTATAAATATATTATTTATAATTATCTTATAAGTCTCTCTAAATATCTAGTTTTTATTAAAGTTCTAGATATAGCTAAAGTAAAGATCTTATTTAATATTAATAAAGAGAAAAATATATTACTTATAGGCTAAGTTCTATATAAAGACTACTTTAATATTTACTTTATATTATCTCTTTATATTATATTATTATATTAAAAGAATATAAAAAATAGAAGCTAGAATAAATAAACTTCTATTTATAATTCTAATTCTCTTTAATAATTTAAAATTTATTAATATTTAAGTAAATTCTAATTATAATTATTATAATATAATAAATAGATAAATAATATAAAAACTTAATTTATAAACTTTTATATTTCTTTAATTATATATACTTAATATAATAATAAAAGTATAATAAAAATAATAAATCTTTAAAGTAACTTATTATATATTAAATTTAAATAATTAATATTATTTAATTTTATTTTATATTATTTTAAATTTAATAAAAAATATTATTTTAAGCTTACTTTAGCTATATTATTATATTATTTAACTTTTTATAAATTATAATAAACTAATAATAAGAAAAGTAAATAACTTTATTATAAAAAAATTTATTTAATATTTTACTTTATTTATAATTTAAAAAATTATAAACTCTTTATATATTATTATTATTTAAAGAGAATTAAAATAGCTATTCTCTTTAATATTTTTATAATAATTAATACTTATAAATTTATAATAATTATTATTATTATAATAAATAATTTATATTTAGTACTTACTTTAAATAAAAAGAACTTTAAATTAATTATAACCTTTATAATAGAGAGAGTAAGCCTGCCCTTAGCTAAATTAATCTCTAAAATAAAATCTAATATTATTTTTAAAATCCTTAGGCCTAACTTACTCTAGATATAATAGTATATTAGCCCTAAGCTACTAGTATAAGTACTAAGCTAATAAATATTAATTCTAAGTACTATAGCCTAGAATATAGCTACTATAACTTATAGAATATATAAATATATTATATAAATTATACTTATACTAATACTATAATAAAGGTAGGCTATCTCTCTACTAACTCTTAAGAACTTAAAATTTATAATAAAATTACTAGCCTTACTTCCTTATTATTAATCCTAGGTCTCTAGACTATAGCCCTCTAGCTCTTAGAATTTAATATATTATAAATATATAATAAACCTACTCTAAATATAGAAATAAGGACCTATATTAAGAACTAGATAATTAATATAATTACTACTATAATAAGTAAGACCCTTTAATTTACTAGTACCCCTAAAGTACCCCTAAGATAGCCTTAAAGCTATATAGTAGTAGTAGTAGTATTCCTTTCTATAAACTCCTTTTTCCTTAAACTTTATTTAAAACTAAGCTAACTCTAAATTAAATATAAAATAACTATTTAAATTAGAGATACTTTAATTAATATTAAAAATAAATTATATTAAGAAGTTATTTAAGTAGTAAATATTACTTAAAGTAAATTTAATATAATTATAGCTTACTACTTACCTAGTAAAGATATAATTCTAGTCTTTATTATAATAGTTATAATTAAATCCTTAAATAATAAATAAATAGCTTAAAACTTTCTTTAAGAATATAACTATCTTCTAACTCTTTTTTATAATACTTATAAAAAGAATTTAATTAGAAAATATTTTAAATAATATTAATACTTTTCTCTTAGAAATAAATATAATAAATTAAATATTTACTACTAAAGTAAAGAAAATATAAAGCTAATTTAAGGCTAATATATATTCTACTTTAATTATTTATCTTTTAATTATTAAAAAGATTAACTTATTATATAATAAAGAGCTAATTTTAATATATAAAGTATTTAATTATAAGCTCTATAATAAAAATCTCTAATTTAAATAATATTATTAATACTTTTAATATAATTATATTATAAAATATTATATTATATAGCTATAATATAAATAATATAATATTAATATATACCTAGGAGAGAGCTAAAAGAGAGATAATAATTACTTTACTATTAATAATAATAAAGAACTAAACTACTTTCTTTATAAAGGCTAATACTTAATATAAAATTAATTTTACTTTATAAAAGCTTACTATTATTAGAATATAAAAGTAAGTTACTTTATATATTCTTATTAATATATATAGAACCTAAATAGTAGTACTCTCTAAAGCTAAAGAATTATAGAAAATACTTTATAATTAACCTAGACCCTTTTATTTATAATATAAGAATTTCTTTATAAAGAATACTCTTCTAGTAGCTTATATCTCTTATTTATACTCTCTTCTCCTAAGAAAAGAGCTTATATTATATTTATATTAAAAGTATATAAGTCTTAAATAATAATTAAATTTTTTATATTAAACTCTTAATTATAAAAGTAATATATTAAAATATAAATAATAAGCTAAACTTTACCTAGCTAATACTTTTCTCCTAAGCTAGATATAATATAATTATACTCCTAGAGCCTTATTAAAATATAAAAATATAGAAATCTATATACCTAAGAATAATATTATATTATTTAATTTATATTAAATAGTAAGTTATATTATATATATATAAATAATATAAGCTTATAATATAAATATATAATATAAAAATAGACTAATATATAATAACTTTTTTATATTAATAAATTTAAATTATAATAATTTATAATTCTCTAGGTAGAGAAATAAAGACTAATTTAATATAAATTCTATATAAATTTACTTTAGAGTTTCTCCTTTTTCTTATTAATAACTTTAACTTATATTACTCTTTATAAGACCTCTCTAATTATATTTTACTTAATAATAATACTTTCCTCTAAGTAATATAATAACTTTAATTTAAATTACTACTCTTTATAAAATAATTACCTACTTTTATTATAATAATTATTATAATATACTAGATCTTATATAAAGTACTCTAAAGTTAGTAATTTAGTATATAAATATTAATTATAATTTTAATAACTTTAACTATATTTTATAATATATTTATATAAGTTTTAATATAATAGCCTAAATTAAGCTAATATTTTTATAATAATATATCTTTAATTATAAAGAGATAAAAAGACTAGCTAGAATATATTTAAATAACTCTTTTTTAATTAAAATAGAAAATAAACTTAATAAAGCTATTAATTAAATAAAATAAAAACTACTTTTAATAATATTTTATATTATATAATACTAGAAGTATAATATAATTATTAAGAACTTATAGTAAAATTATAATATAGCTAATATTATTATAAATATTAAGTAAGTTAAATAATATTATCTATATAAGAATAGTAGTAAATTAGTAGAACTTTCTTAATATAGAGATATACTAAGATTAATATATAACTAAGGTATATAGATTATTTTAATATAAATATATAGTAAATATTACTAATAACTTTAAAAAGTTCTAGATCTTTAAATACTAGGCTAAATAATATAATAATATTATACTAGAATTACTATAGGTCTTACTATTAAACTAAAGTAGCTCCTCTCTTACTAGAACTCTTAAAGAGAAAGCTAATATTTTTACTTAATACTTCTTCCTACCTCTAGTAAGAAATATTAATAATATACCCTTACCCTTACTTTATTTTTAATTAGAAAATAAACTAGTACTTATTACCTAAGTAATTATTATAGATAATATTTATATTACTTTTACTAATATTTAATTATAAAAGTTTATAAATTTTAATATAATATTAATAAAGTTTTTTAAAGTATATAACTATAGCTTTTATAAAGCTATAGCTAAAATAGTAATAACTAGCTTTAAATTTAAATATTTTTTAATTTAATATTAATATATAAATATTATAATTATCTTTAAGCTAAGGAAAACCCTCTAGGAAAAATATAAAGTAAGAGCTTAGTACTTTATCTCTTTTCTTTATATTTTAAGTAAATTAATTAAAGTAATTCTTATTATTTACTTTATAGTCTATATAAAGAAGTACTAACTTCTCTTAGAAAACTAAATAAAAAATTAATAAAAATACTTTATAAAATTAGTAATTATATTAATAATTAAAATAGTATATATAGCCTAGAATTATAATAACCTAGCTTTATTTTTATAGCTTAACTTTATATAAGCCTTTAACTTAATTAATTATAAATACTTATTAAATAAGCTCTTTCTTATAAGATTACTACTATAGCTTTTATACTTTCTCTACTCTTATCTTAACTTATATATAGTATATCTTTAAATTAAAGGAGTCTTTACTAGGGCTTTTTATATTAAAGTAGGTATTTTATAAAGATCTCTACTATTCTTTATCTTATTTATTCTCTTTATTTCTAATTTCTATAAATTCTTAAAGAAGATAGAAAGTATAGCTATTATTAGTTTTATAAATAATATAAATATTTTTATATTTAAATATATTATAAAGAAAATTAAAGTTTAATTTAAAGCTATATAAGAGATATTATCTTAATAAACTATTAAAATTAAAATAACTTTTAAATATAAAAAAGTATATTTTATATACTTTACTAGAGCTTATTACTTAGTCCTTTAATATATTTAACTTAATAATATATAAATAGAACTTTAAGAGTTTAGCTATTTTTTTAAAGTAATTTTCTATAAAAAGTTTAATTAAAAATTATATATCTTTAATTTTAAAAATTATATTAAATACTAGATAAGAGCCTTTATTAAAATTATAGTAAGTATATAAAGTATTTACTTTAGAGCTATATACTTTATTTATAATTAGATTATAAGGTTAGCTATTTTTATAAAAGTAGTACCTTCTATTAATTAATAAAGAAAGATAAGAAACTATATAAATTAGTAATAGTACTTTAACTACTTTAAAACTAGGCTCTTAAGATAATTACTAGTATATTTAAAGTAACTTTAACTTAGACTCTCTATATAAAAGTAGAGACCCCCTTACTAGATCTCTACTTTAACTACTATATTACCTAGTTTTAAGATTATATAGAAATAATAAAGAAGTAGTATTAGTTTAATAGTTAGCTATATTAATAATATACTAGATATAGATCTACTACTACTAAAGATATTAAATAAGGCTAGGCCCCCTTTTAAGGAGCTAGTAAATTAAAGAGCTAGCTAGAGCTCTTAATTAAATAATAGGAAAGTAATATAATAAACTTTTACTTAGGAATAGAAAGATTAAAATATATAAGATAAAGTAACCTTAATATAAAGATACCCTAACTCTAAGGTAGTTAATAAAAATCTAAATTACTTTTATAAAGTTACTATAGCCCTTTATAAAGACCTTAAAAAATACTAAAGCTCTCTACTTACTTAAATAAAAATAGACTATATAGGCCTAAAGAAGTTCCTCTTTTTTTATAAAGTTCTTATAATACCTTTATTTTACTACTACTATAGACTTAAGGAGAAGACTATTTACTATATTATCCTCTACTACTAATAATTTAATATAAAAAAAGTATTACTATAGAACCTACTATAGTTCTATATTAACTTTATATTAGCTCTAGAGAAACTATAAATAGTAAAATATATTATAATATAAATTTTAAAACTCTACTTTATTCTCTAGTTCTTCTTTATAACTAAGCTAAATAAAGAAGAAGAGGAAGAAATTAGAATCTTTATAAGGCCCTTACTAGCCCCAAGCCTTTAAATAGCTAAAAGTAACTATTTAAATACCTAGGAAAACCCCCCTTTATCTAGGGGAAAAAAACCTACTATCTACTTATATTAACTATTAACTAGATTATTAAACTTATTAAAGATATTACTACCTTTAACTTACTCTTAGATCTTAACTATAATAAGGCTTACCCTTATTACTTTACTCTCTACTAACTCCTTCCTAGAGCTCTCCTTCTCCCCTTCCTCTCCTAATTCCCCCTCTATTTCTTTCCTCCTTCTTTAAGCTTATTATATATAGTAAGTTACTCTTTTAATCTAGGGGATTGCGCTTACTATTTAAAATTAATATAAATTTAGGTTACTAATAAGGTAGTAGTACTAATTTTAAGATAATAATAATAATATAAGTAGCTACTTATATAAATAATATCTAGGCTCTTAGAATCTTAATTCTCCCTAGAGGAACTTATTTTTTTAAAAATATTAATACTCTTTATAAATATTTACTTATAAGCTCTCTAAAATTAAGATATTTAAGAGAATAAAGTATATTAGAAATACTTAATAATATAATAAAACTTATAGAAATTCCTTATAATTATAATTACTTAAAAATAAATTATAGATTATATTATTAATATATATAAAATATTAATATATAAAGATTATCTTTAATTACTAATATAAAAACTATTAATAATAATAATAATATAAAGAGTTTATAAATTATATATAATAAGCTATTTAAATTATAATAATATATTTTATCTCTTTTATTATTAATATTATTAAAATAATATATTTATAAATATTAAATAGTTTATTTAAAACTATTATTATTATAATAGCTATATCTCTTACTATTAATACTAAAGTCTCTTATAATTATTACCTATACTAAACTAATTTTAATAATAAATTTTAATTAACTTTATAATTAATTTACTAATAAAAAATCTAAATAACTTATATTATTTAATAGTTATTATAAACTAGCTAATAAAGTATATATAATTAAAAGTAATAATATTTATATTAATAAATATATATATAAAATAGTTTTAGAATATTTAATAATATTTTTAAAAATTCCTTAATTAAATTATTAATAATTATAAATTAAATTAAGTAAAGTAATTTTAAATTACTTTATATACTTTAGTTAAAGTAAATTAGTTATTATTAATAACTTATTATTTATAAATAAATAGTAATATAGAATATATAAATTAAGAAATTTAAATAGTTTTATATATTTATATATCCTTCTTATAGCTTAATTAGCTAATATACTTATTTTTTACTAGCTCTTTATAAATAATAGAATATTCTTTATTATAAAAGTAAGCTTAAATAAACTCTTAAATAGATTTAATATTAATCTAGTTTAATATATAAATAATTTACTTAATTATACTTAGCTTATAAATACTTCTTAGATTAGTTATATATTATTAAAGAGTTATATAATTTAATTTTTAATTTATTTATATAAAAGTATAAAATTAATATAAGCTATAATAGCCTTTATATAATAATATTAATAAAATATAACTAACTATTTAAAATATTAATAGAATATTTTTAAATAAATAATAAAATATAGCTCTTCTTTTAAAATATTAAATTAAATTACTTAAGTTAAAAACTTAATTAATTTTATATAAAATATATAATTATAATAACCTTTATATCTCTTATAATCTAATTTAATATACCTAAGGAGATTTACTTAGTTTTTTATATAAACTTTATTAAATATATTATTATTAATTTATTATCTTTATAAATCCTTTTAAATTTCTACTTAAGCTTAATATAAGTTCTCTTTTCTAATAATAAAATATTTATAAAGAAATACTATATTAAGAAAATTTTATTTATAAAGAATATATAAAAGTAAAGAAATAAATATAATATATTAATTAAATAAAAAGAGTATAATATCTTTATATAAGAACCTTTAAACTACTTTATAAATACTTTAGTACTATAGAAATTTAAAGAGAAATAAGAGAATATATAAAATAATAATAATTTATATATATATAAATATTAAAATAACTTTATTTAAAAAATCTCTAAACTAGCTACTTAAATACTATAAAGAGTTACTTAATATAAGCTTATTCTTATAAGTACTTTATCTAGTATTATAATTTCTACTATTTTTATTATTTTATAGTAGTAGTAAGAGCTACTTTCTTACTTTTTAATAATTTTTTTAAATTTAATTTTAAACTCTTTAAAATTTACTAGGTCTTTATAATAATATTATATATAAGAGAAGAGAATATTATAATTAAATAATATAAAGATATTAATTATATTAATAAAAGTAAATTATTAATAGTAAGACTAGTAATAAAAATTTATAAAGTAGTAGTTTATATATAAAAGAACTTTATTATCTAATTTAATATTTAATTAATTTAGTTAATAATAGCTATATTATACTTTTTATAAATATTTTTATATTTAATTTAAGTATATTTAATTATATTTTAATATTATTTAAGAAAATAGTTAATATTAAGTAAAAAAGAAAAAAAAGAAATATATATAATTAATAATTTTAACTCTTTATTTAAAATATTAATATTTTTATATTATAATTTAGCTATTTTATATAAATAATTAAATAACTTATATTATTTATAGTTATTATTATTATATAATATTAATATTATATTAGAATAATATAAATATTAATTATTAACTTATTAAAATTAAAGTATTATTTCCTAGGAAAAAAGTAATAAATAATATAAATATAATATATAAAGTAGAATTAATAAGTACTTAAGTATATATAGAATATATAATATAAATATCTAATTAAGTAGTTTATAATACTTATTTAAATATCTTTCTAATCTCTAAAAATATAGAAGTTAATTTTATAACTAACTCTAGTATACTTTTAATCTTCTTCTAGGATAGAGCTAGGATATACTTACTTTAAATAATAGCCTTCTAAAATTCCTTTAAAATATAATAAAGAGCTAGATTAATAATATATAAATATTTAATCTACTTATATTTAGTATATTTAATTTAGTAAGCTTTATATCCTTTATTATTATTAAGTATATATTTAATCTCTTTTATTTATATAAAGTACTTTATATAAGAAAGATATATTTTTAAAATTTACTTAGTTAGCTTATTAACTTTATTATCTAAATTCTCTTTAACTAGATAA
Source organism: Calcarisporium arbuscula (assembly GCA_009828645.1). Classification (NCBI taxonomy): domain Eukaryota; kingdom Fungi; phylum Ascomycota; class Sordariomycetes; order Hypocreales; family Calcarisporiaceae; genus Calcarisporium; species Calcarisporium arbuscula. The sequence goes on from WBSA01000032.1 coordinate 278,914, forward strand.
TTACTTATAAATTTTTTTAATTATTAAATATTAGTAAAGTATATCTAGAATAAATATAAAACTTTTATAATTTTTAAATTAGAGGATATTAATATAATAATAAAGATATCCTTATTACTAGTCTCTTAAAATAAGTTATTATTATTACTAAATATTATACTAAAGAGATAATAAAATAATTTATAAATTATAAAAATATAATATAAATTATAAAATTAAAAAAAAGAAAAATAAGAAAAGTAAGAAGAGAAGTAAGGTAGTAGAGTAATATTACTAGGAAAGTAAATAAAATATATAAACTATATCTATAGAGAGATAATAATACTAATACTCTACTAATACTTTACTAATATTATACTAATACTCTAGAGATACTCTATATTTAAAAATAGTCTATATATAACCTAGGGGTATATTATTAATAAAGAGATATATTATAAACTTAAGCTTTAGCTTAGGTTATCTTTAGAGTAAGGAGCTTAAGTATAGACTATACTTAGCTATAATAAAAGGGGAACTTATCTTCTATTTATCTTAAAGAATTCTCTTCTTTAAGTATATTAATATAAGAATTAATATCTACTTATAATATACCCTAGGGCTAGTCTATTATAACTTATTACTTTTTATAAGATAATTACTTACTTTTATTATAATAATTACTATAATATACTAGATCTTATATAAAGTACTTTAAAATTAATAATTTAATATATAAATACTAATTATAATTTTAATAACTTTAATTATATTTTATAATATATCTATATAAGCCTTAATATAATACTCTAGATTAAGCTAATATTCCCTTAGTAGTATATTCTTAATTATAAAAAAGTAAAGAGATTAATTAAAATATATCTTAATAACTCTCCTTTAATTAAAATAAAAAATAAACTTAATAAAACTATTAATTAAATAAAATAAAAGCTACTTTTAATAATATTTTACTTTATATAATATTAAAGATATAATATAATTACTAAGAACTTATAATAAAATTATAATATAATAAATACTATTATAAATATTGAATAAATTAGATAATATTATTTATATATAAAAATAATAATAAACTAGTAAAATCTTTTTAATATAAAAATATATTAAAATTAATATATAACTAAAGTATATAAATTATCTTAATATAAATATATAATAAATATTATTAATAACTTTAAAAGATTCTAGATTTTTAAATATTAAGCTAAATAATATAATAATATTATACTAGAACTATTATAAGTCCTATTATTAAATTAAAATAGCTCTTCTTTTATTAAAATCTTTAAAGAGAAAGCTAATATTTTTATTTAATACTTCTTCCTATCTTTAATAAAAGATATTAATAATATATCTCCACTCCTACTTCATCTTTAATTAGAGAATAAACTAATATTTATTACTTAAGTAGTTATTATAAATAATATCTATATTACTTTTACTAATATTTAATTATAAAAGTTTATAAATTTTAATATAATTTTAATAAAGTTTTTTAAAATATATAATTATAACTTTTTTAAAATTATAATTAAAATAATAATAACTAGCTTTAAATTTAAATATTTCTTAATTTAATATTAATATATAAATATTATAATTATTTTTAAATTAAAAAAAACTTTTTAAAAAAAATATAAAATAAAAGCTTAATACTTTATCTTTTTTCTTTATATTTTAAATAAATTAATTAAAATAATTCTTACTACTTACTTTATAGCTTATATAAAGAAGTACTAACTTCTTTTAGAAAATTAAATAGAAAATTAATAAAAATATTCTATAAAACTAGTAATTATATTAATAATTAAAATAATATATATAGCCTAGAATTATAATAACCTAGCTTTATTTTTATAATTTAATTTTATATAAGTCTTTAATTTAATTAATTATAAATACTTACTAAATAAGCTTCTCTTTATAGAATTATTATTATAGCTTTTATATCTTCTTTACTTTTATTTTAATTTATATATAATATATATTTAAATTAAAGAAGTTTTTATTAAAGCTTTTTATATTAAAGTAAGTATTTTATAAAAGTCTTTATTATTTTTTATTTTATTTATTTTTAATTTTTATAAATCTTTAAAAAAAAGTAGAAAATATAGCTATTATTAGCTTTATAAATAATATAAATATCTTTATATTTAGATATATTATAAAGAAAATTAAAGTTTAATTTAAAATTATTTAAAAAATATTATTTTAATAAACTATTAAAATTAAAATAACTTTTAAATATAAAAAAGTATATTTTATATACTTTACTAAAGCTTATTATTTAGCCTTTTAATATATTTAACTTAATAATATATAAATAAAACCTTAAGAATTTAATTATTTCTTTAAATAACTTTTTATAAAAAGCTTAGCTAGAAATTATATATCTTAATTTTAAAAATTATATTAAATATTAAATAAAGATTTCTATTAAAATTATAATAAGTATATAAAATATTTACTTTAAAGTTATATACTTTATTTATAATTAAATTATAAAATTAGCTATCTTTTATAAAAGTAATACTTTTTATTAATTAATAAAAAGAGATAAAAAACTATATAAATTAGTAATAGTACTTTAATTACTTTAAAACTAAGCTCTTAAAGTAATTATTAATATATTTAAAATAATTTAAATTTAAATTCTTTATATAAAAATAAGAACTCTTTTACTAAATCTCTACTTTAATTATTATATTATCTAGTTTTAAAATTATATAAAAAATAATAAAGAAGTAATACTAATTTAATAATTAGCTATATTAATAATATATTAAATAAGGTTTTTTTTAAAGAGCTAGTAAATTAAAGAGCTAGTAAATTAAAGAGCTAGTTAAAGCTTTTAATTAAATAATAAAAAAGTAAAATATATAAAATAATATAACTTTAATATAAAAATAATTTAATTTTAAAATAGCTAATAAAAATCTAAATTACTTTTATAAAACTATTATAACTTTTTATAAAAATTTAAAAAGTACTAAGCTCTTTATTTATATAAATAAAATTAAATTATATAAATTTAAAGAAATTTCTCTTTTTTTATAAAATCTTTATAATATTTTTACTTTATTATTATTATAAATTTAAAAAGAAAATTATTTACTATATTATTCTTTACTATTAATAATTTAATATAAAAAAAATATTATTATAAAATTTACTATAGTTTTATATTAACTTTATATTAATTCTAAAGAAATTATAAATAGTAAAATATATTATAATATAAATTCTAGAACTTTATTTTATTTTCTAGTTTTTCTTTATAATTAAATTAAATAAAAAAAAACTTTTATAAAGCTCTTACTAGCTTTAAATCTTTAAGTAATTAAAAATAATTATTTAAATATTTAAAAAAAAACTTTTTTTTATTTAAAAAGAAAAAACTTATTATTTATTTATATTAATTACTAATTAAATTACTAAATTTATTAAAAATATTACTACTTTTAATTTACTTCTAGATCTTAATTATAATAAAGCTTCTTTCTATTACTTTACTTTCTATTAACTTCTTCCTAGAGCTCTCTTTCTTCTCTTTCTCTTTTAATTCTCTCTTCTCTTTTTCTCTCTCTTTTTCTTTTTCTTAAACTAGAGCTTAAGAAGTTTAAAATATTATAAAAAAGAACTAATTACTTAATTAACTTATTAATATCTTTATTATAAATATAAACTATTTTAATATATTAATATTATAAAATACTTTATTAAATAATTTATTAAATTACTCTTTAAAAATTATAAAAATATTAATTACTATTTTCTTAATAATATTATATTAATTATATCTTATATTTTAAAAAGCTATTTTTTATTTCTTAATCTTTTTTTCTTTTATTTTTTTTAATATTACTTTTAATATTTATATTATCTTTTTTATAATTTAAAATATTAATATATATATTTTATATAATAAATATAAATTATATAATAAGTAATTATTAAATTTTTAAATAGTTAATAAAGAGTATTTAAATTAAAATCTATATTTATTTATTTATTATATAATTATAATATAAAGTTATTACTTCTATTAAATATATTTTTATTATATATATAATATAAAGTATATTTTATATTAACTCTTTATAATAATAAATAATAAAGATTCTTTTTATATTTTAAATATAATATTAAAAGGCCTAACTTTTTATTATTTCTTCTTTTTTAAAGAATATAATTAATATTTAATATATAATTATAAAGACTATAATAAATTTTTATAAGCTTCTCCTTAAAAAAGTACTTACAAGATATATTAATTACTCTTAGTTAATATAAGTAAAAGAGTAAATTAATTAATAATTAAATAGTTATTTATATTATTATTATTATTTTAAAATTAATATTATTACTTTATTAGTAATTTAAATTTATATTAATTTTAAATAATAAATATAATTCTCTAAATTAGAAGAGTAATTTATTATATATAATAAACTTAAAGAAATAAGAAAAGAAATATAAGAAAGTTTATTATTATTATTATAAGTTTAATATTATAATAATAATTACTAGTTATTATAATATCTTATTAACTAGTATTATAATATAATATTATTTATAATTACTAAACTATATTATATTTATATTAAAACTAAGCTTATTTTCTCTTTAAAAATATCTCTCTTTTAATAAAAAGTAAGCTAAATAGTTATATTAGCCTAGCTATTAAATTTATTATATATTTATAATATACTTAACCTAGGCTTAAATAGAGTATTATATAGAGATTTTTATCTAGCCTTAGTATAGTTTTTTCTCTATTATTATCTATAGATATACTATATATTCTATCTCCTATAAGTAATAAATAGTATAATAATAATAATAATAATAGTAATAATAATATTAAATCTACTAATAACTACTATATATAATAATAAGCTAATAATTTATTTATATTAGTTTATAATTTTAATATTTATTAATTCTTTATATAAAAAAGTTCTAATTTTATTATAAGAGATTTATTTATTTTATTTATAATTCTAAGCTTATAGTTTTTTTATAAATATATAATTTAATTTACCTAGATATATCTTTACTTTTAATTTTAATAAACTTCTATTTTTAAGAATTATTATAGATTATTTCTACTAATTAATTTATATTTCTATTTAAAGCTTTTTATTATTTCTTTTATATTTTCTTTATTTTCCTTTTTAAAAACTTATAAATATTAAACTATATATAGATCTATATATATAAATTTAATAAGTATAATTATATATAAAAATATAAAGTAAAGTTTATTATTTAAAGAAATTAATAATAAAAAGCTAATATAAAGAAATTTATATAATAATATTAATAAGAAAGTCTTTTTAAATATTATTTATAATAATAGTAAAATTTAATTTAAAACTTTTATAATTTAATATTATAAATATATTTATAAATATTAATTTACTAGAGAAAGTATTTATAAAGTTATCTTTAAGTTATTAAAAATTTAAAAATAAAAATTAAATTCTCTTATTAATAAAAATTATATAAATTATAAATTATATCTTTTTTATAGTAAATAAAGCTTAGAGATATTTTATAAAATTTAAAATTTAAACTAATATTTTATAAGTTTATTATTATATAAAGAGAAAGATATTAATATTCTTCTATATAAATAATATAATTAATATTATTAATTTATAGTTTATATCTTAATATCTTTATTTAGAAATTTATTTACTTATAACTCTCCAAGTATAAGTTAGCTTACTAACTTATATAAGTCTTACTTTATAGCTTAGTTATATTATAGAGCTTTAAAATATAAATTTAATCTATTTAAGTTATTTTATTATCTTTATCTAGTTATTACTCTTATAAGTAGATAAATCTCTATCTACTACTTATATAAGTAGTAAACTAAGGTTTTCTTACTTTTATAATATCTTACTAATTTATCTATTCTAATACTAAGTACTCTTATTTTACTTAAATAAACTTAACTTTAAATTTATATTTAATTAAATTATTATATAAATTTAATATTAAAAATAAGTTCTTATAATAATATTCTTATTTATTAAAATTAAAGTATATTTAAGTTATTTATAACTTATATTTAAACTTTAACTTTTTATAATTATATTTATTATATTATTTTGATTATAATAATCTTTTTATTAATTATTAGAGATATAATTATAATCTTTATAAAAAAGGCCTAGTTTATTATAATTCTATTTTTCTATAAAATTAATATTTTAGTTTATAATTAGCTTTCTAATTTAATTATATATATTAAGAAGCTTATAACTAAACTTTCTAATAATATTAAAAAGAGCTTAAAGTATATTTAAATTTATTTTTACTTTAAATTAAATATATTACTTAATTTACTTACTTAAAGTATAATAGAGTTTATAATTATATTTAAATTTCTTTTAATATTTATTTTTATTTTATTAATATTAAAGAGCTCTTTTTATTAAAAATTATATTTAATTAAATAACTAATTTATATTTTTAACTTTATATATAAATATATAATTTTTTTTTAAATTATATTTCTTTTATTATTATAAATACTTTATATTTAAATATTCTTAAATAAGTAAATTAAAGCTAATTCTCTTTCTTTATATTAAAAATATTTAAAAAGAAACTTTTATATAATATTTTCTATTTAAGGCTTTATTTTAATATTTAATTTAGAAAGTATATAATTATTTTTATTACCTTAAGTTATAATTTTTTTAATAATTAGCTATTAATTATTAGTAATTTTACTTTCTCTTTTATTATTACTTTAAAGTACTTTCTTAATTTATTTTATTATTAAATTTATAAAATATATAACTTAATTTTAATTCCTTATTATTTAAGTTATTTATAAATTAAAATACTTTTTTAAAGCTTATTGTTTATTTTAATTACTTATAATTTAATATTATATCTTCTTTTAAATATTTAAATTAAATTCTTTAATATTAATAGTAAGTATTTTTCTTTTTATTTTAAGAAATAATAATTCTAATAAAAGTCTATTTTTTTTATTTATAATTATTATATAAAATATAATATTAATTATTTTTATTAAGTAATTATAGAAGTTAATAAATACTTATTTTTTTAATTTAAAATTTATTTTTATAATTTATAATATTTTTATTATTTTATTTTATTTATATTATATATATTATATTTAATAGTTAAAGATCTTTTAATAATTATATTATTTATATTATTTATTAAATATTCTAGAGCTCTTAATTTTAAATAGCTTATTTAATAATATTACTTTATAGTCTTTATTTAATTTAAAGATTTCTTAATTTAGAAGTTATATTATAAGTACTTTACTATAAATATAGCTTATTTAGTTATTTTAAGTAATCTTTTTATAATATTTTAATTATAATATTATATTAATTTATAAAAAGCTTACTTATTATTATATTTTATAATATTATTATTATTTCTCTAGTTTTATTAATATCTTTATTATTTTAATTTCTTTAATAAGATTAAATTAATAAAATATAGTTCAAGTATTGTTAAATACTCTTGTAATTATCTCTCCACCAAGTTTCTCTTCTCAACTTGCCACTTGATATTGGGGTGGGTAGAACCCAGTAGACATCCGTGGTCCTCATGCATAGTGGAGAGTTAGACATCTCTTGATGCAGATGTGATATACCAAGTACCTAACTAACCCTTCACTACCCCTTCACTACCCCTATAACTACCTCCTGTGCCGTTTTTCTCACTCGATCCAGTTTCTTCATCTCCTTTGTTTCAATGATTTTAGAATTGCGTACTCTGTTACGGAGAAACCAGTGCATACCTGCAGCTAAGGCGGGAAACTCCTTGAGGTCCTCAAAAACTTTATCCACTCCCATCTTTTCCTTTATTCTACTACCACCGCACCCTCGAAGAAGTTGAACCATAAAACATTCCACGAACCTGCTTGTCCACTCATTCAGCTCGAGTAAATCGAGTGGTTTCAGAATATTAATTGTTAAGATTCCTTCAGTTACAAGAGAAGCGTAGAAGGATGCAATGTTGCTTAGTCGTTGCTCATCTTTCAGCCTTGTGCCATCCGCAGAATCCTCATCTTCCGCTTCCTCCCCGAACAGAGATTGGCCTAAGCCGCGAAATAGCTTCCAGAGGCGGTCCTGAAAGGCAAATCTCACTCTGCTGTTGGAGCAGACTTGAATAGCTACTAGAGAGTAGTACGGATTGTAGACTCTTTCACACCCCACACATTGGACGAGAACTCGGACGATTTCTAGCTGGTCGTCTCTTTTAGGCGAAGATTCAAAAATTGACGATAGCCTTGTTCGTAGCTCACGGCTGACATCAGAGCTGTGAAAATGGCAATTTGTGTCGTAGTGTTCAACCCTTGCTCACGGGCCTTCATCGGATAGTCCGGTAACAACCATATCCATATCCTCGTTTGTTGAAAAATCCTCGGGTATATTCGCCGTGGTGTTATCATTGCCCTTCAGCATATCCAATGCATCGCTTTTTGCTGGTACACTGGCCCCAACCAGCCACCACTTGCCCCTACTCTCGGCTCCTTCTATATCCGCTACGCCCATGCCCATGGGAGCAAGTCCATCTAGTCGTCGAGACTGTGACTTCAGTTCACTCATTCGCTTCTTCATACGCAAGACGTGTTCTGATACTATCGTTGAGTCCATTCCCCGAGCTTTTGGCTTGCTATTCTTCAGGTCATTGATAGTCTCAATCATGAATTTGGAGCGAGGCGATACGTTGGTGTAGCCAATTTTAGACACTGCCGCGTTCAAAACCCCTGACACATGCTTCAGAGAATGAGGGTCGTCTCTCCTCAAAAGCCGACCAGCCATTCGGCAGATTCGTAACAAAAGTTCTACATTGAGCTCCGTGAGATCACCCAAGAGTCTTTCCATGTAATCGAATATGATTTTACAGCTTACTACCTCAAAAACGTAGAGTTGTGTGAGAAAAGTAAGCAGATTAGATGTTTCTTTCCGAAATCCAGACCCTCCGTTGCATGTCTCTTCGTACTCGTCTCCAAAATAGTTTACAACTCTGCGAACGAGCTGTGACCCGAAGCTTGGTCCAACAACCTTGTATAAAGCTGATGAAAAGCCGCCTGCAAGCACAAAGAATTGATCAGGCAGGCTTTCTGGCTTCCGTACTTGTGCCAACAGAACTTCTGATATCACATCAGTAACGGTTCCACGGGCATTCGTTTGATAGAGCTCTTCAATGGATCGAACAATGGGTAGGATGTTACTATCCGTCAAGCGGTTTATCAAACCCTGAACTTGCTTGCGTAAATGGTGATTTGTCTCAATATCAACGGATTTGTCTCGTCGTAGTGACGGTGGCACGTATTTTGAAGTAGTGGTGCTGGTGCTGAGGGGTGCTACATATGGGTTTTCGCGTTGAGGCTGATAGTTTCCTTCAACGTCAGAGGCAAATCCCTCAAAGGATTCTGTGTCAGAAATATCCAGCTGCGTATGGCCCTGAAAGTTCCTATCCAAATTCGAGACCTGACTGGTGTCACCTTCAATTCGGCCATCCCGGTGCTTCCTATCGTCGATTGGGTAAGGGCTTAAAGCGGGGTCTTTTCGCACCCTTTTAGACGATAGAAAGCTATCGTATTCCATCTTTCTTTTCCTCCCCTCATCATCGGCGCCTTTGGGATCAGAACCTACTTCATGCAACAAGTCATCAAGTCCATCGTCCTTAAATGATTGAGGTAAAGATTTCCGGGTCTTCTTGATGCCAAGTTTTTTCTCGAAACCCGCAATCGCCGCATCGTCCTTTGCCAATTCAGCTTGTTCCGACTGCGACATGTTCCTCACGTAGACAGCACCATCTGGTACAGCGTTGGAATAGCTTCCGCTGGCTTTTTGGATAGTATATTCATTTTTTGTGCTGTAACTTTCATCGTCGTCTTCCAGCTCATCACTCTCACTCTTTTGAAGGTTGTCCGAGCTCATGAGAGCGAGGCTGTTGCGATTGCGGCCCTGTGGTGATATAGTCCTATTTGAATATATGTCGGCACTATTGGAATTGATCCGCACATGATAGTGAGTTTTTTTGCTTTGAGTCTGGTCCGGAACGCTTTGTCTTTTATAACGATTGGTTCGCTTTTGAACTCTATGAGCCTTTCGATGTTCCTTACGCGGGGCCGGGTGGCAACGTTCCCTAGCTCGGGAAACCCCGTGTCCTTTATCTGGGCCGGAATCGGTCAGACCCAGGTGCTTGAAGATCTTTTGCTGAAGCTCTGGCACAGTCGTTGGCGACATTGTGACCCCCAGTGTGTATGTGAGCTGTAGACGGGGGGGGGGGGGGGGGGGGGGCTTCATCTACACCCTAACTGAAGCCTACTGAGGACTCAAAGACCAAACGGCCGACTATTTCAATTCGCGCGGCGCGTTCGAGCTCTCGACATAGATTGATACGAGCTTTTCCTGGGATATGTGTCGTCGTTCTTCTACGCTATAAGTTCAATGAGGAAGGGATTAAAGCTGAAAGTGAAGTGGCTTGCAAAGACGGAGTGGCCCTGGATTAATTATGTAGAATGCCCGTTTTTTAGGAGTAAAGTCAAACCTACCACTATTATCCGATTGAGACATTTAAAGTGGGTCATTCAGTATACCTTTCCCATTTTTGCTTTCATCATCAGTGCAATAATTTCAAGTTACAACTTGTGCCACGACTTAATTTTAGTTATTAACTAATGTAATTTAAATATAGGTAGATTTTATGGTCCCAGATTCGTCTTTTCAATGGGTTTACGTTGTACTGAAAGATTTTACAGGGTTATGTGTAGCATGCCCTTTAGCGTGCCAACCTAAATGGATGAGGGCTAAAGGCTGAAATGGCTGCAGGATTAAAATAGAGTATTATTTAACTGCCTCACTATAATTGTCCTTATTAATTATCTTTACTACTATTCTCTACTTCTAACTAAAGAATTTAGACTATATATATATACTAAGCTTGACTAAGGTAATTTAATATATAACTTTCTATTACTATATATAAGACTTATATTACTATTTTAATTATATATTATAAAATTATCTCTTATATTATATAATAAGTCTTTAATTAAATATACTTTCTTAAACTAAAGCTTATTAAAGATTTAAGTCTAGTTTACTTATATTTATTTTCTTAATTAATATTAAATTTAACTTTAATTATTATTATTTTTTATAATATAAAGCTTTTTTATCATTTTACTTTTTAATTTATATATTTATATTATTTATTAATTATAATTTTATTATATTATAATAAGATAGAAATTAATAAAAGAGAGAGCTAGTTTACTTTTAGTTAAATTAATTTTTAAAATAAATATTAATACTATTTTTAAAGTTCTTAACTTAATATAAATATATTAAGTTTATATTATAAACTAGAACTTAATTACTATAATTTATAAAATATATAAATATAGTATTTAAATTATATTTATATTAATACTATACTAGAAGTAAATTATCTCTTTATTAACTTTTAAAAATTAAAAATATATAATAAAATTACTAGTTTTATTTTCTTATTTTTAATTTTAAATCTCTAGGCTATAGCTATCAAGGGCCAAACTAACTAATCAGGCTATAGGTACCTAAGGCACGAATTTCTAAGCGGGCAGGCCTAAAACGCGAGGGCTATATAATAGTTATAGAAGGGCAAGGACTAACTTATCTAATAATCAAGAGATAGCGAGATAGTAAGGAGGTTATTATATATATACTATAGGCCTACTATAAGTTCCTAGCTATCTAGCTTACTAACTTTTACTTCTTAGTAATAACTTATTTTCTAAACTTAATATTTATATATCTATATATTATATATTAATAATTTTAAAGAATCTTTAAGTAATAAATATAAAGAAATTATATAATATTTTATAAGTTTTAAAAGCTAGATAAAATATTAATAAAAAATTATAAAAAATTATATTTTAAATTTTTATAAATATTCTATTTATAAGAAAAAAGCTATAATATTATTTATAATATTACTTTAAATTACTAGTAATAGTAATAAATAATTTATTTAAGTAGAAATAATTAATTAAATATTTATATAATAAAAATAAATCTAAAAGAAAAAAGATAATTTATTAATAAATAAAAGTAAATATTAATAATTATTATTATAAGTAAATATTAATAAAGTAATTATAGCTTATAAATAATATTAAAAATATACTTTTTAAAGAGAATTTAAAAGAATATTTATAATAATATTAGAAAAATACTTTCTCTTTAAAGTTTACTTTAATTCTTAATATCTTCCTAAAGATTAAAGTAAAATATATATTATAGAAATAAGATATAATTTAATAAGCTAAATTAAAGCTATTATTATATTAAAAGTTAATTCTAAATTATTAACTAAATTTACTTACTAAATTATATTTAAATTTAAAGTTATAATTTTTAATATAGTATATAAAGAGTAAGAAATAAAGAAATATCTCTTTTTTATATTTTATAATCTTAAAGTATAAATTATCTAATCTTTAGAGTATAATTCTTATTTAAATAAAATAAATAAAGTAGAATATTAATTTATTATCTTTATATTAATAAAAATAGTAGAAAATATAGAAAAATAAATTAAAAATTTTAACTTAACTCTATAAGCTAATAAAATATTATAAAAAATATTATATAAATTTACTTTATTTTACTTTATTTATAAATAAGAGCTTATTTTATTTATTAAAGTAGAAATTTCTACTTAATATTTAATTAATTAAGATAATATAAATATAGAAATTAAACTTTTTAAAGTAAAAATTAGAATATTTATATTAAAAATAGAAAATAATAAGAAAGTTATTTTAAAAGTAATTATTTATTAAAAAAGATTTATATTATAGTAAAGAAAATAGAAATAAAGAGATATTTAATTAAAACTCTTTAAAATTAATAGTATTATACTTATTTATAATAATATATATAAATATAATATATATAAAGAAAGTAAACTTTAAATAAAGTAATATAGTTTTTATAAAATTACTTTTAGAAATATAATTATAAAATTATATTACTTAAAAAGTCTAATTAATATTAAATTACTAGAATTTTATATTATAAGTTAATTAAAATAATATATTTATAATAATAAATAATAAGAAAATAATAAAAAAGAAAATAATAATAAAGAAATAATAAAAGAGATTTTAATATAAAAAAGAGATTATATTAAAATATATTTTAATAGAAGAATATAATAAAATTTATTTTAATAGTTTATAAAATAATAATATATTTAAAAAGTTTAAAAATAATAAAAAGAAAAATAAAACTTAATAATATTAATATTTTAAAACTACTTTATTAATTTTATTAAAAAAGTAATAAAAGTAATATAAAATAGATATTAAATAATTATTATTAATATTCTTATTATATTTATTTTTATTATAGAGTTTAAAATAATTATTATTTTAATTTTAAATAAAACTTATTTATTATATTATCTTAATCTCTTACTAAGTTAAGATAAGGAGAGAGAGTTATATAAGAAGTATATAATAAAAATACTAAAGAAAAAGTAACTAAATCCCTTATTTTAATTTAATTAAGTAATCTCTTTATTAATAAATAGCTATAATTATATATTTCTATAAATACTAGTCTTTAATCTCTTTATTTAATTATAAATATAATTACTTAATTTACTTTAATAATAAATAATATTAAAAATAATAAAGTTAAATAATTTCTTAATAATAACTTTATTAAAATCTAGATATTTATAAATAATATAAAGTACTTAAATATTACTTAATAAATAATTTATATATTTTATTTTAAAAGAGTTATAAATTAATATATTATAATTAAAATAAGTATTTTATATATAATTTAAGTAAAGTAAGTTAAAAATTAAATAATAATTAAAAAAAGAATATATAATATATTCTTAATTTAAAATAATAGTTAATATAAAATTACTTAAATAATTAGAATATATAACTTTATTATAAATATTATAAAAAGTAATAAATAAAGACTTAATATAATAACCTTTTTTAAAATATAAATTAATAAAATAAAATTAAAGAAATAATTAACTATTATAGAAATATATATAAAATAAAGCTAGAATTTAATAAATATAATAATAAACTTAATTATAACTTTATTCTTATTTCTAAGAAATTACTTAAAGAAATTAATAAAATTAATATTCTTTTTAAAAGTAAGTTTAATATATAAAAAGAAATTATTATAATTAAAACTAGAGTTATTAAATATTTAAATATTAAAATAATTAAAATCTAATAATTATATTAATAAGTATAGTAAAGTAATTATTTAATTAAATAAATAAAAGAATATTTACTAAGATATATAAATAAATCTTATAATTTTTAAAAAAAGAGTATTTACTTATTTTAAAATACTAATAAGATAGAGAATAAGACTCGCTCTTAGAGATAATAGTCTTAGTTACATGGATTCCTAGGTATTAATATAAGTAGTAATATTACTATAGCTAGAATAGTATACTCTTCTTTATTATTATTATTATTTCTTAAAATTAATTATTTAATATCTCTTTATTAAGTATATTATTATAATAATCTATTTAATTAAATGAAAATATATATTATTATATTAATTAGAACTATTAATAGTTCTCTTATTATAACTTATAAATTTATAACTCTTAAGTTCCTATAAGTATAGTATTCTATTAAGCTTACCTAGTAGTTGGGTTATATATATATTCTCTATATCTTACTAACTTAAACTTCTATTTATATAAAACTTATTATAAATTAAATAATAAAGATAATAATAATAATAATAATAATAATAATAATATATAAAGAAAAGAAAAAGAAATAAAAAATAAAGAGAAGAGAATTATATATAAATTATAGCTCTAAAACTAAAGTAATAATTTTATTTAAAAAAGTCTTAGATATTATCTTTTTATATAATTAATTAAATATTCTTTTTATTTTCTCTTTTTTAATTATTATAATATATAAAACTATTATATATTATTTTTTATTATTATTATTATTATTTTCCTTTAGAATTATATTTATATAATATCTTATTATCTCTTTTTATAAAGACTACTATATATTTACTATAATCTTTATTAATTTATATTAAAATACTCTTTTTATTAAACTTAACTTTTATAAAGAAAATAAAAATAACTTTAAGTAAATCTCTAAACTTAAAATTTACTTTATAATATACTATAAATTCTTAATTAATTCTATTAACTAATTTTCTTTCTTTTTTCTTTATACTAAGTAATTAAATAATAACTTTTTTAAGTTATTAATAAATCTATTAGAAAACTAAATATTAAAGTTCTATATATTATATTATATAATTTATAATTAAACCTTAGATTTAATTATATAAAAAGTTATAAAATATTATAAAATTAATATATTACTAATATATAATAATTTTTTATTAACTTATATTAAAAGAATAATAATAAGCTTCTTTATAAATATTTTACTTATAATATTAATATATAATTTAGAAAAATATATTAGAATTCTTATTAATTTTATCTTTATTAAGAATAAAAGCTTAATATAAAATACTAGGACATTATTTAAAATAAATTTAAAATTAATTTAATTTAATATATAAATATATAGTTTTATAACTTTATAAATATATTTATTCTAGATAATAAAGTAAATATATATAATTACTCTTTTTAATTTTAATAATAAATATTAAAAAGTAAATATTTTTTATATTACTTATAATATTTTACTATATATTAATAATATAAATACTTATTAAATTATATAAACTTATATTATTATTATAATATAATATATTTATTTAATTAACTCTAATATACTTTACTTTTTTAAAATATTCTCTCTTAAGGTAATAAAATAATTATTTAATTAGAAATATAATTATATTAATATCTTTAACTTATTTCTAATCTAAAGAAAAGGTATTAAGAGAACTATAAATTAAATTATAGTTATTAAAAATACCTAGTATATAATAATTATATTTAATTAATAAGAAGTAGTTAATTAAATTCTAAATTTAGCTACTAAGTATAAATTTTATATTTAAAATTAGATATTAAGAGTAATTATTATATATATAATAGTAACTAATAACTAGTAATACTAGTTAGAACTTAGATAAGAATATATATTAAACTAGAGGCCTATTATATAATATAAGAGATACTTTTATAATATATAAGTAGAATAATAAATATAAGCCTTATTAATAATAATAGAAAGTTATATATTAAATTACTCTAATTAAGCCTAGTATATATAGATAATCTAAATCCTTATATAAAAAGTAAAGAATAATAATTAAGATAATTAATAATAATAATTATAATATTAAAATTTAATAATTAAGAGTTTTAGAATTATATTAAAGAAAGTAATTATAATTATTAAAAATAAACTATAAAACTACTTATTAAACTATAAATAATATTAATAAATATTAATATTTAAAACTATATCTTAAATAGACCTAGTAACTAGAATTTCTTTAAGTAGAGTTATATTATAAAGATTATAATAAAGAAAGTTTATAATCTAGATTACTTAGATAATTTAAAGTAATTCCTTAGTATTTAATTTATAAAGTTAAAGAGATTAGAGATCTTTAATTATTAAATAAAAATAGAGATTATAAAGCTAAATAATACTTTAAAGTTTATAAGAGATACTATAGCTATAAATACCTTTAGTAAATTACTCTTAGAAAACTAAGAGATTATAAAAAAAAATTAAGTCTTTATTAAAATAATTTTAATTAATATAATAAATAAATAAATAAAATTTATAATATTTTTAATTAAATAATTAAAAAAAAATTAATTTATATTATATTAAAATATATTTATTTATAATAATTAAATTAAGAATTTATAATAATATTATATAATTCTTTATTAATTTAAAAACTATTTATAAAATTAATAAAAAATTAAAGAGAAAATAAGCTTAAAAATAATATTTTAAAATACTTAAATAAGCTATAAGTTATAATTTTAATTAAGAAAAATAAATTATTATATAAAAGAAAATAATATATATTATAAAATTATAAAAAGTAATTAAAATATAATATTTAAATATTTAATTTAAAAATTTATAATAAGCTTTAGATTATTAATTTAAGATTTTTCTTTATATTAAATAAAGCTAAAATAAAGAGATAATTAAAAAAAGTAAATACTTAACTTTAACTTTCTTAATATAATTTAAATAAGAAGTTTAAAATATTAAAAAAATTACTAATAAGCTAGAAGTTAGTTAAATTATAAAAAGAGCTTTAAATTAATTTTTTAAAGTTTAATTTCTCTATTAAAGAAATATATTAAATCCTTAAGCTAGGAATTATAAAAATAAAAAGTAAAGTAAGTAAAACTAAAATAATAAAACTAAAAGATATATATTTTTTATAAAAAGAGATATAAAAATCTAAATATAATTTTATATTAACTAGCTTTCTTTAAAAATATATTAAAGAAGTTTAAAATAAATATAAAATAATAGAAAATTTAAAAATAATATTTAAAAAAAATTCTATAATTAGAGAATTATATAAATAATTAAAGGAAAAGAAAGAGAGCTTTTTAAAATAATTATAATAATAACTACTTTTATAAACTTAAATATTTATAAAAATAGTCTCTTTTATTATAATAAATATTAATTACTTATTATAAAACTTATTAATTTTAAGTTTAGAAATAATATTATATTTATTTAATAAAATAATAAAATTTAGATATTTTTAATATATATTAAAAGATAAGTTTATATATACTAAATTAAATAAGCTACTTATATTTAGATATAGTAAAGTTAATATTTAAATATAGAATTTATAAAGTAAGTCTTAAATAATTAATTTAAAAAGTATTATTTTTTACTTATAGATTAATATTAACTTAATTTTAATAAGAAAGCTAAAGTAATAAGAATATTAATAGAACTAGAGAAATAATAAAAATATTATAAGCTATAAAAATAAGCTTTAAATTTAAAGAAATAAGTTTTTATTAACTTCTATAACTATCTAGTAGAAATAACTAATATTATATTTTATATAATAATTATAAATAAAGAAATAAACTTCTATTAAAACTATTACTTTTTAAATTAAAAAAAGAAAAGCTTACTATTAATATTAAAAAACTTAATTTAAATATTTAAAAGAAAATATAATATTAAATTATAAGTAATTAAAATAAATAATAAGCTTTAAAGAAATATTTTAATTTATAAATAGTTTAAATAATTAAAAATTAAAGTTAAGCTATATACTTTATAAACTTAATAATAAAATAGCTTAAGAGAGTATTCTAGAGCTATAATAAAAGAGAAAGTAAAATTACTAGTTATTAATAGCTAATTATTAGTAAAATTATAACTTAAAATAATAAAAATAGTTATATATCTTTTAAATTAAATATTAAAATAAAGTCTTAAATAAAAGATATTATATAAGACTTTCTTTTTAAATATTCTTAATATAAAAAAAGATAATTAACTTTTATTTAATTATTTAAAGATATTTAAATATATAGTATTTATAATAATAATAGAAATCTAGTTAAAAAAAATATTAATATTTATATATAAAACTAAAGATATAAATTAGCTATTTAATTAAATATAACTTCTATAATATATTCTATATTTAAAATTTATTAATAAATAATATTTATATAATATGAAATATAATTTTTAATAAAAAAGAGCTTCTTAATATTAATAAAATATAAATAAGAGAAATAATTAGTAAATAAATATTAGAAGAAATCTAGATATATTTATATACTTTATTATAATTTAAGTAAGTAAATTAAATAATATACTTAATTTAGAATAAAGATAAGCTTAAAAACTTATTAAATAAACTTTAAAGGCTTAATTAAAGATTTAAAAATTAATAATATAATATATAAAAAAAGAAAGTAAGTTAATAATTTAAAATATATTTAAATATATTTTAAACTCTTTTTAATATTATTAGAAAGTCTAGCTATAAGTTTCTTAATATATAATTAAATTAAGAAGCTAGCTATTATTTAAAAACTTAATTTTATAAAAAAATAAAACTATAATAAACTAGACTTTCTTTATAAAAACTATAATTATAATTTTAATAAATAATAAAAAGATTATTATAATTAAAATAATATAATAAAAATATAGCTATAGAAAGTTAAAGCTTAAATATAAATTATAAATAATTTAAATATACTTTAACTCTAGTAAGTAGAAATATTATTATAAAAATCTCTTTCTAGTATTAAGTTTATATAAGAGCTTAATTAAATATAAGTTTAAAGTTAAGTTTATTTAAATAAAATAAGAGTATTTAAAAAGTTATAAGTAAATAAACTTCTAAATAAAAATATTAAAATATAATTTATAAAATTAATACCTTATAAATAGTATACTATATATAAGTTTATATATATAAATTTAATAAATATAAATATATATAAAAATATAAAATAAAACTTATTATTTAAAAAAATTAATAATAAAAAGTTAATATAAAGAAAACTTATATTATAATATTAATAAAAAAGTTCTTTTAAATATTACTTATAATAATAATAAAGTTTAATTTAAAAATTTTATAATTTAATATTATAAATATATTTATAAATATTAATTTACTAAAGAAAGTATTTATAAAATTACTTTTAAATTATTAAAAGCTAAAAAATAAAGATTAAGTTTTACTTTTAAAAAAAGTACTTTATAAATTATAAATTATATTTCTTTTATAATAAATAGAATTTAATAGTACTTTATAAAATTTAAAATTTGAATTAACTTTTTATAAGTTTTATTATTATATAAAAAAGAGAATATTTATATTCTTATATATAAATAATATAATTATTATCTTTAAGAAAGAAAATAAAAAAGCTATAAAGAAAGTAATAAAAAGCCTTAAATATAAATATAAGCTAATTAATAGAAATAATCTATAATAATTTTTAAAAATAGAAGTTTATTAAAATTAAAACTAAAGATATATTTAAATAAATTAGATTATATATCTATAGAAAATATATAAACTTAGAATTATAAATAAAGTAAATAAATCTTTATAATAAAAATAAAACTCTTTTTATATAAAGAATTAGTAAATATTAAATTTATAAATTAATATAATAAATTATTAGTTTATTATTATATATAGCTATTATTAATAACTTAATATTATATTTATTATATTATATTTAGCTAAATTTATAATAAATCTAAATAAATAATATATTAAAATAGTAAATTAAATATTATATTATCTTTATATAATATATTTTTATATTATAAAATTTAATAAAGAAAATAACTTTATAGTTTATAATAATATATTATTTATAAAAAATATATTAAATAAAAAAAGCTTTTAAATATATATAATAAAGCTATTTAAAAGTTTAATAAAATAATAAGTAAATAAGTAAAATATTATTACTATATTAATAATAAAGACTAAATTATTTATATTTATATAACTTATAAAAAAAGAGCTATTTTAATAAAGACTATTTAAAAAATTAAATATTAAAATAGTAAAATCTAAATTTATATTTATATATAATAATTAATAAATAATTTAATTTTTTAAAAATTCTTTTAAAAAATTAAAATTAAAACTTAAATATATAAATATTTATAATTATTAATTTAAAAAGTATATTTAATAATAAATAATTTTTATTTTTTATAAATAAAATATAAAGCTTATAGCTAATAATTTAATAAAAGCTTTATAAAAGAAAATAACTTAAAGAGAGTTATTATTAACTTAAGTTTATTAATTTAAAGAAATATATTTTAATTTATTAGAAAGAAGATTTTTAAAAGTATTTACTTAAAGAATCTTAAAATAAATATAAATCTAGAAAATAAGTTATATTAAAAATATAAAAATTAAATATAAACTTTATAAAGTAAAATATAATAAAATAAAGTAAAATATAATAAAGTAAAATAAAATATAATATTATAAAAAGTAAAGTATAATAAAATAAAGTAAATATAATAAAGTAAAGTAAAAATTATAATAAAATAAAATAAAATAAAATAATAAAGGAAAATTATAATAAATTACTTATTATAAATAAAGGTCTTTAAATAAAGAAATATATTATTTTAATATTTATATAATATAATCTTTATAATAATATATTATTTTAATATTTATATAATAGAATCTTTATAATAATATATTAGTTAATTTTCTTTTATTAATATTAACTTATATAATTTAAATATTAAAAATAGAGTTTAAAATTATATTACTTTTATAACTATAATTACTTTAAGTTACTAGAATATAATTTAAGAAAAATAATATTATTAAAAGAGTATTAAGAGATTATAAGTTAAAATTAATAAAAATAAAGCTTAAAAATACTTTTAAAATTACTTATATTAATTAATAGAAGCTACTTAAATATATATTACTTATAATAAGCTCTCTAGGTACTTACTTATATCTAGTACTAGCTATTACTTTACTTAGCTAAAGTAGATAATAAATATAGAAAGTAAAGGACCTTCTTTTCTTTTATAATATTATTTAAAATATTAAATAAAACTTAAAATAATAAACTAAGCTTTAAATTAAATCTAAGAATTTATAAAGTAATAAGATAATAGTAATAATAGAAATTCTTTTTATTATAATAATATAAGTAAATAATAATAAAGCTATTAACTTATAATAAGCTCTATAATTATAATTAATAATATAATATTAAATTAAAAATAAGAATAATATATATTACTTAATTAAAAGAGAGAAAAGAGAAAAAAGAAATAGAATTATTTATAAGTAGTATTTATATTATAGTATTAAAATATAAATATCTTTAATATATATAATATAATACAGTAAAGTTTATAAAAAAAGAAAAAAGAAAGAAGCTTATAATAAAAGAGATATAAACTATTTATATTTAAAATATATTTATAATAAATTTCTTTTAATATAATTATAAAACTATTATTATTAATATATATAGAATTATAATTAGTAAATAATATAAATAAATAAATTAAAAAGTAAAAGAATAGAAGGGATTTAGATTATAAGAAATAATAATAACTAAAGTTAAATATAATATTAATTAAGAAAATAAAATATAAAGAAACTAGATTTAGATCTCTAATAAGCTTTAATCTATAGAGATATATTAAATTAGAGGCTTATTATATAATATAAGGGGTACTTTTATAATATATAAGTAGGATAGTAAATATAAGCCTTATTAATAATAGTAAAAAGTTATATATTAAAACTACCTTAGTTAAGCTTAGTATATATAGATAATCTAAATTCTAATATAAGAAGTAGGGAATAATAGTTAGAATAATTAATAATAATAATTATAGTACTATAGTTTAATAATATATATAAATAATAATATTTTAATCTTTATTAAGTTATATTAAGTTATAATAGTAATCTTTAAAGAAAAGATAATAACAAATTAAAAAGATTTTAATAATAATAATTATATATAAGTTTAGAATTTTAAAGCTTAAAATATAAATAAAGTTAAATATAATAACTCTTTATAAGTTAAATACATAAATAAATATTAATTATTATTAATAAATAACTTTATAAACTAATAAATATAAAAAAGCTAGTAATAATAACTAATAATATTGTTTCTTTTAAATTAACTACTAATTATATATTTTACTATATAAATTCTAGATATTTTAAATTATAATAAGCTAATTATTTAATATTCTTTATATTTAAATAAAAATAAGTTTAATTAGTTAACTTAACTTTAAAAATTAATTATATTTATAATAATATGTATTATAAAAGAGAAATAACTTACTTAGTATATTAATTAAAATAAGGAAATATATATTAATATATTTAATATAGTTAAAGAAAAATACTCTTTAAAAAGAAAAGTTAATTTAAAATCTATAAGTTCTTCTTATATTAAAAGTAATATACTTAATTAATTACTTTCTTTATTTTTAATTAACTTAAAAATATTATCTAACTTTAATAAACTTTATTAAAGAAAGATAATTAAGATATATAAAATAACTTAATAAAAGCTTATTAATTTAACTATTATTAAATTAGTAAAAATAAAAAAGCTATATAAAATTATTAAATTAATAATACAAGTTATTACTAAGAAGTAAAAGTTAGTAAGCTAGGTAACTAAAAACTTATAATAAGCTTATAATATATATATAATAATCTTCTTACTATTTTACTACCTCTTAATTATTATCTAAGTTAGTCTTTATTCTTTTACTATAGTTATATACTCTCTACATTTTAAGGCTACCTAATTAGAAATTCCTACCTCAGGTACCTATAGTTTAATTAGCTTATTTAGCTCCTAATAAAAATATAGTTAGCTATTAAGATAGAGAATGAGACTCGCTCTTAGAGATAGCAGTCTTAGTTATGTGGATTCCTAAGTGATAATATAAGTAGTAATACTATAATAGCTAGAATAATATACTCTTCTTTATTATTATTATTATTTCTTAAAATTAATTATTTAATATCTCTTTATTAAGTATATTATTATAATAACCTATTTAATTAAATAAAAATATATATTATTATATTAATTAGAACTATTAATAGTCTTCTTATTATAACTTATAAATCTATAACTCTTATAATTCTATAAGTACGATATTCTATTAGGTCTACCTAGTGGTTGGGTTATATATATATTCTCTCTATCTTACTATAAAAAAAAACTTTCTTATAAAATAAATATTAAATAAAAGTAAGTAATTTATAAATTTCTTATAAGTAAATAAATAGCTTATTTAAGATAAGCTTTATATTTAATATTTTATTACTAATTATTTAAAAGCTTATAAGATTAATTATTTAAATACTTTTTTAAGAAGTTTTAATATTATTAGAGCTAAAAGCTTCTTTAATTAAATTAATATTATATATTAAGTTATTAGCTTACTAATATAAGTAACCTCCTTAGAAAGCTCTTTATATAATTATAGTTATAATAGATTAGCCCTAGGGTATATTGCGAGTAGGTGTTTAATTCTTTTATTAATATACTTAAAGAAGAAGATTCTCTCTAAGTAAGGGGAAGAAGTTTCCTTCTTACTATAGCTAATTATAGTCTATACTTAAGCTCCCTATTCTAAGAATAACTAAAGCTAAAGCTCAAGTCTATAATAATAGTTATAGAGTTCTTATATAGAAGATTATATAAAATATAATTATATTTAAATAATTAGTATTTATAAGTAAAGTATTAATAAAAGAGTTTAGTTTTAATAATTATAAAGAGAAAGAATTAGTAAGAGTTATAGTAAATTTACTAGTATAATTATTATTAATAAAGATTATAAAATTTAAAATAATTAAAATAGAGAATTATAAGAAAAGTACCGCTTAATATTTTCTTATTTTTAATATTTATATTATAACTTATTTAATTAAGTTAGTTATTTTAGAAAGTATTTAAAAATAATAAAATTAAAAAATAAGAATCTTATAAAAAAAGCTTAAACTAAGAGCTATAAAGCTTAAGTTACTTAAAGAAAGTAAGATAATATTTAATTAAATATATTAAATAAAAATAATTAGTTTATTTATTTATTATTTTTCCTTATATTTTAGTTTTTCTAGTTTACTTTATTACTTTCCTCTAAGTACTTATCTTTAAAATAGACTTATATTTTATAAGTACTATCTAAGCGAGGCTAAGATAGAGAATAAGACTTATTTTAGAGATAATAGTCTTTAATTATATAGATCTTAGAAGTTAATATAAGTAATAATATTATAATAGCTAGAATAATATACTTTTCTTTTATTATTATTATTATTTCTTAAAATTAGTTATTTAATATCTCTTTATTAAATATATTATTATAATAACTTATTTAATTAAATAAAAATATATATTATAATATTAATTAAAACTATTAATAGTTCTCTTATTGTAATTAATATATTTATAAACTCTTGAGTTCCTATAAGTATAGTATTCTATTAGATTTACCTAGTAATTGAGTTATATATATTCTCTCTATCTTAATATATAAAGTTATATTTTAAAATTCTTAATAGGGTTTTAGAATATATATATTTAAGTAATTTATTATAAATAACTCTTTATTTACTAGATTTATATTACTTAAAGTATTAAAAGATTTATAATTATTAATAGCTAGTTCTTATATATAAGAATAATAAAGATATATTATAATATAAAGAAATATATCTATAAGTAAGTACTATAAATATATTTACTATATCAATATGTAGTTTTAATTTATTAATTAAATAATTCTATAGTATATATCTGTCTTGGTCTAGGAATATTATTCCTTGATATCTGGTAGTATTTTATAGTTTTAGTTGCAATAGTACCTCTAAACCACATTTAAAATGGCGGCCCTTTGACTCCTACCTCTGATATTAGTTAATATAGCTAGCTACCTGGCCTTGTTCTTTAAGAATGACAAGTGAAACACACAGACATTAAAAAATCCTTTGCTAATTAGACCAGGCTGGCTGGCTGTCGAGCCTACCTAAAGCTATCGTCAACATAATAAGTGGTTTCCTTGTGCACCTTCAACCAAAGTGTTGTGTAACTACCCCGCTTGTCAGTGTCGCTCTATCTGACGAAAGAAGCCAATACCGACTCTTTTATTACTATCAAACAAAATGCCTGGCTATCTGAGCGCGCCTTTGTACGGTGGAGCAGTTCTCTGCGACCTGCCTGAGCAGTTTGCAGATGTAAGGTACGGAGGCACCTCAATCCGGGTTGTCTGAAGGACGACCGTGTTCCACATAGCCGTTCCACGTTTCTCTGTGACATTATCTTAGCAAAGGCTTACTCCCGTGCGCCTAAAGCAAGCTGCGACAGGTGCCAGATAACCAAGAGGTCTGGATTGATAAGGATGGGTTCACCAGCATCATTTTCGACATCACTGAGCGCGTTGGCAAGCCAGGATCTGGCCCAGAGATCGACGGCCGCGCTATCACGACACATCTGGAAGATATGGTGGGATCGGACATTAACAGTGTAAAAATCTGGAACACGGCTGAAACAGAATTCTCTTGCTTACAGTATGAATTCTGAAGCTTACAATCATACTCTTTCTCGAAAAACTTACAACGCTCGCTAACAGCAAAATTACTCCAAACAGATCTAAGTCACCAGCGTACACCCTAATCGCGACTCAAACGCCCCGCGCCAACCGGTCTCGGAATCAGTCGTCTGCACCAGACTTCACAGCCATCGTCATGACACTCCTTCGCCTTGAGAAGTATCGCACGGACGTCCTTATCACGATCAATGTGCCTCACATCAAAGGCGAGTATGACGCTGATGACGTTGATTTAGAGTTGGGCAAACAAGGGAAACTCATCGGCGATGCCGTTGAATATTCAGCGCGCATTTGGGAGACTATGCAAATAAAAGATTGGGGGTTGTTTGGAGAGGCGTGAAGGGTAGAATATTCCAAGAGCCTACAAGGCCACAGCACTACCTTTTGGAGACGTTACGCAGGAGTTGGTACAAATGCATTCAAGTGCAGTACCAAAACACAAGACATACTGCCGGCCTGCAATTGAGGAGAATAGAATTTGACTGTCCGACTAGGTCTTTACTCATTATAGTAGGTTCCGAGTACGACTTCTTGGCAACGCGAGTTGAACATCATGCAGCTTTTATATTAACGTTCATGCCACTATTCAATTAATGACTGCACTGCAAAGAATAGTTGTGACGCTTCTGATTCTTAGGCAGTACCGATACAAAATAACTGATTGCAGTTAGGCCGGACTTGACCCTATTTATGCCCATGTTCAACAATGTCAAGGCTTGCCAGCTGACTGACCACTACGGCTAAATCTTCAACTCCATTGGTGGGGACTGGCCGTTCTCTCTTCGACCATCTCTCCGCAATCATTCTCATCACGTCCCTTTGTGTCGTACCTGGATTCTGCTCCTTCACCGTTTTCATCTGCTCCTTCACAAACACCTGATAGTCACTCGGCTTACCACTGGCAGTAACTCTGGGAATAGGTTTGGTCTGCTTCAGGATGTTGTTGCACTGTCCGCACTTGTGCTTTCTGGGATCAATGCTCTTCGAGTGGCGTTTATACTCTGACCCGCATGCCATGCACTCCCACAAATACTTGAAGTCGATGTGATACGTGTGCTTTGTGGTGACATGTACACCTTGTGCTTCAAAGACGGAAGAACATTTGGCTGCCCAGATCTTGAAGTCTTTGCCATGTGGGTTATTAGTAACTCCGCTGATCATGAAGTTTGCTAAGTGACAAAACTCATGGGCCAGGACATTGAGAAGGCGGTGTTCGTTGTCGATGACCTTTTCCGCAAGTTCGATAGATGCGAAATGCTTGTACTGTAAACCAACATCCATCCCATCTATTTGTTTGGTAGAGACTGCCTCTCGCTTCCAGTTTGCTCGGCCGGCGGTTGTGTTCAGTGTTCTCGTCCAAACAAGCTTCACTCCACCAGTCAACTTAGCCAAGTCGGCAATTTTGCCTCCTGTAATCTCGGAATCAAGTTGCACAAGAAAGTTTTCGGCGATTGATAGCTTCTTTGTGTCAAAGAGTTTTCTCGCGCTCTTTTCAACGCGCTGTTCAGAGACCTTGGCCAACCGTTTCACTGATGGAGCTAACACTGGTATACGAGGACTGTGGCGATCCATACGCTCTGCAGATTCATCTGAGTTCGATAACGAGTCAACGCTTGGCAAATTGTTGCCTGAGATGATTCGAACCTGCTTGCGGGGCGATGAATGATCGTTGGACTTCTGCTTAACAGGTAACGTCCGTTTAGGTATTGTTGGTGGGATAGTGAGCGATGTTCCGGTAGAGATATCAGGCTTGTCACAAAACTGGAGTCGTAACTCAGCGAACGTGTTGGCAAGATCTGTGTCTGTGGTGCCGTTTCTTTGAAACAGATTCTTTCTACCTTGAATCTTCAATGCATTCGTTCCTTCGTTTGTTTTCATCGTAAGAGGCTTCACGGCATTGATTTGTGATATGTTCGCCTTAGATTCATCTCGAGGTTCAGGAGTACGCTGATTGATATGACGAGGTTGTAGAACGGATTCTGCCTCCTTAGAGAGTGCGTGGTTGGTAAGGTATGGTGGGAACTGTCCTTTCCAGATAGTGAGTGGTTTCGCCAGAAGAGGGGATTGGTCTTCATCGCAAGGCACATCAAAACTGAGGTTTGCCAGGGCCCTCTGTCCCTGCCAATCAGAGGTACCGGGTGCTTTTAATGGTAAATGGAAGTTGCTAGCTCCGATCACCTCTTCTGTAGAGACATTCTCTGGCCTCGGGCGATGTGGTTGCTGCATTCCCAAACCAAACCCACCAAAGCTCGACTTCTCTTCCTTTCGTTTACGCCCTTCTAAGTCTGGATAGTGTGACTCGGTCATTACGTCAGAAGCGCTCGGCCACAGATTACTTCCTAGTCGCCGTATTCTGGGTTCAGAAAGAATATTTTCCTCGAAAATTTCGCATCCAGAATCGTCGCTTGCCCTTATGGCAGATATGGGTTGTCTCAAATGTGACGGCCGAACTATCTGAGATATATCTAGTTCGGAAAGTAGTGATAGGCTATCTTGGCTGGTGTAAGATATATTCTGATCCCGCAACCTGCTACGTTTAGGGCCTTTGGTCGGGGATTTCTGCATGGGCACCTCGAAGTCTGCAGCCTCGCTAGTAGTCCATGGTTGGAACAATGGGTTATCGGTGGCTTTAACAGTGCTGTCGAGTCGACGGAATTTCCGTACTGTGGCCAGGGGCGTTGACTTGGCGACGATGGGTTTTTTCTTCACAGGCGAGCCTGTTGCGAATGGCTTCATTTCAATTGGAAGGTCTTTCTTCTCGATGTCATTAGATTGGCCACAATCAAATGCATTGGCCATAGTAACGAAGTGTAGATATACCTGAAGGTATGTACAACAAAGGGGATGAGTCGGATATTCGATAGATTGTCAGTCAATGTCAAGTATGAGATGAGGTTTTTGACACCGGAATGCCTAACGGGCAAGAAGGGATTTAGGAAGATTGTCCAGCTGTGTATCCGTATGAGTAGAGTTACACCCATGTTGACTCGTTGGTAGCCATTGCGAGGCTACATGTTTCCATGGCAACAGCGTTAAGTAGTTCATTTATCCTGGTACCATTAATGTAGCTCATTGAAAGACTGTAAGGGAAATTGAAATTTATAATTAAATCTTTAATTAGGAATAATTATATTAAGTAAGAAGATAAGACTACTACTACTACTACTACTACTACTATTATTATGGATGGATGAGGAGGATGATTAGTAGGAGGAGTAGGAGGATCAGTATGGAGTTAGTGGATTGTTATGTATTATGATTAGTTATTAGTATTATTATTATGATTAGGATTATTATTAGTATTATGAAGTATTGTATGAGTCTGATTAGGAGGATTAGATGATGATGTGTAGTTAGTGGATGTTATGGTATTTATTAGTATTATTATGAGTGAGTATAGGATTATTATGAGGAGGAGGATTATATTTTTATGGAGTAGTAGGAATTATTATTATTATTTATTATTAGGAGGTATTATTGATTATTATGTATTATCTATGATATATCTATATAGTAATAAAATCATGTATATCTATTTATAACTAAAAGTAAAGGAAAAATATAGAAAAAATGAAAAAATATAATATAGAAAATATTAGCTTAAAGTAAGATATATATAAGTGAGAACTTATGAGATATAGAAACCTGTAGTAAATTACTAGTGTAATATCCTATGAATTGATATAAAGAGAATAACTAGTAGAGAGTATAGAGGAGTATTACTATAATTACCTAATATATAGAGGCCTAGGGAATCTTTAGAGAAGCCCTTGCTAGTAAGATAGGGATATATAAGGAGAAGTATAGAAAATCTTAAGAAAAAGACTTTAAACTTTAGTTTTAAAATAAAGAGAGACTTACTTTAGTACTAAGATAGAGGATAAGACTTACTCTTAGAGATAGCAGTCTTATATTATATAAGTTCCTAGAACTTGATATAAGTAATAATATTATAATAGCTAGAATAATATACTCTTCTTTATTATTATTATTATTTCTTAAAATTAACTATTTAATATCTCTTTATTAAATATATTATTATAATAACCTATTTAATTAAATAAAAATATATATTATTATATTAATTAGAACTATTAATAGTCCCCTTATCACAACTTATAAGTCTGCAACTCTCAAGTTCCTACAAGTATGGTATTCTATTGGGCCTGCCTGGTGGTTGGGTTATATGTGTGTTCTCTCTATCTTAGTACTTACCTAGCTTATATTTATAAACTATTATTATAAGAAGAATATATTTTATATTAAAGATACTCTTTTTCTTTCTCTCTAAAGTTACTAATAGCTTTCTCTAAGATTATATTAGTTACTTTCTCTAGGATTATATTAGCTACTTTCTCTAGGGTTATACTAGTAGTATTCTTAGAGATTGCGCTAGTGGCTTATTTTGCATTAGCTAGGCTAATATAACTATCTAGCTTATATTTTATAAAGAGAGAAAAATTTTAAAAAAGAAAGAGATTTAGTCTTAATATAAATAAAATATATTAACTTAATTAGAGAGAGAGAGAGAGAAAAAAGTATAATTATATATAGTTAGTAATTATACTCTATTATTAAGATATAAATATCTTAAATATATATAATATAATAAGTAGAGTTAATAAAAGAAGAAGAGAAAAAGGAAGTCTATAGTAAAAGGAGATATAAATTATTTATCTTTAAGTTATAATTATAATAATTTCTCTTAATATAACTATAAAACTATTTTTATTAATATATAATAGAATTATAATAAATAGAAAATATAAATAAATAAACTAAAAGATAGAATAATAAAAGGGGCTTATATTAAGAGAAAATAATAAGTAAAGTTAAATATAATATTAATTATAAAAATAAAGTATATAGAAGCTAGATATATACTTTTTATAAGCTCTAGTCTAAGGAGATATATTAAACTAGCAGCTAATTATATAATATAAGAGATATTAATATAATATATAGTTAGGATAGTAAATATAAGCCTTATATATAGTAGAAGAAAGTTATATTAACTTGCTTTAGTTAAGCCTAGTATATATAGATAAGCTAAATCCTTAAGTAAGAAGCGGGGAATAATAGTCAGGATAATTAACAAGGATAATCATTGTGCTGCAGTTCAACAGAACTATTATACCTTAAATGTGGTGGGACCTCGTATATCGAAAGTGCTGGCGGAACCAGTCTTCAACATGCCTAACCAGTCATAATTAGCTACTTCAGTGTGAGATGTACATAACTCTTATTAGGTTGCTATTCCTTATGAAGTAGATGTCTTTTCAGTAAGCGCCTCAATGTAGGGGGGTAGACAACCGTGTTGTTGACACTCACGTCGTCGTGTTAGGCCTGGATCCCCATGCATCTGCTTCAGTGCAATAAATATCCTTTCAGCTTTATAATGGAAGTCTGATGCAAATCACAGATAATGCTGACTGACATTCAAGGCAAACATTATCTTATGTTGAAGAATAGCTTTCTAATTAATCTTAAAATATGTCCGTTTCATGTCGCCTATAGCCCCTTCTTAGTTTAAGGGGGTCACAATGCGCTCTACTTGAAATATTTCAAACAAGCCAGTGTGTGGAATGTGACACCATACATTCTACGACTTGCGAGGATGTTGTAATGCCGTGTTTGGGATACTCTATGCTGATACGGAGTACTACAGAGATTTGTAACCATCCTACGCACATAGCCGCGGAGTCCATAAACGCTTGCACAGGCCCGACTATCTCTGTAGTACGATGACCAACTTTTGCAAGACTCCTTACTTCGAACACTAGCACAGGCAACTATCGCTACTCCTATCAACATCCAATTTATCTACTGGTTGCACAGACTTGATGAAGATGTCGCGTCTTCCACTACAATTCCACTAAGAGCAGCTGTAGCCGATGTTAGCATCAAAGACTTCGCCAAAAAAAAGCCGGCATGGGGGCGTGGTTGTGTTGTTGCGTGGATGGTCTGACGCTAAAAAAAGGGGGAAGCTCCATATGTCACCATGCAGGGGATAATCCAATTATAGCACAGAGAGCTCTGTGAAGTGAAGTAGGTGCATGGTAACTGGTACCTACTACCACGTGTATCCACTGTATATTGGGTTGTTTTCGCAAACTGTCCATCCCCATGCTCACAGTGCTACACAAGGTTGGCCTTTTCGGGAATGCTCTGGATAATATTTTATCACATCAACAGACACATCAATGTTGCATCTGCCCTGTACTGCCCAAAGACATCATTGTTACTAAGAAACCTGTTGGCATATTTCAGCTTTAGGGCCTGTTGGGTGGTGGAACCAAATACCGACCAGTGATTAGGTCTATGTAGCATAACTGATCCTAGTATAAGGTGGAGCAACAGCGAAGACATATGATTTGGGTAGTTTGCACACTGTGCGCCCTTGTACCTATCACTACCTTACACAGCCACCCACTTCCGCTTTGCCCGAGGATTCACAAAGGAGGTAAATCTTGTTACTCTCCGGTCTCCACCCCCTAGATGTATGTGGGATGCTACAATTGACTCAGTACATACATACCATCCTGGGTACCAACCTACCTACCTTAGTCTGTAGTAATGGACATGTCCCCTATGTCTCCCTTGCTCCCTACCCCTTCACTACTGCTCCGCTTGGTACCTGCCCTGCCTGCCCCTGCTGTTCCGACTTGAATTGTCCCATATATTTCCTCGTTCTGTCAGACGTCCTTCACTTTGACTCTTTCCACGCCCCTGCATGCTACTCTCGACAGCGCAGAACCTTCATTGTCGAGACGTCCTCTCTGTCAACGGCTCAGACGTGTGCTCGTTTTTCTGTGCCGATTTCCTTGCACACTACTTTCGTTTTCTTCACAGATCCATGACGGAAAGTATTTGTTTCTTGGTGCTTTCCTGTTTAGACTCCCTCTGCTACTCGTACCGCCTTCACGATCTTTCCGCCTCTGCCGATTCAACTACATAAAACTCAATTCGATAGCCGCTGGACAGCAACTTACGACGTACGATCAAGTTTTGTGGCTCTCCACATTTGCCTCAACAAATTGCTTGTTGCCCGGTCTGTTTACCATTGTTTCTGACCACCACGTAGAGGGAACACAGTGTTCGCTTGCAAATTCCCACGACTAGTCTGGTTTATTCTATTCCATCGACTATCACAAGTCTCATGAGTGTCTAGGGGTATGATCGCCCCTACACAGAGCTTGAAAATTTGCTAACGAGCCGCCGTAATAGATAAACGACTTCAAAATGTCAGGATATCCGGGGGGCCATCATGACGCCTACGATGACGGTTATGGTCATCAAGCGGGCAACGACGCCTACTATCAAGATGATCAGCACTACGATCAAGGATATGATGCCCGTGCTGGCCATAATACCCAAGGAACTCAAGGCGATGGCTATTATGACGAATCGTAAGAAATCCTGATTGCCTTTTTTGCTTGGAATCATGGAGGCTGACTCATCCCCAAGTGGCTACTACAACGCTGACCCTAACAATCCTCATCATCAAGATGGTGGCTACTACGATGGTCATGACCAATATCAAGACGAATACTACGATGGCGGCCATTATGACCAGGACTATCAGCAGGGTTATGCAACTCATGGTGGTCGTCATGGCTCTGAAGAAGAGTCAGAGACTTTCAGTGACTTCACTATGAGATCTGACATGGCTCGTGCTGCTGAAATGGATTACTATGGTAGGGGTGATGAGCGCTACAACAGTTACGGCGAGCCACAGACTGGCCGAGGATATCGCCCTCCTTCCTCCCAAGTATCGTACGGGCCCAATCGGTCTGGTGCTTCAACTCCTAATTATGGCATGGACTACGGTAACTTTCTCCCTGCTGGCCAGCGATCTCGAGAGCCTTTCCCAGCATGGACTTCCGATGCCCAAATTCCTCTGTCGAAAGAGGAAATTGAAGACATCTTTGTGGACTTGACGGCCAAGTTCGGCTTCCAACGGGACAGTAATCGCAACATGTATGAGCACTTCATGGTACTGCTTGACTCGAGGGCTTCTCGTATGACCCCCAACCAAGCATTGTTGTCCTTGCACGCCGATTATATTGGTGGAGACAACGCAAATTATAGAAAATGGTACTTTGCAGCTCATCTGGACTTGGATGATGCCGTTGGCTCCACCGGCATCAAGACCAAAGGACTCCGTCGCAAAGCCAACAAAAAGAAGAAGAAGGATGCCGGCAATGACAATAACGAAGCCGAGGCTTTGCAAGCCCTTGAAGGCGACGATAGCCTGGAAGCAGCTGAATATCGATGGAAGACGCGCATGAACCGCATGTCCCAACACGACCGAGTTCGCCAAATCGCCTTATATCTTCTATGCTGGGGTGAAGCAAATCAGGTTCGCTTCATGCCTGAGGTTCTGTGCTTCATTTTCAAGTGCGCAGACGATTATCTCAACTCGCCTGCCTGCCAGGCTATGGTCGAACCTGTAGAAGAACTCACCTATCTCAATAATGTCATTACGCCCCTCTACCAATATGTCCGTGATCAGGGTTACGAAATATCCAATGGAGTTTACGTACGCCGCGAACGCGATCACAAAGACATTATCGGCTACGACGACTGTAATCAGCTGTTCTGGTACCCTGAAGGAATTGAGCGAATCGTACTACAAGACAAGAGTAAACTCGTCGACGTACCTCCAGCAGAAAGATACTTGAAGTTCAAGGACATCAACTGGAAAAAGTGTTTCTTCAAAACGTACAAGGAATCACGCTCATGGTTTCACATGTTGGTGAATTTCAACCGTATCTGGATTATCCATGTGACGATGTTCTGGTTCTACACTGCTCACAATACCCCGAGCTTAATACTGAAAGACTATGAACAGCAGAAAAACAACATGCCAACAGGTGCCAAGCAATTCGCCATAGTCGGTTTTGGCGGCGGCATCGCCGCTCTCATACAGATACTTGCCACACTGGCAGAGTGGGCATATGTTCCTCGCCGCTGGGCAGGTGCACAACACCTGACGAAGAAATTGCTTTTCTTTATTGGCATTTTCGCTTTGAATGTCGGTCCCGGCGTTGCCGTCTTCTTTAGGAGCACCCCCAAAAACGTGTCAGGATATAATATCGATCTCATCTTGGGCATCGTGCAATTCATCATTGCTGTGGTCACATTTTTATTTTTCTCGGTCATGCCCCTAGGGGGTCTGTTTGGTAGCTATCTTACCAAAAATTCGAGACGGTACGTGGCTAGCCAGACCTTTACGGCAAGCTATCCCAAGCTTTCCGGAAACGACATGGCGATGTCTTATGGTCTTTGGCTGATTGTTTTTGGCGTGAAATTTGGCGAGTCTTACATATTCTTGACGTTGTCGTTCCGCGATGTTGTTCTTTATCTGGACATTTTCAATATCAAGTGTGCCGGAGATCAGATGTTTGGCGACATACTTTGCAAGCACCATACAACTGTTCTGATCATACTGACAACAATCACGGACCTGATTTTCTTCTTCCTAGACACGTACCTATTCTACGTTTTGCTTAACACACTCTTTTCCGTCGCTCGGTCGTTTTATATTGGGTCATCTATCTGGACACCGTGGAGAAACATCTATTCACGTCTTCCAAAGCGCATTTATTCTAAGGTTCTCGCAACAACGGACATGGAAATCAAATACAAACCTAAGGTTCTGATCTCACAGATCTGGAATGCAATAGTCATTTCTATGTATCGTGAGCATCTCCTAGCTATCGACCATGTTCAGAAGCTCCTGTATCATCAAGTACCATCTGAGCAAGAGGGAAAGCGGACTTTGCGAGCGCCCACTTTTTTCGTGTCTCAAGAAGATCATTCCTTCAAAACGGAGTTCTTTCCCAGCCATAGTGAGGCAGAGCGACGGATTTCGTTCTTCGCGCAATCCTTGTCCACTCCAATTCCAGAACCGCTACCTGTCGACAATATGCCGACTTTCACCGTCATGATCCCTCACTACAGCGAGAAGATCCTGCTATCTCTGCGCGAGATCATTCGAGAAGACGATCCTTACTCCGCGCGTAACTCTACTGGAATATTTGAAGCAGCTACATCCTCATGAATGGGACTGCTTCGTAAAAGATACTAAGATTCTTGCTGATGAAACGGCTCAAGTAAATGGCGACTCAGAAAAGGGTGACAAGGATACGGCGAAGAGCAAGATTGATGATCTTCCCTTTTACTGCATTGGATTCAAATCATCCGCTCCCGAGTACACGCTTCGGACCCGCATTTGGTCATCTTTGCGATCACAGACACTGTACCGTACTATTTCAGGTTTCATGAATTATAGCCGAGCGATTAAACTCTTATATCGTGTGGAGAACCCCGAAGTTGTACAGATGTTTGGCGGCAATTCTGACAAGCTCGAACGTGAATTGGAGCGGATGGCGCGCAGGAAATTCAAATTGGTTGTGTCTATGCAGCGATTTGCCAAATTTACTAAAGCGGAGATGGAGAATGCAGAGTTCCTACTTCGCGCGTACCCTGATCTCCAGATTGCCTACTTGGATGAGGAGCCAGCAGTGGCGGAAGGTGAAGAGCCTCGGCTTTATTCTGCCTTGATTGATGGTCACTCAGAAATCATGGAAAATGGCTTACGGCGACCCAAGTACAGGATTCAGTTGTCTGGCAACCCGGTTCTTGGAGATGGCAAGTCGGATAACCAAAACCACTCGTTGATATTCTACCGCGGTGAATATATTCAGCTTATCGATGCCAATCAAGATAACTATCTTGAAGAATGTCTGAAGATTCGCAGCGTCCTTGCAGAATTCGAGGAGATGAAGATGGAGAATGTTTCACCATATACTCCAGGGGTAGAAAAATAATTCTCCTGCCCCTGTTGCTATTCTTGGTGCTCGCGAATACATTTTCTCCGAGAATATCGGTATTCTTGGCGATCTTGCGGCAGGAAAGGAGCAGACATTCGGTACTCTATTTGCACGCACCCTCGCACAGATTGGAGGTAAACTGCATTATGGCCATCCTGATTTCCTTAATGGCATCTTCATGAGTACCCGTGGCGGTGTGTCGAAAGCCCAGAAAGGACTGCACTTGAACGAGGATATTTTCGCGGGAATGACTGCACTCCTTCGTGGTGGTCGTATCAAGCACTGCGAGTATTACCAGTGCGGCAAAGGGCGTGATCTCGGTTTTGGGTCCATTCTGAATTTCACCACCAAGATCGGAACAGGAATGGGTGAGCAGATGCTGTCCCGTGAATATTATTACCTGGGCACCCAACTTCCTTTGGACAGATTTCTTTCCTTCTACTACGCCCATCCTGGCTTTCACTTGAACAATATGTTCATCATGGTGTCTGTGCAGCTGTTTATGATCTCGCTGCTCAATTTCGGTGCTTTCAGATATGAGACAGTCCGCTGCGACTACGATCCTCAGAAGCCACCCACAGATCCTCTGTTTCCCACTGGCTGTGCAAACACGGATGCGATCATGAACTGGATCCATCGCTGCGTTATCTCCATCATCTTCGTCTTTTTTATATCATTTGTACCTTTGATCATTCAGGAACTTATGGAACGAGGATTTTGGCGAGCACTAGTCCGCTTCTTGAAACAATTCTTTTCCTTCTCTCCATTTTTCGAAGTTTTTGTATGCCAAATATATGCGAACTCCGTGCAACAAGATCTTGCATTTGGCGGTGCGCGCTACATTGCCACAGGTCGCGGGTTTGCAACAGCCCGTATTCCCTTTGGCATCTTGTACTCCCGTTTCGCTGGGGCATCAATATACTTCGGAGCTAGACTATTGTTAATGCTCTTGTTTGCCTCCGTAACAGCATGGCAACCGGCTCTAGTCTACTTCTGGATTACGCTCCTCGGCCTGACTGTGTCACCATTTCTCTATAACCCTCATCAATTTGCATGGAACGACTTTTTTATTGACTACCGCGAATTTCTACGATGGCTCTCTCGAGGCAACTCTATATCTCACGGGTCCTCCTGGATCAGCTTTTGTCGACTCTCGCGTACCAGAATCACCGGGTACAAACGCAAAGTGGTGGGTGAAGCATCCGCAAAGATGTCAGCTGATGTATCTCGAGCCGCCATCACCAATATCTTCTTCACCGAGATGTTTACACCTCTGATTCTTGCTGCTGTCACTGTTATTCCCTATTTGTTCATCAACGCGCAAACAGGAGTTCAAGCTAAAAACAACAACGGGACCAAGGTGCAGCCCACAGCCTCACTAGTGCGTCTGTTGATAGTAACTTTTGCCCCGATGGCGGTCAACATGGGAGTGCTGGCAGCTATGTTTGGTATGGCTTGCTGTATGGGTCCACTTTTAAGTATGTGCTGCAAGAAATTTGGCAGCGTCTTGGCTGCCATTGCGCATGCCCTCGCGGTTATTTTCATGCTCGTTTCCTTCGAAGCAATGTTTTTCTTGGAGAGCTTGAACTTCGCGAGAACGGTGGCTGGAATGATCGCGGCTCTCTCGTTGCAAAGATTCATATTGAAACTTATTGTGTCTCTGGCTTTAACAAGGGAGTTCAAGACAGACCAGTCCAACATTGCCTTCTGGACTGGCAAGTGGTACTCGATGGGCTGGCACTCTGTGTCACAGCCAGCACGGGAGTTTTTGTGCAAGATAACAGAGTTGAGCATGTTTGCAGCCGACTTTATTCTTGGCCACTGGCTGCTCTTCATGATGCTTCCCCTGATATTGATACCCCAGATTGATAAGCTGCATTCAATGATGCTATTTTGGCTTCTGCCTAGGTATGTGTGACTATGTCGATATCCAATGCACCTTTTTTTCCAAGGTCCATAGCTGACAGTCCTTTACAGTCGTCAAATTCGCCCCCCTATCTACTCGATGAAACAGTCGAAGCTGAGGAGGAGAAGGGTCATCCGTTTCGCTATACTTTACTTCGTGATGCTGGTGATATTCCTTGCACTCATCGTTGGGCCTGTCGTGATCGACAAGCAGAAATTGACCAAACAATTATCATTCATAAGTCCCGGCAAAGATGTATTCAATTTTTACCTGTGGCAACCCAACCATCAAGATCACGACAACACAAACGGAAGTTCTCAAACGGGTACTGCTATTCAGACGAAGTCTAAAACCGCGAGCAGCAGCAGTGGTGGTGCTACAGGCAAGGTCAGACTGTTTTAACTATGCAGAGGAAGAGTTTGGTTTGCGAGGGTGTAAGGTGTCATCAGTACACAATGAGTGAAGAGAGGTATTTATCTATTGGTCGTGGGTGTTTCGGACCATTTCGAGGCGTTCGCTCTATCTTTGCTACTTTCCTATCGCGTTCAACAAGATGAGGCCTGCTTAAAATATAGATATTTTGTATTACTACAACGAATACCTCCCTGTAGAATCATCGTAACCTCGCATAAAAAGACTACTTTATAGTAAAATATAGAATATGGGGTTAAAAAAGATTGAGAAAAAGAACTCGGATAAGAATATGTGGCAATGAGAAGAGCCAAAAACTGATGCAACAACAGCGCCAGCATGCTACCTCAACTTGGTAACATGGTATGCAGGAGAGCATGCTGGACGACTTATAAAGTATCCCAACTGCCGTTACATCTGTAACTTTTATTGTATAAACACAACTAAGAATCACAAGGTGAGACAGCCCCGTCAATACCCCACTGCTGATCAGCGTCAAATGCAGCCGCATCTTTCTTCTTCCACAGGTCATTGAAAGCAGAAAATATAACCACATCGCCCGGGTTGGAGTCAAATGCTTCTCGGGTAGAATTCAGAGCACTTCTGATTACCAATACCAGGAACGGCTGGCCATTCGTCCTTCCTCTCACTAGGCAGCCAGTCTCAGTAACGACTACATGCTTTGGCACCAAAATGGCTGCCTTAACCCGTTCAACCGTGCTACGAAGAGAGGGCCCAGCCTGCTGCGCCCTGACTGTGCTATTAAAGAATGCATGAGCATTGATGGCACAGTAGTCAGATTCCTCACAGAGAACCAGAAACGCTTCCATAGCAATGACCGTGTCAACGGTGACAACGGGGCCTTTGTAGCCCGCGGCACGAAGAACGAAGCGGGCTTCTTGAACGACTGTCACACCCTGATCGGCTATAGCTTGACCTGAATTCACGAGCTCATTACCAACACTAACAGTATGTACCATGTTCCAAGTACCATCAATTCCCGCAATGATCTTGGCTGCTTCGTCATGCACGGCCGTCAGATCTCAGATGCCGAGGAATAGCTCCATCCTACCGCCTTTGGCAGCAGAGTATATCTTACGAACTTGGTCACAATCTGTTCCGTAAGTACGAATCACGGAATACGATGATGAAAGGCGACGAAAGTCGTCGTCGATATCTGTCTGATTTTTTCATTCATGATTGGCACGATATGGGGTATGCGATACTCCAAAACGGCCCCTGGACTCAAGATTCGAAGGCCCACCAGATTCACTACCAGGCAGGTCAATCTCGGAATTAGTAACGTCAGGCATTGCACTTGGTTGGGAAGTTGACGAGACGGAGGGCGTGACAACGCCACTTGTTACGTCACCAGCAAGCTGCTCCATGACAGTGCCTGAATTTGTGCCTATTCCAGGGAGCGACAGGATGGCCGACATGTCCTTCATGAAATCCAATGCGTCAACCCTCCCAGCATGCGATACAACAATCTTCTATCGTGTTGGTCAAGTCATGGTTGTAGTTTTCGTAGGTTCGTAAGTTATCTTGCTTTGAGTTGTGAGTTTGGCGAGGCTTATTGGCAGGGAAAGGACCACTTTGGTAGTGGTGTAAACTGCTGAGCCCGTGTCGTCCACTCAGACCATAACCTCCAGGACTCGAGTTGGTTCCAGGACCTTACTATCATAGATGACGATGTTGGAGCTAGCACTAAGGCCTTTTTGGATGAAGCGTTGATGTGATGTTTGCCCCATGGCTAGGAACCATTCTGTCGGTTTTACTGTCCAGAAAATGATCTGATTCTGTCTCCCACAATACTCACGAGCTAGGATGCCGATCACCTTTAGCACCAGTATCAGGGTGGAAATAAGCCAGGTGTTCAAGGCCATGATTTGAGAATAGCGGTGAGAAAGGACCAACACCTCTAACAGAGTTGTTTTATGTGGAAGTGGAGGTCGAAATGAGCAGAAACAGTTCCAATGACCCGAATATAGGATGTAAATGAAGGATCGGATAGGTAATAATAGCAATACGACAAGAGGAGGAGGTTCAAACATGTATCGGGAAAGACTAAAGCTTTTTAGTGATTAAAGTTGTGTGCTGCGAGGTGGTTGGTTTTGAGACGTTGACAATACTGAGCAAAGGAGAAGGATGTGAAGATCGGAGAACAGCACTTCGAGAAAGGTTAAGAAATGATAGTGATTTGAGATGGGAGGCACACCATTGGAAAGGTCTTTCATAAAGAGAGTACTTCTAGTGAGGTTTGGCCTCGGGAAATTGTTTCTGTTCGAGCCGCTGTTAGGAATTCAAAACCACCCTAGTTGCTGCAGGAGTGAAAGGTAAGCCTAGAAGAAACCAAGAGTAAACAAAAGTCATGCTTTACATAGTCCAGTACGAGCTTTGCAAAGAGCAAGGGTAAGTTTAGCATGAAGTGGCCCTGGACCTTCTCTGTGTCTCGTTTTTAACAATAAATAAATAGAAGTTAATTTAATACTGGAAATTGCTTCCACCCCTTAGATAGTGCTGAAAAAGAGGCTACAAGGATAGATAAAGGTACTGATACTAGACGGTAACTAGGGTAGCTGTGTGTGTGAGCATAAGTAGGAGCAACCTGCCTGCTTCAATTATAATAGAGCAATCTAATAAAATGAATTCTATTACACCTATATTTAACAGATAGTAATAGTCGTCATCCACCCAGCACACATTAATTACCCTGTGCATCAGCACCGAAGGTTTTGATTAGTTAGGTAATTTAAATTAGTTAAGTTATATAATTTACAACAAATATGCACATTATCTTCCGTCCGTCTTTTCAATATTAACCTTCTTCACTAAAGGCAAACATGTAATACCCATCTCCCAGTTGGGCCCCTCAAATTGTAATCCTCTTTAATAACAGTTCATTCACTTACAAGAATCCCATTGGGGAAGGCTTAGATAGTCTTGTTACTTGTCTTCCTAACCATGATCTTGGTGATAGCATGCCTAATCGTAGCCCCTGCTTTTTCCACATCTTTCTTCGATAAGGCCGACGTCACACAGATCTTGAGCGCCGGCCGCGCAAACCAACCAGCATCCTTCGCAGCGATAGTCTGTGCATATGGCCTTGTCTTGAACCGGGATATCATGACCCCGTTGGCTAGCGACTGAGCAAATAATTAGCATACAC
Organism: Calcarisporium arbuscula; assembly: GCA_009828645.1. Classification (NCBI taxonomy): domain Eukaryota; kingdom Fungi; phylum Ascomycota; class Sordariomycetes; order Hypocreales; family Calcarisporiaceae; genus Calcarisporium; species Calcarisporium arbuscula. The sequence continues at coordinate 321,411 of WBSA01000032.1, forward strand.
TTTCAAGTGTGGTAGTTAACCGTGGCTGCAATATTCTGCTTCATTGGTCATGGACTCTTTTGGGGTGGAAGGGGGGGCGCTTACCTCTTCAGCACACTCCATTAGAACTCGCTCTTGGTCCTCTATGCTTAGCTTTCTCGTTTTGATGACATCGGGCTTCAGTGCCAGTAGCATCACTGGGTTATCCACGTCACTCGTACATTCAACCCAATCGCTGCGAGGATCCAACTGCGCCTTCATTATCCTGATATTGTCACGGCAGTGAATCAGAATATCTGGGTTCGATTGCAGCAAATGCACTGTCTCGCTAGCCGCCATCGCGAGCATCGCGGGGAGCGCGGCCGAATACGTATACGCTGACGACGTGATCCGCTGATGCTCAACAACATCCTTAGCTCCAGCACAGAAGCCGCCGCCAGCACAAAGAGGGCCTGAAAGTGACCCCACAATCATATCAACTTGTTGGGGATCAACATTCTGTGCTTCGGTCAAACCACGGCCAGTGCGGCCAAGTACTCCAAACGACCATGTCTCGTCCAATATGATGCGAAACTTGTATCTCTCCTTTAACTCAACGAGCCTCGGCAAGTCTGTAGCATCTCCTAATGTCTCAAAGAGACCTTCAGTGACAACAAATCGTCTCGTTAGACGTTTGTTCATGCTCTGCTCCTTGACCACTGATTTCATTACCCTTTCCAAATCGTCCATATCTCCATGTTGGAACCACTTAATATTGCTTCGAGAAGCTTGAAGGCCTTTGCGAATCGAATAGTTGGCTGCGTGATCAGCAATGATGACATCGCCACGCTTACAAAACGAAGGGATAACGCTTGAGACCGTTGAGAAGGACTGTGCATAGACGATGCAGCCTTCCGTACCTAAGTAGCTGGCGATATCAGCTTCTGCCTTCACGTGGACATCTTGCGTTCCGTAAAATTGTGGAGGTCCGCAAGGGCCCACACCGTATGTTCGAAGTGTCTGTATCGCTTTCTCTTTGATCTGCTCGTTCGCATTGAAATTATAAAAGTTGTACGAGGCAAGATTGATGACGGTACGACCACTAGAGAGTCGAACTTTAGGTCCTGTCGGTCTAAAAGCAGCAAACACATCAGGTTAGCAAATATTACGAGCAGTGAAATAAATGTATGACAATTGCTGGTGATGCTATGTCACCAGAGGTAGAGTAGGGGGGCGGGGAAGTAGTAGATTGCCAGTACCCGACAATGACAGGAAGCTTCTCGCTCTCGATTTCCTCGATCGTAGTCAAATCGCTAACGAGAGGCTCAGGGGCCCATTCTTCTACCAACTCGTCGATTTCCTATCCTTTGGTCAGAAATGGTGTAAAGCCCTCAATTGATAGTCAAAACAAGCTCGGCTTTCCCTAAGCAAAAATACGGTATTGCAGCAGTTTTGTAAATGGTCACAAAAGCACACATACATCTTCTCTCAACTTGACATAATTCTGTTTGTGGGTTGAGTATGATGGCGATAGCAAATAGCGAATAAAAAAAATGATTAAAACGAGTTCGATTGCAGACCGCACAGGGTCGTCCTGGTAGCTGGACTTAATGTAGCGCACAAGCACTGCCGATCCAGGCACCTTCTGGAAGTTATGCCATGCTTGCTGAAGCACCTGGTTCAGGTTGATCAAAATACCCTCGAACTCCATCCAGACGAATTGATTATGTTGCAGACCTTTAGACTTTGTATTCGTACCTCACAAGACCCCTACGTCTAGACAAATCAAAGCAGCAATGAGCGAGGTAGGTAGCATTCAGAGATCGCTAAGCGTCAAACTACTCGTGATGGATAGTTGCTGATAAACGTATTAAAGTCGTTAAATATATCGCCTAGATGATCCACGGAAGTTCAGGAGAACCAGGTCTTAATCGGCATTGGCTATCAAAGATAAAACGTTTCAGGTATTCCAATTATATTATTATATTATTATATTATTATATTATTATATTATTATATTATTATATTATTATATTATTATATTATTATATTATTATATTATTATATTATTATATTATTATATTATTATATTATTATATTATTATATTATTATATTATTATATTATTATATTATTATATTATTATATTATTATATTATTATATATTATATTATTATATTATTATATTATTATATTATTATATTATTATATTATTAGATAGAATGAAACTTCATAATATATATAGTACCTTTAAAAAAACTATAATTATAAGTGTGATTTTTTACTAATATTTATATTATTTACTAGATTAAACTATAAGATGAAAATTAATATTATATATTATTACAAAATAATAAATAATAAATTATATTATAAAAAGACCTTCGTAATTCAAATATAGATCTATATAATATATACTACTTACTTTATATATTTATATATATCTTACTTACTCATATAATAGACTAGTTCTAGGGTATATTATAGATAGGTGTTAATTCTTTTATTAATATACTTCAGGAGGAAGATTCTCCAGTAAAGAGAAGGTAATTTACTATAGCTAAGTATAGTTAATATTTAAGCTCCTTATTATAAAGATAACTCAAGTTAAAGCTTAAGTCTATGATAGCTTATAGCTATATTAAAACTTATATTTAACAGTAAACTTTCTATAGATAAGCTAATATAATATATATTAAACTAAAAGCTTTTTATATTATATAAGAGATATTTCTATACTCTATAGTTAAAATAGTAAATATAAGTCTTATATATAGTAATAGAAAGTTATATTAAACTACTTTAATTAAGCTTAGTATATATAAATAATCTAAGTTTATTATAAATATATAATATATTACTACTAAATATTAAAATATTATTTAAGTAAATAATATAAATAATATTAATAAAACTATTAAGTACTTTATTAGTATATTTTTTAGAAAATAGCTAGTATATTAATTAAACTAAAAAGTATAACTTTATATTTAAAGTAATTATAATAATAACAAAAGGCTATCTTCAATATATTATTTTTATAAATATTATAAGAGTTAAATTATAGATATTCTATCATTAAGACTTATACTTAAGGAAACTCTCCCTACGGTATTATTAAATAAAGAGTAATCTAATATTACTTCTAATTACTATATATTATCTCTTAGTATTAGATTTTCCCCCTTATAACTATCTTCTCTCCTTAATATATAATTACTCTAATTATATAGATTTATCTTACGAGTTATTAATATTATAAATTTACTAGTTACTAATATAATATTTTTATTAATATATTTATAGTTTATTTAATCTCTAGATAATATAATTATTATAATTATAAAGATAGTATTATTTTATATTATAATTAGAATATATTATAAAAACTCTTATTTTCTTTATATCTTTATTATAATATTTAATATACTTTATTTATTATATTTTTAACTATTTTATTACTTTTATTTATAAAATTTAAGTTTTATATACTCTCTTATTTTACTAATATCTCCTTTATTATTTATTATTAAAATATTATCTATATATTCTTTAAAGAATCTAAAAGCTATTATTAATAGTCTTACTTTATAAGTAATTTTTAATATATATATTATCTTTATATTACTATTATAGCTAATAAGAAAACTTTAAAAGTAAAGAAACTTTATAATTTTACTATTAAAAGAGTAGTAATTAAATATACTTTTAATAATATTATTATAACTTATTATACTTAATATAACTATTATAAAGATAATTATATTTTATAAAATATTAATATTTTTATTACCTTTTTATTTAGTTTCTAATATTAGTTATTAGTTATTAAATTACTTACTATTCTTAAAGACAATATTAATAATTTAAATATTATAATAATATTTATAAATAATTTCTTAGTTAAAAAGTTAGAGATTAATATTCAAGTATTAAAGAGAGTAATATATATTACTATTAATATGTATAAGTAGTTTATTACTATTTTATATACATTATTTATAATTTAATAATATCTTTTTTATTTTTAAAAACTCTTTATTAATAAGTATGTAAAATTATAAATATTTAAAAGTTTATAAAAATATATATTATTTTTCTTCTTTATTTGATAGTAAAATACTTACTAATTATTTATGTAAGAAAAATTTATTTTATATTAAAATTATATTCTAAAATATTATAATTATTTAGTTAAGAAAACTTTACTCTAGCTATATTAATAATATATTTTAATTTTTATAAGAGTTTCTTTAATATTTATTTTAAAATAAAGCTTTTTATAATATTTAATATAAGATATAGATTTTATATATTTAAATAGGTAATAGTAATTTTATTACTTAGTATATTATTATTGTTCTTATTGCTTTCTCTAGATAATTTAAGGAGATATTAGAGAATATTAATAATTTAATATATAAGGATATAATTAATATTTTAAAGAGAATTTCTTTATTTATCTTTTAAGTTTAATAAGCTAAGAGCTATAAATAATTAGACCTTTTACTAGATATTTATTATATTTTAACTAAAATAATTAAATTAATTTGTTTTTATTATTTTCTTAATTACTTTATTATAATAATATATTTTTATTACTATTTTACTTTATATTTCTTAAAAGTATTAACTAGAATTTAAATATTACTTATATTTTCTTCTAGAACTTATTAATTATTAAATTAAGAAATAAGTTATTACTAGAGAGTGAAAGTTAATTAGCTAGATAGCTAAAAGCTTAGAGTAAGCTTATAGTATATATATAATAATCTCCTTACTATCTTACTACTTTTTAATTATTATATAAATTAATTCTTACTCTCTTTTAACTACTATATATCTCTATATTTTTAAGGCTATTTAACTAGAAATCTCTACCTTAAGTACTTATAGTTTAATTAATTAGTTTAGCTCTTAATAAGTCCCCCTCTAATATAACAACTATATCCTAGCTATTCTAGTACTAGGTTATAGTAATTTAATAAATCTAGTACTTTCTCTAGTTACTTTACTATAAATATCACAACTGAATATAACTTGATAAAGATTAAATATTATTATTTATATATATTCTTATATAAGTTCTAACTAGTATTACTAGTTCTTAATTACTATTATATATATAATAATTACTACTAATTTAAAATCTACTTTATTCTTAAAGTATTCTATAGCTAATAATTAATAAAGCTTCTAAAGAATTCTATCTAAGGCTATATAGTTTTTATCCTTAGGTAATAGAGCTTATTAGATAATAATTATAAATATATTAATATCTTTAATATATAAGATAAGTTTTTCTAAAGTCTCTAGTTTAATATATTCTAATAAAAGTAAAATTTTATTATTTTTTACTTATTTTAGTAATATATAGTTAAAGTTACTTATAATTAATAAAATTTATAATACTATATATACTATGAAAATTTAATATATATATAGTATTATAAGTAAAAAGCTTATTTTCGTATAATACAAAGTTGTAATTAATTATATTAAATATTAAATTAGTTGAGAGTCTGTTAATTATTTATTTTTAATTTAATGAAAAACGAGGTGTAGATTGAAACTAGATTTTACTTTTAAGTAAGAAGAAATAAATAACGTGATTGGTAGGTTCAATTAATATGTAATATGTATATCTCAAAGATAGTATTAGAATATGATACTATTCTGCATCAATAGTTTAAGGAAACTGTGTAAAAAAAATAAACAAAATTTAAAAATAAAGAGTATAAAAATTAAGAATAAGAACATATTGAAGAAAAAAAAAAAAGTAAACAAATGTGGAAAGGATAAGAATGATGTAAAAAAAATAAAAAATTGGTGTCAGGTTAATACATTGAGGGTAAAGGAAATGGATAAGAAAAAATTGGACAGTTGGTTATAAAATAAAGAAAAGAAAAATAATTAATTAAATAATAACTTTCTTTTTATTAATTTAATTTTTAATATTTTATATATAAATTATATTTATAAGAAATTTTATAATATTAATTCTCATTAAATTTTTAATTAAACTTTAATAATAAAATAATTATTTCTTTTAAAGCTTTTAAAAATATAAATATAATATAATTATTTAATTTTTTATTTATTAAGTAATAAATAAGGCTTTAAATATTTAGTAAATTAAGTAAATTTCTTTAAAAAGAGAAAGTAGAGGCTTATTTTTTTATTCTTTCTTTCTATTTTATACTCTCTTCTTTTTTAGTTTTTCTTTCTTTTTACTATTATTTAAGGGAATTTAATTAAATCCTTCCCTTTTTTACTTAATCTAGTTTTAAGTTATATCTCTAGTTAAGTTCTTTATTTAGGCTATATTTATATCCTTAGTTATATTCTTTATTAGGTCTTATATTATATACTTAATTAAATTTATAAATAAGTCTTATAATAATTATATAAGAGTTAGATATATTTAACTTATCTTTATTAAAATTAGAACTAATAATAGATTCTAAGTTCTAATAAATACTAGAGTTATTTCTATCTTATTTATAGTTCTAGTTAAATTATTAAATCTTTATAAACTCTTTCTTTTTAATTAAAGTTATAATTAGTAAAATATTTAATTTATTTATAAATATATTATTAATATAAATTAATAAATAAAGATATAATAAATTAAGTCTTTTTATTTTCCTTTTAATTTATTAGTATTATAATCTTATAAAATTAGTAATATAAGCCTAAATATTAACTTAATATATTAATTTAAGAGCTCTTTAATTTAATTAATTAATATATTTTAGAGATAAATTAATATAAAATCCAGTAGTGAGATAGAGGATGAGACTCGCTCCTAGAGATAGCAGTCTCAGTCACGTGAATTCCCAAGTATTAATATAAGTAGTAATACTATAATAGCTAGAATAATATACTCTTCTTTATTATTATTATTATTTCTGAAAATTAATTATTTAATATCTCTTTATTAAGTATATTATTATAATAACCTATTTAATTAAATAAAAACACATATTATAACATTAATTAGAACTATTAATAATCCCCTTATCGCAACTTACAAGTCTGCGACTCTCATGATCCTATAAGTACGATATTCCATTAGGCCTGCCTGGTGGTTGGGTTATGTGTGTGTTCCCTCTATCTCAGTAGTTACTATTTCTTATCTTTTCTTTCTTAATTATAGTAAAATTAGTATTATTTTAATATTCTTACTATATAATTATATATTACTTTATTAATTAAATAAGAGTAAGTTATAGCTTTTTATTACTTTAATAATAAGAAGATTATATTTTTTATTACTTAGTTTTTATTATTAATTAATACTTTTTTTATTATAAACTCTTTATTTTATTTTTTAATATAATTATATTAAGAGTACTTATTTTCTATTATTAGTATAATTACTTAATTTAGTTAAATATAAGTTATAATAAAGTCTTTTAATTAAAAATAGTAATAATCTTTTTAATTTCTCTTTTCTTTACTTAATTATATAAAGATTATTTCTTTCTTTTTATTTTTATTAGTAGTTCTTTTTAAAATATTTTATATTTTTAATAAGTTAATTAAATAATTTATAACTATTTAGGTAATTATTTCTATATTTTTAATATATTAATTTATTTTTATTATAATTTCTATTTAAAATGAGAATATATATATAACTTAATTAGTAGATAAGTCTAATAGAATATTATACTTGTAAGAACTTAAGAGTTATAAATTTGTAAATCATAATAAGAGAACTATTAATAGTTCTAATTAATATAATAATATATTTAATAAAGAGTATACTATTCTAGCTATTATAATATTATTACTTATATTAAGTTCTAGGAATTTATATAATATAAAACTACTATTTCTAAGAGTAAGTCTTATTCTCTATCTTAATATTTATAATATAACTCTTAAATTAAGAAATCTCTAAGTTAAGTAAAAGCTATAAAATAATTTTATTAACTAAATTATTTAAAATTAAGAGCTTTAGAATACTTAATAAATAGTATAAATAATATAATTATTAAAGAACTTTTAATTATTAAGTATAATATATATAATAAAATATTATAAACTATAAAAGTAAATCTTAAAACTAGAGAATTAAGTATTTATTAACTCTTATAATTACTTTATAAAAATAATTAATATTATATTTTATATAATAATTATAAATAAAGAAATAAGCTTTTATTAAAACTATTACTTTTTAAATTAAAGAAAGAAAAACTTCTTATTAATATTAAAGAACTTAAGTTAAATACTAAAAAGAAAATATAATATTAAGTTATAAGTAATTAAAATAAATAATAAGCTTTAAAAAAGTATTTTAATTTATAAGTAGCTTAAATAATAAGGAATTAAGATTAAGCTATATACTTTATAAGCTTAATAATAAAATAAATTAAGAGAATATTTTAAAGTAATAATAAAAGAGAAAGTAAAATTACTAGTAATTAATAGCTAGTTATTAAAAGACTTATAATTTAAAATAATAAAAATAATTATATATCTTATAAATTGAATATTAATATAAAGTCTTAAGTAAAAGACTTTATATAAAAGCTTTTCTTAAAGTATTCTTAATATAAAAAAGGATAATTAACTTTAACTTACTTATTTAAAAATACTTAAATATAAAGTATTTATAATAATAAAAGAAACTTAATTAAAAGAATAATACTTATATTTATATATAAAATTAAAAATATAAATTAATTATTTAATTAAATATAACTTCTAAAAAAAATATTTAGAATTTATTAATTAATAAGATTTATATAATATAAGATATAATCTCTAATAAAGAAGAGCTCTTTAATATTAATAAAATAAAAATAAAAGAAATAATTTATAAATATTAAAAGAAATTTAAATTATAAGTTCTATTAAGTTCTATATAAATAAATTAGGTAATATAATTAATTTAAAATAAAGATAAGTTTAAAATATAGTAAATAAACTTTTAAAACTTAATTAAAAATTTAAGAACTAGTAATATAATATATAAAGAAAGAAAGTAAATTAATAAATTAAAATATATTTAAATATACTTTAAACTTTTTTAATATTATTAAAAAGTTTAATTATAAATTTCTTAATATATATAATTTAATTAGAAAGCTAGTTATAAATTAAAATCTTAATTTTATAAAAAGATAAAATTATAATAAACTAAACTTTCTTTATAAAGATTATAATTATATTTTTAATAATTAATAAGAAGATTATTATAATTAAGATAATAAAATAATAATATAATTATAGAAAGTTAAAGCTTAAATATAAGTTATAAATAACTTAAATATACTTTAACTTTAATAAATAAAAATATTATTATAAAATTTACTTCTAGTACTAAGTTTATATAATAGCTTAATTAAATATAAATTTAAAGCTAAGTTTATTTAAGTAAAAAAAAGTACTTAAAGAGTTATAAATAAATAAACTCTTAAATAAAGATATTAAAATATACTTTATAAATTAATAATTTATAAATATTAAAATATATATAAGTTTATATATATAAATTTAATAAATATAATTATATATAAAAATATAAAATAAGACTTATTATTTAGAAAAATTAATAATAAAAAGCTAATATAATAAAACTTATATAATAATATTAATAAGAAAGTTCTTTTAAATATTATTATATAATAATAAAGATTTAATTTAAAAACTTTTATAATTTAATATTATAAATATATTTATAAATATTAACTTATTAGAAAAAGTATTTATAAAACTACCTTAAGATTATTAAAAATTTAAAAATAAAAATTAAATTTTACTTTTAAAGAAAATATTATATAAATTATAAATTATATCTTTTTTATAATAAATAGAGCTTAAAATACTTTATAAAACTTAAATTTTAAATTAACCTTTTATAAATCTTATTATTATATAAAAAAGAGAATATTAATATTTTTTTATATAGATAATATAATTATTACTTTTAAAAAAAAATAAAGAAAGTATAAAAAAAGTAATAAAAAGCTTTAAAAGGAAATATAAGTTAATTAGTAGAAATAACTTATAATAGTTCTTAGAAATAGAAATTTATAAAATTAAAAGTAAAGATATTTTTAAGTAAATTAAATTATCTATCTATAGAAGATATATAAGCTTAAAACTATAAAGTAAATAAATCTCTTATAATAGAATTAGAACTCTTTTTATATAAAAGATTAGTAAATATTAAAATTATAAACTAATATAAATAAATTATTAGCTTATTATTATATATAATAATTCTTAATAAAAATTTAATATTATATTTACTATATCATATATTACTAGATTTATAATAAAATTTAAGTAAATCATATATTAAATAATAAATTAAGTATTATATTATCTTTATATAATATACTTTATATTTTAAGATTTAATAAAGGAGAAAAATTTATAATTTATAGTAATACATTATTTATAGAAAATATATTAAATAAAACAAGCTCTTAAATATATATAATAAAGTTATTTAAAAGCTTAATAAAATAATAAATAAATAATAAATAGTATAATTATTTTAATAATAAAAGTAAAATTACTTATATTTATATAAATTATAAAAAAGAGCTATTTTTAACTTAAGTTTATTAATATAAAGAAGTATATTTTTATTTATTTAAAAGAAAATTCTTAAAAGTACTTAATTAAAAAGATTTTAAAAATAATTATAAATTTAGAAATAAAATTATATTAAAAATTTAAAAATTAAATATATATTTTAAATAATAAAAAGAATATTATTAAATTAAATTAAATTAAACTAAACTAAATTAAGTTAAATTATAATAAAGTAAAGTAAAATATAAAGAAATTAAGTAAAAATAATTAAAGTAAATTATAATAAATTACTTATTATAAATAAAGATCTTTAAATAAAGAAAATATATTATTTTATTATTTATATAATATAACTTTTATAATAATATATAATTTAATTTTCTTTTATTTAATATTAGCTTATAAAATTTAAATATTAAAAGTAAAGTTTTATTAAGAGCTAAATAGGCTAATTAAGCTATAGGTATCTAAGGTAGAAATTTCTAATTAAGTAGTTTTAAAATATAAGGAGTATATAACTATAGTAGAAGAATAAGAATTAATTTATATAATAATTAAGAGATAGTAAGATAATAAGGAGATTATTATATATATATTATAAGCTTATTATAAGTTCTTTATTACCTAGTTTATTAATTTTTACTTCTTAATAATAACTTATTTTCTAAATTTAATAAAATTAAAATTAAAATTATCTTTATAATTATAATAACTTTAGATTATTAAATATAATTTAGGAAAAATAATATTATTAAGAAAATATTAAAAAGATTATAAAATTAAAATTAGTAAAATAAAACTTAAGAAATACTTCTAAGAGTACTTATATTAATTAATATAAGCTATTAAAGTTATATTACTTATAATAAGCTCTCTAGATATCTAGCTTTACTTAATACTAGATATTACTCTAGCTAGCTAGAGTAAAATAATAAATATAGAAAGTAAAAGATATTTCTTTTTTCTATAGTACTATTTAGATTATTAAATAAATAAACTTCAAAATAAGTTTAAGAACTTATAAAGTAATAGAAATAATAATAATTATAGAAATTCTTTTATTATATATAATATAATAAATAATAGTAGAGCTATTAATTTATAATAAGTTATAAAACTATAACTAGTAGTATATTATTAAGATTTTAAGTAAAGAATAATATATACTAGCTTAATTAAAGAGAGAGAGAGAGAAGAAGAAGTAGAACTATCTCTAGTTAATAATTATACTTTATTATTAAAATATAAATATTTTAAATATATATAATATAATAAGTAAAGTATATAGAAAAAGAAGAGAAAAAAGAAGCTTATAATAAAAGGAAATATAATTTCTTTATATTTAAGCTAAAGCTATAATAAATCTCTTTTAATATAATCTTAAGATTATTATTATTAATATATAATAGAATTATAATTAATAGAAAATATAAATAAATAAACTAAAAGATAGGATAATAAAAGAGACTTATATTATAAGAGATAATAATAATTAAAGTTAAATATAATATAAATAAAGAAAATAAAGTATAAATAAGCTATATATAGATCTTTAATAAGCTTTAGTTTAAGAAGATATCTTAAACTTAAGATAAATTATATAATATAAGAGATATTTATATAATATATAGATAGAATAGTAAATATAAGCCTTATATATAATAAAGGAAAGTTATATATTAAACTACCTTAATTAAGCTTAGTATATATAGATAATTATAAATTCTTAAGTAAGAAGTAGAGAATAATAGTTAGGGTAATTAAGAAGGCTAATAATATTATAGTAGTTTAATAGTATCTAAGGTAGGGATTTCTAATTAAGCAGCCTTAAAAACGCGGGGGCTTATAGTAGTAATAGAAGAATAAGGACTAATATATATATAATTAAGAGATAGTAAGATAGTGAGATTATTATATATATATTGCGAGCCTACTGCAAGTTCCTAACTATCTAGCTTACTAACTTTCACTTCTTAATAATAACCTATTTTCTTGATTTAATATAGCTATTCTCTATATAGCTTAATATTAGTTTTAGTATTAGTATAAATTTTTTAAGAGTATATATATAAATTGAAATTTATAATTAATAAAATTATTATATTTAAATTTTTATATAAATACTAATAATTATATAAAGTAAACTAATATATATAAGGAAATTATATTTAACTAAATAAAGAAGGTTTAAAATAATCAAGTTTTCTATTATCGATATGTTAAAAACCTCTCAAGGACTGACTAATATTATCTCCACTGCATTATTTATATTCGGATTTCTTTCTCGCGCTCAACCACATACTTCCATGGTAACTGTGTGGAACCATGGGCCCTCATAGACCCGAAGAACCGTTCACAGTTTTCTTCTCACCATCTATTGCTCGCGTTGCTGCATCTACTGTTGGCGACTGGTCCTGTGTCGAATCATGGTTCGCGTCTACATATGTCGACCGTTCTCTCATTGACTTTGAACGCAACCACAGCACCCTCAAAGCCCTTATAGATCTCATCAATTTTAGTGAGACGGGTGTTGATTCACATCGTTCCTTGGTCGATACCGAGGCATTTTCCCTGCTCAAGCTCCGCCAACTTCGGCAAGAACAGGGAATTCAGCAGCCGGGACGACAAGACGGTACCTCCCCACTGGTTAGTGATGTTCGACACAGAACTCCTGCATGGGCTCTCACCCAATCGCATTATCATTCACTCAAGGATTGTATACTACATATCATACAATGCAGCTTAGGCAAGGAGGGTGCAGCTTCTCTCCAGCTTTTGGCTGCCATGGCCACTTGCATTGGTATATCGTCTATTGAACCGAAAAATATTTCCTGTGCTATGAGTGAAATGCAGAACAGTTTTCAAAACAAGAAGCAAGAAATAGCTCGACCTGAAGCCTTGCAGCGCCATATTAGTGGACAAGCACTTGGAATCAGCAATTCCTCGGCCATTTCTGGTCAGAGTCACTACCACATGTCATTCGATCTTGATCAGCGCAACCGGCAGTTTCAACGGAGAACCAGGGCAACTTTCTCTCAGCCGTCGGGACCACCGGACTTTCTATCAAATGATTCAACCTCGGCCGGCGTGAGATTTCCCAGTGTTGACCACATTACGTCAGAAGAACGTCATTATCTTGCCCTAGTGGCTTGTCAAAAGGAGTGTGCACTAAAACTAGCCGCTTTTCAAGGACTGCCAAGTGAATTACATCAGACCCGAGCAGAAATTGATTTCTTTCATCGACGTCTTCAAGAAGTGACATCTCGACGTGACATTTTATTTGAGGGGCTGGTTGAGCTCGAAAGTCCAATCAAACATCGTTGATGCCTTGTACGACATACAACTGCCAATATAGCCGCTGTCTTCTACCACTACCCCTAGATATCATTTTATAGTGTGGCTAAGGTATTCAAAGTACGATGTTCGTTAGGGGAATACTGGCATGCAAGGCAATATTACTACTCATCGATCTATTGATTTCGGCGACCCTTGCCTGAAACCGCTCCCCCAAGCCGCCCGAACTGCCTCCCTAACCCGGATTTCTTAGCTGTTGAGATTGGGGCCACTAGGGCGTTGTCTTTGTGGCCCACTGATGATAAACCGTTTGGACCCCGTGATTCCTTCTCTTTGACATTCAGCGAGTAATCATCTAATCGAAGCTCGCTAACACCGGGTGTGGTATCGTCGTCATCCATCTTGTGTCGCTGCGTTCTCATGGCTCTGTCCTGAACACTGCGGAATTTCTCCAGTAACTCTACCCATCGAATACTACCCTCTTCTCTCCCCTTCAGTCGATTTGGTCGGTCATAGTTAGAGCTGTTGGCTGCCACGGTTGCACTGTAATGTTTAATTAATATCCAGTTAACTTAACGATAGTAGCCAAGGTTCTATAGAATCTCGTTGCAAGCTACTGGCGTAGAGGGTTAGATGAGTCTTACCTTCGAGGAGTCACATGTAGATACCCTATAGAACTCACGCTATTGAGTCGGTTCTTGAGTGCCGCGAAGGCTGACGATTGAGGCAGCAACATTAGTATCCCATACATGCACTTGTACAAGTATGGAAATTTATCCGGTTCCAGGAGCTGCAGTCGCAAGTCTTGGAGTGCACTGGTTAGTCCGGCGCGATCGCTTCACAACGAACCCGAGCATAGGTAGCTCACAAGTGAAGACAGGCGATTCAATCAGCTGTACCAGCTTATCTACTTGAATTAAAATGTTGACCGTCATGTCCAGTTCGCCACTGTTTATCATTAGTTTATTTAGGTTACACACCGTGTTGATTACGATCATAGCATACAATATTTGTAGCAAGTGATAAGCTTGCTCATAGGCCTGCGCGAGCAAGCAAAGAGAAAAGGTCGCTACTGCGTTGTAACACCAAGATCTGAATAGAGCTATGAATAGCGTCTGGCCGTCCTGATATCAAAGTCAGTATCGCGGTTCGTAAAATCGTCTTCCTTACAAACACAACATTGATATTGTTACCAACATCGCCATTGCGTAGCACTTGCGGCGGTCAATACCTTCGTCTCGAGATTACGCAGCCGTTTGCGCACTTCTGCAAGCTGCGGAGCGGTAATCAAATTGTTATTGAGGTTCTGGACCATGATGCTTGCAAATTCCACATCTTCCTCTTTTTCAATACAGTCAGCTAGAGTCCGGTAAATTCGTTCTGGGCTAAGACTAATGCATAATTGGCGAATGATGAGGTTGCCTCGTGTCTCCAACAGTTTACGATCTGTGGCAAACAGCTGCAAGAGATTGACCATAAAACTGGCAAAATAATCATCTTCGCTGTTTCGAGAGATCTGTGATAGCAATTGAAGATCTCGAGTCACAACAGCATCCGATGGGTCTGATAGGGTTTTGAGGAGAGCGGGAAATGTGCCATCATTGAATGCTAGAACTTTGCTAGGTGCTTTTCGATGCAACATGATGAGCCAAGTCAGAGAAGCGACTCGAGTTGCTTCGTGATCGTTCAAAAAGAGAAGTGTAAGAGAGTTAACAGCAGCCGCATAGTCAAGATCTGAGTGGGAATGCGAGTTCCCGCCTATGTGCCCAACCGTAGAAAGTGGTCGATATGGGGTTGGTGTTGGGCTATACGGATCTTGATCCTTTGAACTGGAGAGTGAAGCACGGTTAATGGTCGAAGTATCTGGTTTCTCTCCCAAAACAGGAAGGCGAGAAGTTGGATGAGGTTGAGGTTGTGTAGGGGTTGGGGTGTTGACTTCAGGTTCGTGTGAGACGGAGACTACATAGTCCATTAGACAACTGTTGACTCTAGTAGCGGCTTGGTGAATTGTCTCCTTGCTGCTGGCCATGGCTGGGAGCATGTGAGCCAAAATTTTGGGAGTAAACGGTAAAACTTCTTCGGGGCAGATCTCGAGAAATTCAACAACCCATCTCAAAGATTCTAAAAGGCAATCTTCCTCTACAATACTGAAGTCAGCCGTATTCGGCAGGAACCACCAGAAGTTTTAACACACCTAGGGGAGAATCCAGTGTTGCAGTCAGAATCTCGAGTATTTGCTTGAAATTAATATCAACATCTTGACCTGGAATCCAGTCACCTTCGACGCTATCTGCTTCATCATCGTAAGCGATATCAGACTCCAATTCGTCGCCTTCTTCCAAGTCTATACGAAGACTACCAGTATCTATGGAGTCCTGTCGTTTTCGCTTGGCACCATCTTTTGACCTTCTACTCTCAACAATACCTCGCTTCACCCGCGAGATGCGCTTGATTTCGTTTAGAAATTTATCTAAACATGCTTGCGTGGCTACTCGGACATCTGCATTCTGATCACTGAGAAACTTTAGAATACCACCTAGAAAGTCAGGCAGGTAGGTGACTAGTTCCAGGTCGGGGATGGAGTCTAGTAGCGTAATCCAGCCAACAAGAAATTGGCGAGTAAACGGATTTATCACCCAAATGCGTTCTTTCAGCAGAGGTATAAAACGTGGCAAGGAAAACGCGGTTGGCGGTTGAGCTTGAGACACTTCTTGATCTGCTTTGTCGTCATATTCAAGACCAGTAACGACGTCCAATACCGAAACGTAGGAGGCAGCCGACTCAGACACTATATCCTTAATGAGGCGGTCCAGAAGCTCTGCACCATTCTTCACAGAGAGTTCCGAGTCTGCTCCAAGCTATCATAAAGGTGAGTGGAGGAAGAAGGAAAAGATCCCTGGCTGCAACGATTCCTACCTTGCAGAGTTGGTCGAATATACTATTAAAATACACCAGGATCTCCCCTTTTGCCACTTTGGCAATATTGTACATAGCTTCACATGCATAGTACCTCACTCTTGCATCTTGGTCTGTAAAGCAGGCTAGGACTGGTGGTACGATTTTGGCCAAATAACGAGGTAAATCCTACGCATCGGTTAGCTAGCTTAGTGAAATGCATATTAACCGCACGTTTCAGATGGATGGTGGAATGAGAAAGCCTTGAAAATGAAGACAGAAACGGCCCTAGCTTCGAGTTGAGTTTCATCTCAACACGATGTGATGTTGTGTGTGAAATGTAGCAGTAGATTGATTTGGTTGCCAACGATGCTCGGCAGTCAAGCGGCTGGGATTTCTCGTGACATACCGAGCCCAACGCAATGGCAGCTGCAGCCAGTCCAATCAATCCGCCATTTCTAGCATGTGGCTGATGAACAGCATACGCATATTCGTTGCAAAGCTGCTCGAGGATATCATGAACTCGCTGGTACTGCTTCAGTGTGACGAGATCTCTAATCACTCTTTCAAGCCTATGTCGAGAATTGTCAGCTTCATATATGAACAAATAGGAGGAGTGACGTACTCAAGCGCCCCGCCTTTGCGCTTATCGTAAAGTTTATCATTAAGAGCTCTTTGAATGTTTACATCCATATTCCGCGAGAGAAGATTACTGCAATTACATAGAACGGGAGGGATAGAAAATTGATCGTTGATGACGTTTATAAGTACTATTAAACCGTAGTGGTGTAATTATATTAATTAATTATCTTAACTATTATTCCCTACTTCTTACTTACGGATTTAGGTCACCTATATATACTAGGCTTAGCTATAGGGATTTAATATAGAACTTTCTATTACTATATATAAGGCTTATATTTACTATTTTAATTATATAATATAAGAATATATCTTATTTTATATAAAAGGTTTTTAATTTAATATACTTTTTAAAGTTAAATTTAACTAAAAATTTAAAAGTTAATTTATATATATTTTTTTATATTATTAATTTTTAAATTTATTATTAAATTTAGAAATAAATTATTATTAAAGGAGAAGAAGGGAAAGAGAAGCGAGGAAGGAAGAACGGAGAAGAAAGCGTAGAGAGAGAGAGTAAGAATGGCGCCGGACTAGCGGAGAGCGCCGGAACGAGGAGAGAAAGGAGGGACGGAGGCGGGGGGAGGAGGAGCGAGGCGGGAGACGGGGAAGGGGACGGAAGGAGAAAGGGCGAGGCTGAAGGGACGAGAGCGGAAGGAGCGGAGTCTATCGAGCGCGGAAGAGGGAGAGAGAAGAAAAGAAGGAAGGGAGAGGGGGGAAGGGGAAGAGAAAGAGAAAGAGGAAGGGGGGGAGAAAAGGGCGGGGAGGAGGAGAAAGAGGGGAGAGGAGAGAGGGGGAAGAAAGAAAGGAAAAGGGAGGAAGGGGGGGAGAGGAAAAAGAGGGAAGGGAAAAAAGAGAGAAGGAGGGGGAGGAAGGAAAGGAGGGGAAGAAGGAAGGAGGAAGAAGGAAGAGGGGGGGAGGAGGAGGGGAAAGAGGGGGGGAAGAAGGGGAGGAGGAAAGGGAGGAAAAGAGAGAGGGGAAGGGGAAGGGGGGAAGAGAGAAAGGAGGGAGAGAGAAGAAAAAAGGGAAAGGGAGGAGGAGGGGAAGGAGGGAGAAGGAGGAGAGGAAGGGAGAAAGAAGGGAAGGAGGAGGAGAGGGGAGAGGGGGAGGGGGGAAGGAGGGGAAGAAAAGAAAAGGAAGAGGAAGGGAGAAAGAAAAAAGAAGAGGGGAGAAAAGAAAAGGGAAAGGGAGGGGGAAAGGGAAGAGGAAGTAAGAGGGAGGACGAAAAAGAAAGGACGGGGAGAAAAGGAGGCAAGGGAGAAGAGGAAGGAGGGAGAGAGAGGGGTGTCAAAAAAAGCGCGGGGGGGGGACGGATGGGAGAGAGGGGTGAAGGAGGAGAACGGGAGTGGAAAAGAGAGGGCGAGAGAGAGGGCGAAAGGGTCGGTAAGAGAGGGGTACGAGAAACGGAAGGATCGAGAGGGGAGGAGGGGGGAGACAGAAGAGAGAGGGGCGAGGGGAGGAGGTGGAGGGGAGGGAAAGTGGGGGAGAAGTGGAAGGGAAAAAGGAAATGGAGAACGGGGGGGGCGGAAGGGAACGAATGGGCGAAGGGACTGGAAGAAGGCGGGTGAAGGAGGGGAAGGGGGAAGTGGCAGGAGAGGGAGAAAAAACGAAAAGGAAAGAGGGTCGAGGGGGAAGTGAAAGAAGAGAGAGGAGGGGCGGGGAGAGGTAGAAATGGGTAGAGATGGAGGAGAGGAGAGAAAGTAAAAATTACTTTAATATATAATTAGTTTAATTTTTAAGAAGTTGGTTAGGTTTTTTAAAAGTAAATTAATAAAGTTAGTTTATAAATATAATATTTCTTATAAATCGTAAAGTATTATTTAGTTTTATATTTTTATTTTATCACTTTATAAGTAAATTTCTTTTATTGTATATAATAAATATTAGTAAATTACTTAAAGTTAGTTAAGAGTAATTTTAATTTATAAACTCTTTTAAGTATTATTTTATTATAATAGTTGTATTTAAAAGAATATTAATATAGATTTATTTAAAAATTAAATTTTTACATATTAATATTTATTAATATTTTTCAAATATTTATAAAATAACTTTAGATTATGTCTTAATTTATAATAGTGATTTTAAGAATTATAATTACGTGTGTGAAGAGAAACGTTAAAAACTTTAATTATGAAATTATAATATTGAATTATCGTTGATTAATTATTCTAATTATTATTTCTTACTTTTTATTTAAGAATTTAAGTTATATAAACTTAACTAAAGTAATTTAATATATAACTTTCTACTACTATATATAAGGCTTATATTTATTATTCTAATTATATATTATAGAATTATCTCTCTTATTTTATAATAGATCTTTAGTTTAATAATTTCTTTATCTCTTTCTCTAGTAAAATTATAGAGATTTTAATAAAGTAATTTAGAGAGATTTTACTTAAGAAAATCTAGATTTCTAAGATTTATATAGATATTTAGAATTTAATATTAATAATAATATTATAATAACTAGAAAATATATACTCTTTATTATTATTATTATTTCTTAAAACTAACTATTTAATATATATTTACTAAGTATATTATTATAATTAACTATTTAATTAAATAAACTTTTACTTTATTATATTTATTAGAACTATTAATAGTTTCTATATTATAAATAATAAGCCTATAACTCTTAAACTTCTATAATTATAGTATTCTATTAGGCTTACCTAGTAGTTAGGTATATATATATTCTATCTATCTTATCTATAGAATAGAGATCTTTATAGATTTTAATATATATATATATATATATATATATATATATAATATAATAAGTATTTTAATTATAGTTATTATTATTATTTTATTATATATTAACTTTAACTATAATATTATAATAACTTTATATTTAATATTAATATTTTATATTAATTATATTAAGAAGTACTAGATTTTAATGAATAAAATTAAAGTTAATATATAAATAGTTAGTAGATGAATACTTATATACTTACTACTAATATTAGAAATGATATATCTATAATCACGTGTTAAGCGCAATAGTATCATAAGTGAGGCGCGTATATTTCAAAGCTGTTTTAGAGTAATCTTGGTTGAAGTGCAAACGACGTGCTTAAATCACGAGAAATAATGGCAACTGAAATATTAGACTCTGTAGGTAGTAGAGGTATGCGTCCACGATCGGGGACATCGCGACCTACGACTCCATTGCGACCTCCTTCCCGGTCGTCATTCCGCGACTACCCTGGCCATTTAAACGATGCTGACGTGTCGTTTCCCCTCAATACGTTCGAACCCTCATTGTCAGAGTTTTCAGACGCAATGGCAGATCTTGAAGCAAACCTGATGCATTTACAGGTTATGCACGAGAGTCTAGCCCGATTCGGCGAGTCCTTCGCAAGTTTTTTATACGGGCTCAACATGAACGCATTTTGCGTCGACTTCCCAGAGGTATGGAGGCCAACACTTCCGATCGTACATGTCTGATTTTGTTTGGAATTAACTCTTTATATTGCCTCCCACAGTGCCCTATCACAGAGTCTTTTCGTTGGGACCGGAACCAAAATCACCAGCTGGGCAGTCAAAATCCTCAACAGCACGACAGTGAAGCAACTTTTATGTGAATATATAAAGACTGATGACGAAAACATCAATCTTTTAGCTGACGGTTATGCAGGACCACTGACACATCCTTTATTGAAAACCCTACCTCGGCGACATCAACCTTCAATTTTACTACGCCGCAGTCTCGTCCAAACCCAATCCTGCCATCTCGAGCCACGTCATCACAAAGGTTACCAGAGAATTGTAGTAGAGGGAGGCGAATAGGGTTGATCAGCCGCCGCTCTGGGAGGCCAAAATGAGGGGCTGACCGAATTCTAACGACTTTCTTCATGTGCTGTGAAAGGTTCTTTGCCGCGCTATCTCCCCAGCGAATCCTAGACGATATTCATTGTGCAAAGTCATGGGGTATGGAGGAATGTCTGATGGCACCACTATACCATATCCACATCACCAGCATAGTTCGTGTCGTTGCCACCCTTCTCGCTCGTATTTCGGCCTAATATCTGCATTGTTGCTCTCGATTCATTCGGCTGCAACTCTTCGCGCAGCTGCTTGATCCTGTGGCACCAGTGTTAACGAAGGTCCATTATTGTCAGAAATCTGAATCAGGGCATGTTCTGTACCTGCGCCTATGTGGTTTAGCTCGACGGTGAGCAACCAATGTCGCTTCAGTATCGAACCATCTTGAACATTCTACGCAGTAATTTTGGCCAAGTCCAGGCAAGGTTTCAGCTGCCTTGCCATTCTTGAACTGGGCAAGATGCCTCGGTGATAGAATATCTGCTTTGATCTCATCGACATCCCTATAGTAATTATGCTTAATAAACGAGATAGTACCACCGTACTTATCTTGTATTCTTGCCTACCTTGCCTTCCTTCGTGTCTTCGTAATGGTGCGCTTATTCTTGACGCCCATCTTTATTTTAGTTCCTAGACGTTGTAAAACTCGAGTGTACTGTTTCAGTAAACGATGTTTGGAGATGTGATACCTGTAATTGAAAGAGCGAACATAGGGGGATCTTGAAAAAAAAAATTAATACATAGTAGAGGATTTTTAAGATATAAAGAATAACTATCTAACTAACTAACTAAATAAATAAATAAAAGATTAAAAATTAAAAATTAAATAAAGAGCTTATAATTATTATTCTTTTTAAGATAACTAAGAAAATATATAGCTTTATAAGTATAATATTATATATAAATTTAATATAAATATAATAACTAGCTATTAAGAAAATATATATACTTTATATTTTAATATTATATTTAAAATATTTCAGCTTAACTTACTTAAAATATAAAAATATAATATATAAGTTATATTTATATTAATATTATATTAATAATAAACTATCTTTTATTAGCTTAAAAAATTTATAGTATATAATAAAATTACTAGTTTTATTACTTTATTTTAATTTAAAGTCTTTAAGTTATAGCTCTTTAGCTCTTAAAGCTTAAGATATTATAAATATTTAATAAATTTACTTTAAATATAAAAATTAAAACTTATATTAAAAACTAGATATTAATATAATTATAATTATAATAAAGTCTTTAAATAAAATAAAATAATTTAAATTTTCTTTAGCAATATAATTATTTTATCTCTTTATAATATTTATAAAAAGAATTTAATTAAAGAATATTAATATATATTATAAACTTTAGCTTTAATTTAAATTATTCTTAAAATAAAGAGTTTAAATATAAACTTTATTTAACTAAAATAAAGAGAAAATTTTACTTTCTCTTTACTTAATAAATCTTTCTATAAAAAGAAAAATCTAATTCTAAGAGATAATATATAATATCTAGAAATAGAATTAGATTCTTCTCTATATAATAATATCTTATAGAAAGTTTTCTTATGTATAAGTTTTAATATTACTTTTACTTAATTATAGATTATTAATAATATAACTTTATCTTTCTAATATTTATATTTCTTTATATAATTACCTAGATATAAAATAAAATCAAGAAGTTAATAAAATACTATAATAATAATTATTATTATATAATTAAATAATTTAAAAATATCTTATAAAATAAGCTTAATATATAAATAACTTAAATATAAATAATAAAAGAAAAGTTATAAAACTAGAGAAATTAAAGAAATTATAAGTTAATAAGCTAAGTTAAATTATAATTATTTTTTAAATAATAATATAAAGAATATAAAAATAAGAAATATTATATACTTTATAATTAATATAACTCTTTAAAAATATAATAAATTAACTTAAAAATCTTAATTATACTTTTAATTATTAATAAAAGATATATAAAAAGAATTATAACTATATTCTATTAATTTAAAATTATATAAATTTTAATTATTAAGTAAAATAAAATTAATATTTAAATAAATATCTTCTAAAAAAGTAAGGAAATTATAAAAATAATTAAATAATATTTTATAAATAAATTTATACTCTCTTTAAAAATAAAACTAATTATATTTATATTTAAACTTAATAATTAAAAAGAGTAAATTAATAAAAAATATAACTTTTAAAGAATTTTTATATTCACTTTAACTTTATAAGAAGATTATTTATAAAAATTAGTAAAAAGAAAAAGGCTTTTAAGTTCTTTATTAAGTTTATTAATAATTTATAATAAACTATATTAATATATATTATTATATTTTTAAAGAATAAGAGAAAATTATTAATTTATTTATATAACTTTAGAAATTTATTTTTATATTATAGAAATAATAATATAATATATTTAAATAAAATATTATAATATTAATATAAGATTATTTATAGAGTATCTTTAAAATAAAAATAAATTATTAATATTATTACTAAATATAAACTTAATTAAATTAAATAATTAAAAGTTATAATATTTTAATTATAGTAATAAGAATTATTTAAATATATATTATTTTAATCTAAAGAAAAATAATTAAATATATATAACTTACTTATATATTAATATAAACTAAAATCTAAGAATATAAAATAATCTTTTTTATAATATATTAAAATTAAAGAATTATTAAATATATATAAAAGAATATAAAGATTTTATTATTATATAAATTTAATTAGTAATTAAGAAATAAGGCTTATTATACTTTATAATAATATTACTTAAATTAGTATTATTTTTAAATAGAGAGAAATTAATTTCTAATAAAATATTAGATTTAGAAAACAAGTTATTACTAAGAAGTAAAAGTTAGTAAGCTAGGTAGCTAGAAACTTATAGTAAGTTTATAATATATATATAATAACCTCCTTATTATCTTACTATTACTTAATTATTATATAAGTTAATTCTTTTTCTTTTGTTATAGTTATATACCCCCCCTTATATTTTTAAAGTTATTTAACTAGAAATTCCTACTTTAAGTACCTATAACTTAATTAATTTATTTAGCCTCTAATAAATTCCCCCCTAATATAATAGCTATATTATAGCTATCCTACTATAATATTATAATAACCTAGATATTATAGAGCTCTTTCAAGCTACTAGACTATAAATACCCTTATAATAAATTCTATCTTTATAATTTATAATAAAAGCTAGCTCTTTATTATCTCTATATATAAATAGTAAGGCTCTACTAGGTAGTAGTTAATTAATAATATTATTATAATAATATAGCTCTTAGTTTTTCTATATATTTTTAATAATTATTATAAAAGTAAAATATAAATTAATATAAAAACTTTAATTATAAATAATTACTATCTAGTAGCTAGATTTATATAAATAAGCTACTCTTTTTATAATAATTAACTTTTTCTCTTTTTTTCTTTCTTTTTAAACTTTATTTAATTTTATAAATAATTTTATTTACTTACTATAATCTTATTACTAAAAGTTAATTATCTAGTTATAAAGCTACTATTAATTTAATAATAAATATTTAATTTTAATTTTAAATTAATTATTTTCTTTATTATAGTATAAATCTCTTAGTTTATTTACTACTACTTTATTATTAATAGTAATTAAACTTATAATATTTCTCTTTATTTAATAATATGAACTTCTTTATATATAAAACTCTCTAGTATATTATTATAAAATAGCTATTAATTTATTAATATAAACCTAGAACTTATTTATTTAATTATATCTCCTATTTTTTACATAAAGATCTCTAGTATATTATTATAAGATAGCTATTAATTTATTAATATAATATTATTATATTTACTATTATTACTTTATTATTTACTTTATAAAAGTTCTTTTAATATTTTAATATAATATAGCTATTAATATATTAATTTAGAGCTAAAATAATTTCTTTTTATTATATTAATATAAGCCTTTTTTTATATAATATTTCTCTAGTTCTTTATTATAAAATAATTATTAATTTACTAATTTAGTATTTAATCTTCTTTATTTATTATTAATATTACTAATATTATTTCTAAAATTATATAATATTATATTCTTTTTATTTACTAGTTACTAACTTATTATTATAATAATATATTTAATATAAAGTAGAATCTTAAAATAAATTTACTATTCTTATAGCTTATTTTATAAGAGTTACTTTTACTATTACTTACTACTAGGTTTTTATTAACTCATTATAATATTATTATTATCTATTAATATTATATTACTTATTTTATTAATTAAGATATAGTTAACTTATTTTCTATTTATTATTATAAAGTACTTTATAAATATTAACTTTCTAGCTACTTTATTATTATTTTATAATTAATTTACTATAATCTAGCTAAATTAGATAAATATATTTAATATTATATTTAAAATAAACTATATATTTTTATTACTAGTACTCTTTATAATTTACTTAAATTATTATAAACTACTATAATAGTTATTTTATTTAATAAATAAGGTTCTTTTAGCTAATTAAATATTAGATTATTATTAATATATTAAGAAGTTATATTTTATATTATATAATAATATATTACTTAGTAGTTTACTATTAGTAAAAAGCCTTTATTATTTACTAGTAAGCTTTATTATAATAAAAATAGTTTTTTAAAAGCTAGTTAATTCAAATTATATTATATAATCTCTTTACTATATTAATTAACTAATAAAACTTTTAATTACTTTATTTAATAATAAAAAGTATTTTCTTTAATATAAATATTAATATTATATTTATATATAAATTACTTATTTTTTATTTTTTTAAATATATATTTAATTTACTTTTTTTTCTTTTTCTTAATATATATTTTAATTATTAAATAATTATATTAATATTATAATATTAATAATAATTACTTATTTAGAAATTTTATTTTAATATATAAATATCTAGAAAATTATATCTCTCTTCTCTTTCTTTTCTTAGAGTTTTAATTCTCTATTTTTTACTAGTAATTTACTTTTATAATACTATTACTTTACTATATTACTATACTTTACCTAGCTCTTTTTATAATATTTTAATTTTATTATATAATCTTTATAATAAAGAGAGCAAGCCTACCTTTAGCTAAATTAATTCTTAAAATAAAATCTAATATTATTTTTAAAATCCTTAGGCCTAACTTACTCTAGATATAATAGTATATTAGCCCTAAGCTACTAGTATAAGTACTAAGCTAATAGATATTAATTCTAGGTACTATAGCCTAGAATATAGCTACTATAACTTATAAAATATATAAATATATTATATAAATTATACCTATACTAATATTATAGTAAAGGTAGGCTATCCCTCTATTAATCTCTAAGAACTTAAAATCTATAATAAAATTACTAGCCTTACTTCCTTATTATTAATCCTAGGTCTCTAGGCTATAGCTCTCTAGCTCTTAGAGCTTAATATATTATAAATATATAATAAACCTGCCCTAAATATAAAAATAAGAACTTATATTAAGAACTAGATAATTAATATAATTACTACTATAATAAATAAGACTTTTTAATTTACTAGTACTCTTAAAGTACTCTTAAGATAGCCTTAAAGTTATATAATAATAATAATAATATTCTTTTTTATAAACTTCTCCTTCTTTAAATCTTATTTAAAACTAAGCTAATTTTAAATTAAATATAAAATAACTATTTAAATTAAAAATACTCTAGCTAATATTAAAAATAGATTATATTAAGAAGTTATTTAAGTAGTAAATATTACTTAAAGTAAATTTAATATAATTATAGCTTATTACTTACCTAGTAAAGATATAGTTCTAGTCTTTATTATAGTAGCTATAGCTAAGTCCTTAGATAATAAGTAAATAGCCTAAGCCTTCTTTAAGAGTATAATTATCTCTTAACTCTCCTTTATAGTACTTATAAAAAGGATTTAATTAAAAAATATCTTAAATAATATTAATACTCTCCTCTTAGAAATAAATATAATAAATTAAATATCTATTACTAAAGTAAGGAAAATATAAAGCTAACTTAAGGCTAATATATATTTTACTCTAGTTATTTATCTTCTAATTATTAAAAAGATTAACTTATTATATAATAAAGAGCTAATTTTAATATATAAAGTATTTAATTATAAGCCTTATAATAAGAGCCTCTAATTTAAATAATATTATTAATACTTCTAATATAGCTATATTATAAAATATTATATTATATAGCTATAGTATAGATAATATAATATTAATATATTTAAAAGAGAGCTAAGAGAGAGATAGTAATTACTTAATTATTAATAATAATAAAGAATTAAGCTACTTTCTTTATAAAGGCTTATATTTAATATAAGACTAATTTTATTTTATAAAAGTCTACTATTACTAGAATATAAAAGTAAACTATTTTATATATTTTTATTAATATATATAGAACTTAAATAATAATACTCCCTAAGGCTAAAGAACTATAGGAAATACTTTATAATTAATCTAGACCCTCTTAACTATAATATAAAAGTCTCTTTATAGAGAATACTCTCCTAGTAGCTTATATTTTTTATTTATACTCTCTCCCCCTAGGAAAAGGGCTTATATTATATTTATATTAAAAGTATATAGATCCTAAATAATAATTAAACTCTTTATATTAAACTTTTAATTATAAAAGTAATATATTAAAATATAAATAATAAACTAAATTTTACCTAGCTAGTGCTTTTCTTTCAAGCTAGATATAATATAATTATACTTCTAGAGCTTTATTAAAATATAAAAATATAGAAACTTATATATCTAGGGATAGTATTATATTATTTAATTTATATTAAAGAGTAAGCTATATTATATATATATAAGTAATATAAGCTTATAATATAGATATATAATATAGAAATAAATTAATATATAGTAACTTTCTTATATTAATAAATCTAAATTATAGTAGCTTATAATTCTCTAGGTAGAGAAATAAAGATTAATTTAATATAAATTCTATATAAATTTACTTTAAAATTTCTTCTTCTTCTTATTAATAACTTTAACTTATATTACTCTTTATAAAATCTCTCTAATTATATCTTATTTAATAGTAATACTTTTCTCTAGGTAATATAATAACTTTAACTTAAATTTATTACTTTTTATAAAATAATTACCTACTTTTACTATAATAATTATTATAATATACTAGATTTTATATAAAGTACTCTAAAGTTAGTAGCCTAGTATATAAATACTAATTATAACCTTAATAGCTCTAACTATATTTTATAATATATTTATATAGATCTTAATATAATAATCTAAATTAAGCTAATACTCTTATAGTAATATACTCTTAATTATAAAAAGGCTAAGAGATTAGCTAGAATATATTTAAATAATTCTCTCTTAATTAAAATAGAAAATAAACTTAATAAAGCTACTAACTAGATAAAATAAAAGCTACTTCTAATAATAACTTATATTATATAATATTAGAAGTATAATATAATTACTAGGAATTTATAATAAAACTATAATATAGCTAATATTATTATAAATATTAAGTAAGCTAGATAATATTATTTATATATAAAAATAGTAATAAGCTAGTAAAACTTTCTTAATATAGCGATATATTAAGATTAATATATAACTAAGGTATATAAGTTATTTTAATATTACTAATAACTCTAAAAAGTTCTAGACCTTTAAGTACTAGACTAAATAGTATAATAATATTATATTAGAATTATTATAGGTCCTACTACTAAACTAAGGTAGCTCCTCTTCTACTAGAACTTTTAAAGAGAAAGCTAATATTTTTACTTAGTACTTCTTTCTACTCTTAGTAGGAGATATTAATAATATATCTCTACTCTTACTTTATTTTTAATTAGAGAATAAACTAGTACTTATTACTTAAGTAATTATTATAAATAATATTTATATTACTCTTATTAATATTTAATTATAAAAAGCTATAGATCTTAATATAATTCTAGTAAAATTCTTTAAAGTATATAATTATAGCTTTTATAAAGCTATAATTAAAATAATAATAATTAACTTTAAGCTTAAATATTTCTTAACTTAATATTAGTATATAAATATTATAATTATCTTTAAATTAAAGAAAGCTCTCTAAGAAAAATATAAAATAAAAGCCTAGTACTTTATCTCTCTTCTTTATATTTTAAGTAAATTAATTAAAATAATTCTTATTACTTACTTTATAGCTTATATAAAAAAGTACTAACTCTTTCTAGAAGGCTAGATAAAGAATTAATAAAAATACTCTATAGAATTAGTAATTATATTAGTAATTAAGATAGTATATATAGCCTAGAATTATAATAGCCTAGCTTTATTTTTATAATTTAACTTTATATAAGCTTTTAACTTAATTAATTATAAATATTTATTAAATAAGCTCCTTTTTATAAGACTATTACTATAGCTTTTATATCTTCTCTACTCTTATCTTAATTTATATATAGTATATCTCTAAATTAAAAGAGTTCTTACTAGAGCTTTCTATATTAAAGTAAGTATTTTATAAAGATCTTTATTATTCTTTATTTTATTTATTTTCTTTATTTCTAGTCTTTATAAATCTTTAGAGAAAGTAGAAGATATAGCTATTATTAGTTTTATAAATAATATAAATATCCTTATATTTAAATATATTATAAAGAAAACTAAAGCTTAATTTAAAGTTATATAAAAGATATTATTTTAATAAGCTATTAGAATTAAGATAACTTTTAAATATAAAAAAGTATATTTTATATACTTTACTAGAGCATATTACCTAGCCTTTTAATATATTTAATTTAATAATATATAAATAGAACTTTAAAAATCTAATTATTTTATTAAAGTAATTTTTTATAGAAAGTTTAGCTAGAAATTATATATCTTTAACTTTAAAAACTATATTAAATATTAAATAAAGGCCTTTATTAAAATTATAATAAGTATATAAAATATTTACTTTAAGATTATATATCTTATTTATAATTAGGTTATAAAGTTAATTATCTTTTATAAAAATAATACTTTTTATTAATTAATAAAAAGAGATAAGAAACTATATAAACTAGTAGTAGTACTTTAATTACTTTAAAACTAGGCCTTTAAAGTAATTATTAATATATTTAAAATAACTTTAATTTAGACTCTTTATATAAAAGTAAGGATCTTTTTACTAGATCTCTACTTTAATTATTATATTATCTAGTTTTAGAATTATATAGAAAATAATAGAGAAATAGTATTAGTTTAATAATTAGCTATATTAATAATATACTAAATATAAATTTATTATTATTAAAGATATTAAATAAGGCTCTCTTTTAAAGAGCTAGTAAATTAAAGAGCTAGCTAGAGCTCTTAACTAAATAATAAAAAAGTAATATAATAAATTATTATTTAAAAATAGAAAGATTAAAATATATAAAATAAAGTAACTTTAATATAAGAATATTTTAATTTTAAAGTAGTTAATAAAAACTTAAATTACTTTTATAAAGCTATTATAACTTTTTATAAAGATTTTAAGAAGTATTAAAGCTCTTTATTTACTTAAATAAAAATAAGCTATATAAACTTAAAGAAGTTTCTTTTCTTTTATAAAGTCCTTATAATATCTTTACTTTATTATTACTATAAATTTAAAAAGAAAATTATCTATTATCTTATTCTCTATTATTAATAATTTAATATAAAAAGAGTATTACTATAAAACCTATTATAATTTTATATTAATCTTATATTAACTCTAAAGAAATTATAAATAATAAAATATATTATAATATAAATCTTAGAACTTTATTTTATTTTCTAGTTCTTCTTTATAATTAAGCTAAATAAGAAAAAAAAAAGAAATTAGAATTTTTATAAAGCTCTTACTAGCTTTAAGTCTTTAAATAGCTAAAAATAATTATTTAAATATTTAAAAAAAACCTTTCTTTATTAAGAGAAAAAAATCTATTATTTACTTATATTAATTACTAACTAGATTATTAAATTTATTAAAAATATTATTACCTTTAACTTACTCTTAGACTTTAATTATAATAAGGCTTACCCTTATTATTATATCCCTTATTAACTTCTTTCTAGAGCTCTCCTTTTCCCTTTTTTTTCTTAATTCTCTCTCCTCCCTCTCTCCCTCCTCCTCTTCCTCTTAAGCTAGAGCCTAAGGAGTTTAAGGTACTATAAGAGAGAACTAGCTACTTAATTAACTTACTAGTACCCTTATTATAAATATAAACTACTTTAGTATATTAATATTATAAGATACTTTATTAAGTAGTTTATTAAATTACTCTTTAGAGATTATAGAGATATTAATTACTACCTTTTTAATAATATTATATTAGTTATATTTTATATTTTAGGAGGTTACTCTCCTTATTTCCTTTAATTTCTTTTTTTTTACTCTTCCTCTAATATTATCTTTAATATTTATATTATTTTTTTTATAATTTAAAGTACTAGTATATATATTTTATATTAATAAATATAAATTATATAATTAATAACTATTAAGCCTCTAAATAGTTAATAAAAAGTACTTAAATTAAAGCTTATATTTATTTACTTATATATTAGTTATAATATAGAGCTATTATTTTTATTAAATATATCTTTATTATATATATAATATAAAGTATATCTTATATTAAACCTTTTATAATAATAAGTAGTAAAATTTATTTCTATACTTTAAATATAGTACTAGATAATTTAACTTTTTATTATTTCTTTTTTTTTAAAGAATAATTAGTATTTAATATATAATTATAGAAATTATAATAAATTTTTATAAGCTTTTTCTTAAAGAAATACTTAGAAGATATATTAACTACCTTTAGTTAATATAAGTAAAAAAAGTAAACTAATTAAAGATTAAGTAGTTATTTATATTATTATTATTATTTTAACATTAGTACTACTATTTTATTAATAATCTAAATTTATATTAATTTTAAATAGTAAGTATAATTCTCTAAATTAAAAGAGTAATTTATTATATATAATAAGCTTAAAGAAGAAGAAAAGAAATAAGAAGGTAAATATAAGAGAGTTTATTATTATTATTATAGATTTAATATTATAATAATAATTACTAGTTACTATAATATCTTACTAGCTAGTATTATAATATAATATTATTTATAATTACTAAACTATATTATATTTATATTAAGATTAAGCTTATTCTCCTCTCTCCTTTTAAAAATATCTCTCCTTTAATAAAAAGTAAGCTAGATAGTTATACTAGCCTAGCTACTAAATCTATTATATACTTATAATACGCCTAACTTAGGCCTAAATAGGGTATTATATAGAGATTTTTATCTAGCCTTAGTATAGTTTTTCCTCTATTATTATCTATAGATATACTATATATTCCACCTCCTATAGATAATAGATAATATAATAATAATAATAATAATAATAATAATTTTTATTATAATTAAGTTAAAGTCTTTAAGCTTAATTAAAACTTAAATATTAGAGAGACCTAGAGTTAATAACTTTCTTATTCTAGAGTTTAATAAAGAGATTTTAATATTAATTTATAATAAGTTCTTTATAAAGTTAATATAGTTTTATAATAACTTTTTAGTACTTTAATTAAATATATTTATATTTTATATTATTTTTCTTATTAATTAATAATTCTAGTTTTTAAAAGAAAGCTAGTTTATTAAATTTAGAAAATAGATTATTAAGAAGTAAAAATTAATAAGCTAGGTAATTAAGAACTTATAATAAGCTTATAATATATATATAAGAATCTCTTTATTATTTTATTATTATTTAATTATTATATAAGTTAATTCTTTTTCTTTTATTATAATTATATACTCTCTTTATATTTTTAAGGCTATTTAATTAGAAATTTCTATCTTAAATACTCATAGTTTAATTAGCTTATTTAGTCTCTAATATAAATAGTTAAAAGAATTTAATAAAATTTTAAAATTTTAATAATATTTTCTTAATAAAATATATAAAATATCTCTTATACTTTAAAGAGATAAATAACTTAATTAATTTAATTAAGAAGAATAATTTTTCTTTTTAACTTATTTTTTAAAATAAAATTAATAAAATTAATAAATTAATAAAATTATAAAAATATATAATAAATAACTTTAAAGATATTAAACTTATATTTTAAAAGTTATAATAAATATATTAATTTTATATAAATTTAATAATAATAATATTATATAATTATTTATAAATTATTATAGTTTTAATAATTATTTAAAGAAGAATTATTTATAATAAACTAGCTCTAGAGTATACTATAAATAGATGTTAATTCTTATATTAATATACTTAAAGAAGAAGATTCTTTAAAATCAGGAGAGTAAGTTCTCTCTTTACTATAGCTAAATATAGTTTATACTTAAGCTCCCTATTTTAAGAATAACTTAAGCTAAAGCTCAAGTCTATAATATTATTTCTAATTTAAAGATTTTTAATTATATTATAAATATTAAATTCTTTATTAAAATTAAAATTAAGAATATCTACTATTATATTTATATTAAGAAAAGTAATAAATAAAAATTATATAATATATATATCTAATTATATTACTTAGATTTATAAAATACTAGTTACTTTTTAATATTATATATATAAAATACTATATAAGCTAATTAATATTATTTATATAATATATTTAAAATCTCTTAATCTTTTTAAAACTTAGAAAGAAGTAAAAAAAGAAAAAAGCTAGATAAAATATAACTAAATAAAGATAATAATAAATATTTTAATTTTTTATTAATTCTTTATTAAAGCTTATAAAAATACTTTAATTAAATTATTTTAATATTATAAAATTAATTTAAATAAAATTATATATTTAAAATATAATAATAATAAGAATTTATTTTAGTTAAATAATAAAGAAATGTATTATTTAATTATATTTTAATTAATAAGTTTAATAATTTATTTATTTTATATTATAAAATAGTAAGAAAATAAATTTAATTTAGTAATTATATTACTAAAAACATTAAATTATATTAAGAAAGTTTAAATAAATGTAGAACTATTACTATTTTTATAAAAATATTTAATTAAAGTTTAAAAAGTAAATTTAGTATATTAAAAGCTTAATAAAATATTATTATAAAATAAAGATTTTTTAGTTACTAGTTTATTTAAGTTTAATAAAAGATTTATAAGTATAAAATATTTAAATTTATAAAATATAAAGAAAAGTAAATATATTATTTATTATAATATTAAAACTATATTTAAATTTTAAATAAGTTTAATATTTAAGAGAAGTTATTATAATTATATTATAATATCTTTTTAATAAGTTATTTTAAAAGAAGTATAACTTAATTTTATTATAGAAAAGTTTTATTAATATAATATAAAATTTAATATTTTAAATTATATATATATTTATAGTATATATTAACTAGTTATATTAAAAAGATATTATTTATAAAGCTAGCTTAAATTATTATTAATTTAAAAATAATTATAAATTAATTTATAAAATATTCTCTTTTTATTTTACTATTATTAATATACCTAAGTTAATAAATATTTTTTATAAAACTTCTTTATAAATATATAAATTTATAAATCTCTTTAATAAAAGAAAGTCTCTAGATTATTATTATATTATACTATCTTTAATTACTATATATACTTATAAAAAATTGAAAAAAATACTCTTTAAATTTACTTTCAAGTTCTCTTTATAATATATTATATAACTACTTACTTATACTTTAATAATAAATTACTAACCTAATAAATAAAAACTATATTTAAATAAATATATTATTAATAGTAATATTAATTTTCTTTATATATAAATCTAGAGATAATTAGTAATTTTATATATATTACTATATTTCAAATAAAGCTATTAAATAAAATTATAGAAGTAAAAAGTACTTTACTATTTTCTATATTAAATTTAATTTATTTAAATAGCTTTTTTACTTTATTAACTTAGTAAAAGTACTAGTAATATTCTAGAGATATATTAATAAGTCTTTAAAGAGCTCTCTTAATAATCTTATTATTATATATTTAAATAATATTTTAATTTACTTAGAAAGTAATTAAATTAATTATATATAGAAAATATATATAATTTTTAATTAATTTATTAAATTAAGAAAAAGGTTATTACTAAAGAGTAAAAGTTAGTAAGCTAGATAGCTGAGAACTTACAATAAGCTTGTAATATATATATAATAACCTCCTTACTATCTTACTATCTCTTAATTATTATATAAGTTAGTTTTTATCTTTCTATTATTACTATATATCTCTATATTTTTAAGGCTATTTAACTAGAAATTCTTACTATAGGTACTTATACCTTAATTAGTTAGTTTAGCTTCTAATATAATTAAATAATATTAATTTATATATAAATATTAATAAATATATCTTTATTATAAAATAGATAAAATACTTTAAATATATTATTAAAGTAATAGTTTTTATTTACTTTAACTTAAAGAAAATAATAATAATTTAAAATTAAGAATCTTTATAAAAAATATAAAGTTTATAATTTTTCTAAATTTATTAATCTTTATTAAGATTTTATTTTAAATTTCTTTTATATTATTAACTTATTAATATATTTTATTAAAAAGTAAGTTTTATTTTATTAAAAAGCTAAAGTAAAGTTAAAATTTAAATATTTAAAGTCTATATTTATTTTATATTTAATTTTTATTTGATAAGGCTTTATAAAATCTATTACTTTTATTTTAAAGCTTAAATATTAAAACTATAGAATATATATAATCTATTTACTATCTTTATTAGTTATAAGAATTTATAGTATTTTATATAGCTTTATTTAATATGAAAATATTAAGTATAATTAATAGTAATATAATAAATCTTATAAAAACTCCTTACTCTTATAATTACTTAAAAGTAAATTATAAATTATTATAAGAGTTAATTTATAATATTAGTAAAGCTATAGTTAAGTAAGAGTAAAGATAAGAATATTATATTATTAAAAACTTATACTTAGAGAAACCTTCTCTAAGATATTATAAAACTAGAGAGAATCTAGTACTATTTCTAATTATTATATATTACTTATTAATACTAGTTTTCCTCCTTTATAATTATCTTCTCTCCTTATTATATAATTACTCTAATTATATAAATTCTTCTACTAGTTATTAAAATTATAAATTTACTAGCTACTAATATTCTATATTTACTAGCTATTAAATATAATATTATTTACTAATATATCTATAGTTTATTTAGTCTCTAGTTAATATAATTATTATAATTAAAAAGTAATATTATTTTATAATATAATTAAGATATATTATAAAAAACTCTTCTTCTTTTTATATTATTATTATAATATCTAGAAAGCTTTATTTATTACATCTTCTATTATTTTATATCTTCTATTAGTTAGATTTAAGTTTTATATACTTTTCTATTTTATTAGTATCTCTTTTATTATTTACTATTAAAATATTACTAAAATATTCTTTAAAGAAATCTGAGAGTTACTACTAGTATTTCTATATTATAAATAATA
Source organism: Calcarisporium arbuscula (assembly GCA_009828645.1). NCBI lineage: Eukaryota > Fungi > Ascomycota > Sordariomycetes > Hypocreales > Calcarisporiaceae > Calcarisporium > Calcarisporium arbuscula. Next base: position 358,253 of record WBSA01000032.1, read on the forward strand.
TCTAGTATATATATTATCTTTATATTACTATTATAATTAGTAAAAAGACTTTAAAAGTAAGAAAACTTTATAATTTTATTATTAAAAGAGTATTAATTAAATATATATTTTATACTATTACTATAAATATATTTATATATTATAAGTTTTTAATATTTTTACTACTTTTATTAGATTTTGATATTAATTATTATTTATTAAGTTATTTAGTTTTTATAGGTAATATTAATAATTTAAAAATAATTAAAATATTTATATATAATTTTTTAATTAAGAAATTAGAAATTAATACTTAAGTATTTAAAGAGAGTAATATATATTATTAATAATATTTATAAGTAATTTATTATTATTTTATTTATATTATTTATAACTTAATAATATTCTTTTTATTTTTAGAAACTCTTTATTAATAAACTTATATAATTATAAGTATCTAGAAGTTTATAAAAATATATATTATTTTTCTCTTTCTTTTAATTAATTAATATTTACTTATTATTTATATAAATAAATTTTATTATTTACTAAAGTTACATTTTAAAATATTATAAGTATTAAATAAGTAAATACTTTACTTTAGCTATATTAATAGTAAGTTCTAATTACTTTCTTTTCTATAAGAATTTCCTTAATATTTATTTTAAAATTAAATTTATTATATAGTTTAATATAAAATATAGATCTTATATATTTAAAAAGATAATAATAGTTTTATTACTTAATATATTATTATTATTACTTTTTATAAAGAGTTTAAAGAGATATTAGAGAATATTAATATTTTAATATATAAAGATATAATTAATATTTTAAAGAGAATTTCTTTATTTATTTTTTAAATTTAAATAAGCTCTTCTTCTTATTTCTTTAATTATAAAGATCATAAATTTATTATTTTTAATATTACCTTATATAACTAGATTTAGTAAGCTAAGACTTATAAGAAATTTAATTTTTACTAAATATTTACTATATTTTTAATTATAATAATTAAATTTAATATTATTTTTATTATTTACTTAATTACTTTCTTATTAATATAATAATATATTTTTATTATTATTTTACTTTATATTTTTTAAAATTATTAATTAAATTCTAGATATTATCTATATCTTCTTATAGAACTTATTAATTATATTATAAAATCTAATTCTTTTATTTTATTAAATGATATGTTTTATTTTATATTTCTTTGTAATTCTTAATCTCTTTTAATTCTTATTTTTTTTTACTTTCTTTTAAATTAGATATTACTATAAATTCTCCTTAGTAGAGTTCTCTTTAATTTTAGATTCCTAGTAAGCTTATTTAGAAAATATTATATAAGTAAGAGTATTTCTCTAATAAAGCTAGTTTATATATCTATTTTCTAATATATTAAAGAATATAGAATAAGTTAATAAACTTTAAAGCTAGTTTTCTTTTTTCTCTTTTTAATTAGAAGTTCTTTATAGAAAGTACTACTAGATATTTCTTTTTATAAATAATTAATTTATAATATTTATTAAAATATTTTCTTTATAATTTAATTACTTTTATTTAATATTTATTTAATTATTTTTAAAATATTATAAGTTTTAATATTTATATTTATATACTTAATATCTCTTTCTATAAATTATTATCTTTAATATATAAATAGAATTTAAACTTATAGTTAAATAGTACTTTATTAAGTAATATAAATAATATTTAAATACTTAACTTATTTACTTTATTTAGCTATCTATTTTTATAAGTAAAAGGTTATAAAGAGATAGTATTTTATTTATAAGTAAAAATATAGTTTTAATTAGAAAATATTTATAAAAACTAGCTCTTAATTTAAAATAATACTCTTTAGAGCTCTAAATTTTAATTTTACTATAAAGTAGAAGGTCTTTACTAGCTTAGCTATATTAATAGTAATAGAGATTAAAATAAAGAGAGAATATTTAGTAAATTTATTTATAATTATAATAATTATATTAACTATTACCTTATTATATAAAGCTAGTAGTACTTTTATAATAAAATTTATTATAATTTAAGCTTATAATTATTCTAGAATTAGTAGTAATTTAAGTTAATTATATAAGTAATACTTTTTAAATATAACTAGTTAATATATACTATAAGTATATATATAATTTATAATATTAAATTCTATATTATATTAATAGAATTTCCTCTATAGTAAGGCTAAGATATATCTTTTATTAAAATAGCTTACTAGTAAATTATTATAATATAGCTTTAATAGCTCCTTTTAAATACTAGGCTTATTAGAAATCTAAATAGTTTTAATATCATAGTAAGCTTATCTTATTAATTATCTAGATATAGATCTTTTCTCTTATTATCTGTAGGTTCTTAGAGCTTTTTAATCTCTATATAAGTTATAATATTCTTTATCTAGTTAATAAAATATAATAAGTTTATAATATTTTTACTTTCCTTTATCTTATTATAAGCTTAGATATTTTCTATCTATAAAGATATTTTATTAAGCTCTCTTTAATATATTATAATTTAGCTTAAGTATTATAAACTCCTATAATTAGAAAGTAATTAAATAATATATCTCTTTACTATTTAATTAAAATAAGATTCTTACTATTATAAAGATTAAAGTATTTATCTTTATTTAAATTAGTTTTACGAAGTTAAAATAGTATAGTAAAGATACTTTCTAGAAGACTTTAATAAAGAACTAGAATATTTATTATTTATTTTTATTTAGCTATACTTTATCTAGCTTCTTTCCTTTTTAACTTTCTTTAAGGAGAGTATTAATTATGAGGAGCTATAATAACTAAATCCCTTTTTATAAACTACCTATAGAAATTATAAAACTTAAGAGATACTTATATATCTTAATATATTATTAGCTCTTACTAAGTTAAGATAATATTTATCTAGCTAGAATTTATTAAAATATTATTAGTAAATAAAATAAACTTAAAGAATTTTATAAATTTTTTATAAAAAGTATATTTACTAGGCTTTATATATAACTTAGCTTTATATATATATTTAAGAATTTACTTAATATACTTAATATACTTTTCTTTAAATTTTAAAAAATTAAAACATTATTAAAATATATTATATAAATAATATTAATTAACTTATATAGTACTTTATATATATAATATTAGAAAATAGCTAGAGTATTTATAAACTTAAATAATATAACTAGATACTTATATAGCTTATAATATATATAGAATATAATTTCCTACTTATCTTCTTCTTTTATATAAATATAGTAATAAGTATTCTTAATTTTAATAAAGAATTTAGCTCTTATAATATAATTAAATATCTTTAAAATTAAAGGTAAAGAGTACTAATTCTTGTCTAAAATATTATTAAAATAATAGTAATTTATATATAGTTATAAGTTATTACCTTTCTTAAATATAAATAGAATTAGTATACTTACTAAGCTCTTTAAGAAGTAAATCTAGCTCTTTTTAAAGTTATTTATTAGATATTCTTATAACTTTACTAATTTTATTTAAAAAAAAGAGTAAATAAACTTAAAAGAAAAACTCTTCTCTTTAATTAAGTTAATTAAGTAGTTCATCTCCTTAAAATATAGAAGAAGTTTTATATTTTTTATTAAAAAATTATTATTAAAGCTCTATAGTTCTACTAGAATTATTTTAATAATATTACTAAAAATTAGTTTCTCTTTATTAAAGAAAAATATTAACTTAAGTAATTCTATTATAAAGTAAATATATACTTTATTTCTTAATTATTAACTAAACTTATATAATAATAAAATCTATATATTATTCTAATTATATTTAAATTACTATTTTTTATTTACTATATTTAAATATACTTAATACTTCTCTAGTATTAGTATATTAAATAAAATAGAGCTACTTTATATACTTAAGTTCTAGTTTATATTAATATATAAATAAATTATATATCTAGTTATTCTCTTTAAATTAGTAAGAATTACTAAGACTTTCTATATTTTATATTAAAGTACTTTAGTTTATTTAATTCTCTTTATAGAAAGTATATTTACTTTAACTTATGAAAATTAATATTTTTTATATAAATTAAATACTTATTAAATTTACTTTAATATAGCTATTTAAATTTATATAACTTTTAATATAAGTTTTTTATATATTATTACTAAAGTTTTAAAATAATTATATATCTTTATTTAAAACTTAGTTAAAGATAAGAGTTTAATTAATAATCCTTTTCTTTTTAATTATAAATTTAAATATTTTCTTTAAGTTTAAGTAATTTAAATTTAAATAATCTTTATTATTATAATTAAAATATTATAATTTTTAACTATTAAACTTTATTAAATTTATATTAAGTAATACTATTACTAATTTATTTATAATAGTAGTTTGTAAGTATAAGCTAGGTAGATATTAAGATAAGTCTCTCTTTATTTTAAAACTAAAGTTTAAGATCCTTCTTCTAAGGTTCTTTATATTTCTCCCTATTTATCTCTCTAAATTACAAGAGCTTCTCTAAAGATTCCCTAGGCCTCTATATATTAGATAATTATAGTAATACTCTTATATACTCTCTACTAATTATTCTCTTTATATAACGTAGGGTATTACTAGTAATTTACTAGATTTCTATATATCTAGCTCTTTTATATTATATTTATCTTATAAGTAATTTATAAGTAAATCTTAATATTAATATTATAATATTTTACTTAAACTATAACTTTATTTAAATATATTATATAGTTATTTCTATAATTAGAAATAAATTTCTAAATTTTTATAAATAAGCTTATAATATTCTCTTTATTTTCTAAAAGTATAGTAATATATCTTAATATAGTTTATTATATATTATTTATAAGCTTAGTAAAGAACTTAATTACTTTTTTCTTTTTACTAGTTTTTAGAATTAATCTCTTTATAAAATTAAAGTAAATATAAAAATTCTTTAAGAATTATTTATTTTATTATTATACTTCTTCTAGTTATTAAGTTTAAATATAATTATAATTAGGTCTATTTTTAAAAGAAATATAAGTTTATTTATAAAATATTACTTAATTATTCTTATAATTATCTTACTTTTTTAAAGAGTATTTATTTAAATATTAATCTTATCTTACTTAATAATTAGAAGTATAATTAAGATTTTTAAGTTAATTTATTATATTTTTAAAGAGTTATATTAATTATAAAGTATATAATATTTCTTATTTTTATTTTCTTTATATTATTACTTAAAAATTTACTTAATTATTTTCTATATTTTATTTAAAGTTTAATAGTACTTAATATAAAAAATAATTATAATTCTAACTTAGCTTGTTAAAATTATAGTTTTTTTAATTTCTCTAGCTTTATAATCCTTCTCCTTATTATTTATATTTAAGTTATTATATTACTAAGTTTATTTAATAAGATATTTTTAAGTTATTATATTACTATTACTATTATAATATTTTACTAGCTTCTTATCTCTATTTTACTTCTACGTAATTATATAGAGAAGTATAAGAATTATAATAGTTAATTTATAGTATTAGTAAAGCTATAGTTAGGTAGAAGTAAAGATAGAGTTATTATATTATTAAGACTTATACTTAGAAAAACTTTCCTTAAGGTATAATAAAACTAGAGAGAACCTAGTACTATTTCTAAATATTATATACTACTCTTTAATACTAGTTTTCCTCTCTTATAATTATATTATTAATATATAAAGTGTTTCTATACTAAGACTACTTATACTTATTAATATATAAATTATTATTAATAATAATAATAATATAAAGAGTTTATAAATTATAAATATTAAATTATTTATTTAAAACTATTATAACTATTATAGCTATATCTTCTATTATTATTACTAAGGTCTCTTATAAATAATTTCTTAATTAAAAAGTTCAAGATTAGTATTTAAATATTTTAAAAATGTTATATATATTACTACTAGTATTTATAAGTAACTTATTATTATAATAAACTAGCTCTAGAGTATATTATAAATAGATATTAATTTTTTATTAATATATTTAAAGAATAAAATTTCTTAAATAAAGATAGTAAAGTTTTCTCATAACTATAGCTAAGTATAATCTATACTTAAGCTCTCTATTCTAAAAATAACTTAAGCTAAAGCTTAAGTTTATAATAATAATTATTTTACTTAAATTATTTATAATATAATAATATTTTTTTAATTTTAAAAGACTTTTTATTAATAAATATATAAAATTATTAATTCTTAGAAATTTATAAAGATATATATAATTTTTCCTTTTATTTAATAATATAATACTTACTTATTATTTATATAAGATATTTTTATTATATATTAAAATTAAATTTTAAAATATTATAAATATTTAATATATAAGTACTTTAATTTAATTACTTTAATAATATAGTTTAATTACTTTCTTATTTTATAAGAGTTTTCTTAATATTTACTTTAAAAATATAACTTATTATATTATTTAATATTAAATATAAGTTTTATATATTTAAAGAGATAATAATAGTTTTATTATTTAATATATTATTATTACTACTTTTTATAAAGAGATTAATATATAAAAATATAATTAATATTTTAAAAAGTATTTTTTATATTTAAATAAACTATTTTTAATTATAAATTTATTATTTTAATATTACTATATAAAGTTAGATTTACTAAATTAAAAGTTATAGATAATTAAACTTTTTATTAAATATTTATTATATTTTTAATTATAATAAAAAAATTTAACTCATTTTTATTACTCTTTTTATTACTTTCTTATTATATTATTTTATATTTCTTAAAGTTATAAACTAGATTTTAAATATTCTTTATATTTTCTTTTAGAATTTATTAATTATATTTTAAGAGTTAATTTTTCTATTTTACTAGAAAGTATATTTTACTTTATATCTTAATATAATCTCTAATTTTTTAAGTTCTTATTTCTCTTTACTCTTTATTAAATTAAATATTATTATAGATTCTCCTTAATTTAGTTTTCTTTAATTCTAAAGCTCTAATAAAATTATATAGAAAATATTATATAAATAATAGTATTTCTCCAAAAAGCTAATTTATATATTAATATTATAATATATTAAGGAATGTAAAATAAGTTAATAAATTTTAAAATTAGCTTTCTCTTTTCTCTTTTTAACTATAAGTTTATTATAGAAAGTACTACTAAATTCTTTATTTTATAAGTAATTAATTTATATTATTTACTATATTATTTTCTTTATATTTTAAGTACTTTTATTTAATATTTATTTAATTATTTTATTTAAGTATTTATTTATAAATAAAATATAATTTTAAGTAAAAAGTATTTATTAATACTAGCTATTATAAGTAAAATAAAGTATTAAAAGTATTTCTTTATAATAAAATTATTTACTTTTTATTATTAATATATTATAATTTATAAAGAGTTAAATAAAGTATTAATATAAATAGCTTATTAATGTAATTTATATATTAGGAGCTAAACTAACTAATTAGATTATAGGTACCTAAGGTAAGAATTTCTAGTTAAGTAACCTTGAAAATATAGAGATATAAAGTAATAATAGAAAGATAAGAATTAACTTATATAATAATTAAGAGATAGTAAGATAATAAGGAAATCATTATATATATATTATAAGCTTATCATAATTTCCTAGCTACCTAGCTTACTAACTTTTACTTTTTAATAATAGTTTATTTTCTAAATTTAATAATTTTAAAATACTTTTTTTAATAACTTTCTATTACTAACTTTATTATAATAATATTATTATTTATCTTACTAGTATTTCTAGCTTTATTACTTTTTCTTTAAATAATCTAAGTATTTTATATTCTTATACTTAGATTATATATAATTTATTATTTTATAGTAAGTATAGCATTTTCTATAATTTTCATCTTCTAGTAATATATAAATTATAGTTATTTTCTTATAACTAAAGTACTTATAAGTATATTACTTTTTCATAAGTAACTTCTTCTTTAACTATTATAATGTTATTATTTAAAGTAAGTATATTCTTTATTTTATATTAACTTAGAAGTTACTTACTCATATAAAATATATCTTTTATAATAAATATAAAGTAGTTATTAGGAAATTTATATCTTAGACTTAATTAGTTAAGTTTTTCTTATATAAGTTTTAATATATTAATTAAAATCCTTTACTAAGCTTAAAAGTTTTTAAATATAATTATCTTATATAATAAGAACTAATAGTAAGCTATTTATATTAATTTATTTTAACTTCTACTAAATAAATATAAAAGAGATTTAATAGTTATAATATAGGAAAATAAGCTTCTAGTATTTTTATCTAGTAATAGCTTTATAATTCTAATTACTATTTCTTACTTATCTCTCTAAGCTTAAAGGAGAGTTAGTAGAACCTTATTCTTAGTATTAAAAGCTAAGATTAAGTTAGCTATTTTTATAGATATAAGTTAGATTCTAGCCCCTTAGATCTAGTTAATATAATTCTCTTATTTTCTAAGCTATTATCAGGGGCCAAATAGACCAATTAGGCTATAGGTATTTAAGGTAGTAATTCTCTAGTTAGGTAGCCTTAAAATGCAGGAGAGTATATAATAGTAAAAGAGAGATAAGAACTAACTTATATAATAATTAAGTAGTAGTAAGATAATAAAGAGATTATTATATATATATTATAAGCCTACTATAAGTTCCTAGCTACCTAGCTTACTAACTTTTACTTCTTAATAATAACTTATTTTCTTAAATTTAATAAATTAGCTCTCCTCTAAAGACTAAGATTATTAATTAGTAAGAAGAATAATATAAAATATAAATATACTTAACTAAAGTACTAAAGACTTACTATAAGACTATATTAACTTTATAAAGAACTTACTATAAATTAATATAAAGACTTCTTTACTAAACCTTAAAATAAGAAAGCTACTAACTCTAGGCCCCTCTAATATTTAAGTCCTAATTAGACTTAAAATCTCTAACCTAATTATAATAAAAATTAAGATATTATAAGAAGAGTTAGCTAAAGTATAGTAATATAATAAGATAATAGTACTATAGAAGTAAATTATTACTAAGAAATAGAGAATTAAAACCCTAGAGAAAGAGAGAGAAGAGATATAATCTCCTAGATATTTATATACTAAAGATAAAACTCTTAAATAGCTAGTTACTATTAATACTATAATATTAATATAGCTACTTAGTAATTAGAATATATATTAAAAAGAAGGAAGAGAAGTAAATTAAATATATATTTATAAAAGTAAGGGCTAAAGTAATTTATAATTATATAAATATAATATTAATACTTATATTAAAAAAAATATCTTCTATTATTAAATAAAATAATTAAAAGTTCTACTAGCTAGTTAATATATTAAAAGAACTATATAATATAACCTTAATTAACTAGCTCTTAGAAAATTACTTCTAGAGATAACTCTTAAGAAATTATATATATTTTTTAAAAAGATAATAAGAGATTTATATAATTATAAGCTAGTAATAAAATAGAAGTTAGTATATATATACTAAGCTAAGAGCTAGTTTTTTAAAAAAAAATTCTTAAAATAAATCTAAATTAAGGCTAAGCTTCTAAATTAAATAAAGGAAAAGAATTATATTCTCTATATAGTCTTATATCTACTACTAGTACTATAAAAGTAAGTAATTAATAATAGCCTCCTAGAGACTTAGTAAAGATTTTATATAGCTAGTTTATAAGTAGAAGCTACCTTTAGGGGGGCTTAAGCTATTATTATTATTAATATATAATATAATAGAGATAGGGGCTAGAATATAATAATTCTTATATTACTACTACCTAGTATATTATTATATAATAATAAAACTATTATAAACTTAAAGGGGGAAGGTAGTTTAATATCCTTAGAGGCTTATATATCTCTTTATTATAATAATACTAAGTATTATAAATATAATATTAAAAAGTATATTAAATTAAAATATATAAAGCTAATTATAAGATATATAATAATAATAAGTATATTATAAAGAGATATTAACTTAATAATATTTTACTTATAATTATATTAAATAATATCTAAATTAATATTACTTATAGCTAGAGATTATAACTTATTATAAATAAGTTTAGGCTATAAGTTTATTAATAGTAAGGTTTTAACTAGAGAGTAATAAATATATTAAGAGATATAAATATAAATAAGTTATTAATATACTTAAATTTATTAATAAATAAGAACTTAATAATATTATAATTTATAATAAAGAGTATTTAAAATATTTAATATAATCTAATTATAATCTTTAGAATCTTTAATAAAGTAATTAAAATTTAAAATAATAAAAATATAATAAAGTATTAGAAGATTACTTTCTATATTACTATATTACTAAATAAAGTAATAATTATTAAAAGACCTTAGTTTAATAAAATAAATCTATAGATCTTATTATAATAAGTAGCTTATTAAATATATCTCTTATAATAATATAACTATAGCCTTATAAAGAGCTTAAAATAAGCTAATAATATTATAAATATAGTATATATTATAACTCTTTTTATATATAATTAAGATATAATAGTAAATAATAAGCTAGAAGATATTAGAGATAAAGGCTATATATTATAAGATAGTAATAAGAGTATAATAATAGAGCTACTACTTAAATACTTAGACTATAAGGATATATTTAATCTAATAGTATTTAAGAAGCTAGCTTCTCTTAAGAGTTAAATATATATAATTAAGTTAAAAGAAGGTAAAATATCTCTATAAAGGCCTATTTATAATCTTATTAATAAGAAGCTATAGATTCTCTATAACTACCTAGAGACTATATAAGCTAAAGGTTAGATCTAGTATTTAAAGAGCCTAGCTAGTATATCTATTTTATTTATACCTAAATTTAATAAAATACTATAGCTGTATATAGATTATAGAGATTTAAATATAATTAGATAGAAGAATAAGGTATTACTATTATTAATAATTAAAATCTTTAATTAACTATATATAAAGATTATTTATATAAAATTAGATATTAAAGATATATACTATTAACTATATATTTATAAAAAAGATAAGTAGAAGATAATATTCTATTACTATTATAATTATTTTAAATATAAAATTATATCTTTTAGTCTAGTTAATATATTAACTACTTTTTAAAAATATATTAATAAAGTACTTAAGGGTTTTATTAATATTATTTATATTATCTATCTATATAATATCTTAATCTTTAGTAGTAAATATATTATCTACTTATAATATATTTACTAAGTTCTTAAGAGGCTATATAATATAAAGTTATATATAAACCTTATAAAATATAAATTCTTAATTTTTAAAGTAGCCTTCCTTAGATTTATAATATTATTAATAAAGATTAAGATAGAGTAAGATTATATTAAAGCTATTATAAAGTAGCTAATATTTTATAATATAAAGAATATTTTAGTATTTTTTAGATTTATAAGATTTTATAAGAGATTTATTTTAAATTATATAAAATATACTAGCTTATTTAATAATTTATTAAAAAGTAAAAGGAAGAGGGATTTATAACTATAATTTTATAAGATAATAATATTTAAGGATTTAAAAAGTACTTTTATTAAAGTACTTATTTTAATATATTTTAATCTAGGGTTATTAATCTATATTAAGACTAATACCTTAGGGTATACTATTAATATTATATTATTATAATTATAAGGAGATTACTAATACCTAGTTATATATATATTAAAGAAGCTAATAAAGGTAGAACTTTATTTCTATATATTTAATACTAAATTACTTATAATCTAAAAAGCTATTTAAACCTAGAGATATTATATAATATATAGCTACTATACTATTTAAATTTAAACTAACTACCTAAATTATAAGTCCCTCTTTATAAAATAATAGCTAATCTATAGGTAGATATATATATTAAATATACTAAATAAATTTAAGTATAAAATCTACTATAGACTAGGCTATTTAAACTCTATAGATAGATTATTAAGAAGACTAGATTATTATAATATAGCTAAGTAAGAAGTAAGATAAGGCCTATTACTATTATTCCTTAGGAGGTTTATTATAAGTAAGTAAAAATAAATAGTTCTAGAGAAATAAGAAGAGAGAAAGATAAATAAATTATTAATAAGATTAATATTTATTTAATAACTATAAGGCTTTAGTAAGCTTAAGAAAAATTAGCTATAAAGTTAAACCTAGCCTAAGAAGAGAAAATAAATATACTATATAAATTTCCTATTATAAAGGAAGGAGGTTTATTACTAGTAGATAATATCTTATAACCTCTAGTTATAAATAAGTATATAGATTATAAGGATATTATTATAATTAAATTTATAATATTAAGACTTACCCTAGACTAGAGAGAATAATTAAATTAAAAAGTAAGTAAAAAAGAAGGAAAGTATATATACTTTATTAATAAACTTAAGTTAATATCTTTAGAGAGAATTTATAAAGGCTTAATTATAACTAAATTACTTATAATTTTAATAAAAACTAAGATTATTTTTCTCTTAAAAAAAGAATTATAACTTAAAGAGCTATTAAAGGCCTAATAAGTTAATAAGTTTATATAATAAATATAATAATAAATAAAAAAGCTATATACTTATAGTAAGTTTAAGGTAAATAAATAAGTAAAAGAGAAGAAATAGTAATATTATAAAGATAGCTTATTATTATATAATAACTAAGTATATATACTATTAGCTTTATAATTAGAAGTACTAAAACTAGTTTATAATAAACCTACTATAGAGTACTAAAAAGTCTATAAGATCTTTAAAAGAGCTAAGTAGAACTACTACTAGTATAAGATAAGAGATAGTATTAAGAGTTATATTAAGATATACTATAATTACTAGGTAAATAAAGTAAGGTAGTATTAGCCTTATAGTAAACTAGTAATATTACTAGTACTAGAAGAGCCTTTCTTAGAGCTATTAATAAACTTTATAATAAGAATATCTCTATTAGAAGATATTTATAGAAATAAGTATAATATAATCTTAATAATTATAAACTAATTAACTAAATACTCTTTATTTATTATAATCTAGAAAGTACTTATTAATAAGGGCCTAGTAAAGTTACTACTAAATTATATATATTATAACTATAGAATCCTAAAGGGTATTATATTAGATTATAATTTATATTTATAAATATATATTAAAGAACCTTTTATTATCTTTTAAAGATCTTATAATAGCTTAGTATTATATTCTACTTATAAATAGATAATTAAATTAAGTAAATAAATTAAATTTTAGAGTATTTTCTTTATATTTATAGTTTAATTAAGTAAATAAATTAATATAAATAGCTAATATAAGTATAGCTAGTATATAATATAAGTATATATATAGCTTATAGTAAGATACTAGTAATATTATTATAAGGTTTTATATTTACTTACTTTAAATAAGTAAAAAAGAAATTAAAATATATCAATAAGTTAGGAGAAGTAAAATTAAAGAAAATATATAAATACTTTAAAATAGCTAAGTAATAACTTTATAATATAAGGAAGTTATATATAAAGTATTATAATAAAGGATATATTAATATAAAAATTTAAAAAAAAATCTTATATTTCTATTAATTAAGTATATTAACCTTAAGTAATTTAATAAGAAACTAGCTATAAAATATCTAGGACTTTATAAAGTACTTAAAGCTATTAGAAATTATAGTTTAATATAAATTAGATTTATTAAAAATATTAAGAATTTATAATATATTCTTTATTTTATTATTTAAAAAGTATAAAAATAATATCTTAATTATAAATATATAAGAAAATAGCCTTTTTATTAATAAAGATAAATATAATATAGAATATATTATAATTTATTAAAGTAATAATATAAAAAGAAAATATTTAGTTAAATAGCTTAATTATAATAATTTTAAAAATTTATAAATTTTTAAAAGATTTTAAAAATAAAACCCTTATAGCTAGTTATAACTAATATATTCCTAGTAAAATTATAAGAAATTAGTAATTATAATATAAATTATATAAAATAATTAAGTTAAAAAGATTAAATTAAAGAGCTATTTTATATTAATTAATTTTAAAAGTAGTTATTTTATAATTACCCTCTAGTAAAATAGTAAAAGTTAATTAAGGAGCTACTTTATTTTATAAATAAAAATAAAAATTAAAGTAATAAGTAATCTACTAATAATCTTATAACTAACTAGCTACTATTCTTTATTATTTTTAAGTACTTTAATAAATATAACTTATTTTAGTACTACTAGCTTATTAATATTATTAAAGTATTATTATATAATAAGTTAGTAATAAACTAGTAAAAGGATAATAATAAAGTAATATTTATATTAATAATAATAAGAATATTTTTAATAAGAACTTATAAGTAATTTATAATATTAAAGGCTAGTAAATTATAGAACTTTCTATAGTAAGCTCTTTTAAATTATTATTAAGAAGTAGTAATTATAATAAGGCCTACTAGTAAAGTTATAGAGACTTTCTTTAAAGTAGCTAGCTACTAGGTAATATATTATTATATAAAATAAAATAAAACCTATTAATATATTAATAGTAATCTAATATCTAGCTAGCTAGGAGAACTTATTTTATTAAATAAGATAACTCTTATAGTAATTTATAATAAATCTAGTAAATTTTAAAGAGTACTAGTAATAGAAATATATAATTTACTTTAAAGATAATATTAAATATACTTACTTAATTTAACTAGATAATAGTAAATTAACTATAAAATAGTAGTAAGGTAGTAAGAAAGTTAATATTTATAAGGTATTATATAATAATAAGTAGGAAATATAGAAATTATATTTTAATTAATAAAATAAGTAATATAATACTAGTAGATAGTAATAATCTTATAATAAGTTAGTAGAGGTCTAGTAGTAAGTAGTAGTAGAAATAACTTTTATAAAATAAGCTATAAGAGTAGTAAACTTATCTTAAGGTTCTATTTTATATTAAATATATTACTATAGTAGTAAGTTAATAGCTAGTAAGTAAGAGAATATAATATTATATATATTTTAGAAATAGTACTAGTAGTATTAGTAATAAGTAAAGGAGATTAAAAGCTAGACTAGTAAATTAATAGCTATTTTATAATAAAGAACTAGAGAATATTATATAAAGAAGGGCTTATATTAATATAATAAGAAGAGAATATTTTAGCTCTAGATTAGTAAATTAGTAATTATATTATAATAATAAGCTAGAAGAACTCTTATAAAGTAAATAATAAAGTAATAGTAAGAGATATAATAATACTATATTAATAAATTAATAGCTATACTCTAGTAAAATATATAAGAATTATATATAGAGAAGTAGTAAAGTTATTAAATATAGAACTTACTTTATTATATTAGTAAGTTAATAGCTATCTTAAGGTAATATACTAAAAAGTCTTATATAAAGAAGTAGATATAATATTAATTAAAGAAGGATATAATAAATTTAATTATTATTAGTAATAAAGTAGTAGTAAGTAAGCTAAGAGACTTATATTATAATAAAGAAGATAATTAATTTAAAATTAAAATTAAATATCTAATACTAAATTAGTAGTAGCCTTATAGCTAGAGAGTTAACTTTTAGTAGTAAGGTTATAGTAAGTAAGTAGAATTATTTATAAAATTAAATAAGGCTTAAAGAGAAAGAAGAGAAGAGAAAAAGTTAATTATTATAAGAGGGGCAGCTTACTTATATAAATCTAGCTATTAGGTAGTAGCTACTTATAATTAGAGTTTTTATATTAACTTATATTTTATTTTTATATTAGCTATTAGAGATATAAGGAAGAACTAAGGGCTATATTATTATAATAATACTATTAACTAATTAATATTAAGTAGAGTCTAATTATATATATATAGAGGTAGTAGAGAACTAGTTCTTATTATAGCTTATAAAGATAGAACTTATTATAAAGGTATTTATAATCTAGTAGCTAGAGAGAGTATAGCTAGTTCCTAGGTTACTATAGTATTATAGTAGAATAGCTATAGTATAGCTATTAGGTTAAGGGGGAACCTATTAGGGGCTAAATAGGCTAATTAGGCTATAGGTACTTAAGGTAGTAATTCTCTAGTTAAGTAGCTTTAAAATATAGGGGGATATATAATAGTAGAAGAGAGATAAGAACTAATTTATATAATAATTAAGTAGTAGTAAGATAGTAAAGAGGTTATTATATATATACTATAAGCCTACTATAAGTTCCTAGCTACCTAGCTTACTAACTTTCACTCCTTAGTAATAACTTATTTTCTTAAATCTAATAGCTATAGGAAATTACTAATCTTTATATTCTTTACTTTAATTAAGGATATTATTTATATTATAATAGTAAGATAGAGAATGAGACTTATTCTAGAGATAATAATCTCTAGTTATATAGATTTAGAGAACTTAATATAAGTAATAATATTATAATAACTAGAAAGATATACTCTTCTTTATTATTATTATTATTATTTCTTAAAATCAAACTATTTAATATCTCTTTACTAAATATATTATTATAAAAACCTATTTAATTAAATAAAAATATTTATTATTATATTAATTAGAACTATTAATAGTGGTCTTATTATAACTAATAAGTCCGTGACTCTTGAACTCCTAAAATTACAGTATTCTATTAGGCCTACCTAGTAGTTGGGTATATATATACTCCCTCTATCTCAATAGTATCATTATTTATTACTATAATAGCTATAGCTATAAAGTAATTTAGTTTATAGAGGAAGTATTTTTTATTAGTTTAACTATTAAGATATATATATTTTTAGTTTCTAAAGGGCTTTAATTATACTTAGAATTAAAAGTATATTAATTATTAATTATTAATATCTTGTATTTTTATATTTAGTTACTATACTTAACTTATTTATATTACTAAATTTACTATTTATTTTAATCTAATACTTATAACTTTAGTTAGTTTAGTATCTTTATAGTATTTAAACTATGTAGAACTATAAAATTCTTATAAGTACTAAATTAATTAGAGTCTTTGATAATATATTTAATTAAATTATTATAGATCTTAGTAGATATTTATCTTATTAATAAAGAGATATCTTTCTTAAATAAAAAAACAAGAAGAGTTATTTTTCTAATATAATTTATAACTCTTATAATATAATTCACTATCTTACTATACTAGTACCTATTATAAACTTAAGCTTTAACTTAAGTTATCTTTAAAATAATAAGCTTAAATCTAAACTATACTTAGCTATAATAAATAAGGAACTTTACTCTCCTTATTTAAGAAATCTTCTTCTATAAGTATTTATTAAGGGCTAAACTAACTAATTAAGCTATAGATACTTAAGGTAAGGATTTCTAACTAGATAACCTTAAAAACGCAGGGGAATATAGTAGTAATAGAAAGATAAGAACTAATTTATATAATAATCAAGAGATAGTAAGATAGTAAGGAGGTTATTATATATATATATTATAAGTCTATAGTAAGTTCCTAGTTACCTAGCTTATTAACTTTTCCTTCTTAGTAATAATCTATTATCTAAATTTAATAATATTAATAAAAGAATTAATATCTATTTATAATATACTCTAGAGCTAGTTTATTATAGTACTTAGTATAATAGAAGACTCTAAACTTATAACTTATTAAATATAAGTATAATAGAGTTTATAAATAAGCTCAATTTATTATAATTAAGGTAAGTAAAATTACTTTTAACTTATATTTATTATTATAGTTACTCTAGTTACCTCTCTAGTATTAGTATCTTTATATTTTTTATTTTAAATATTGAGCTTAATTTAAGTAATTTCTTATTATAGATATTATTAAAAATAAATTTAAGATAATTAAGAAATACTAGTGAAGACTTATTTTATTTAATTATATTACTTAATTTATAATAAGTAATTAAAACTTAAATTATATTTTTAAAAGAAGAGTTTTCATTAATAATAATATAAATTAGTTTTTAATAATTTTTATAAATACTTATTAATATATAAAACTTATATATTAATAGATAATTAGTCTATATTTAGAAAGTTATATAGTTTTCTTTAGTATATCTCTTTACTATGTTTTTTTTAACATAGTTTAGAGTATAATATTAGTAAAGTAACTATAGTTAGAGCTAGAGATACTAGAGTAATACTAGGCTATTAAGTAAACTATATTTTAATTTAATTTTATTAGGTAATTAATTTAGCTTACTAGCTCTATAATTAATTAACCTAGTTCTTTATAACTTCTTATATTTAATTAATTTATTTTATAAAATAAGAAATAAAGTTAGAAGTTACTTCTATAATTAATATATTTTCCTCTTAAAGTAACTTATATTACTTAAATATTAATAATATTATTTTTAAAGTATATTAATTATAGTTAAGTAGCTCTAGGGTATATTATATATAAGTATTAATTCTTTTATTAATATATTTAAAGAAGAGAATTTCTTAAGGAAAGAGAAAAATAAAGTATAGATTATATTTTAACTAAATATAATCTATAATTTAAGCTCCTTATTTTAAGTATAATAGTAATTTATAAATATAAGTAATTAGATATTAAGGTAGGTTTATTTTGTTTTAAAAAATGAGCTTAAGTTTTATATATTATAATCTATATAAGAATTAGTAAATATTAATTTATAAATTAAATATTATAATATCTTTATATAATATAATTTTATATTTAAAGTTTTAATAAGAACATAAATTTCTTATTATAAAGAAATATTAAGTGTAAAGTTCTTAATATATATAATAAAGCTTTTTTAAAGCTTAATCCAATAGTAAGTAAGTAGTAAAATATAATATTACTTTAATAATAGAGATAGAGTTACTTATATTTTATAAGTTTCTAACAGCACCGGTTATTTTATTAATACTTACTTAAAGACTTCCTCTCCCGTTCTCAAATCTACCTTTTCTCTTTTATTTTCTCCTCATTCATAGCTCATTTTTCATCTTTCTAAATTACTCTTAAAAACACTAAAAAAAAACTTAAATATATCAATATTAATAAGTAACTAGTTTACATATATATTTAGGAAATAAACTATCTTTCTTACTTATCACAAAATTATAAATTATTTTATATTAATTTAAAAGATATATTAATAGAGTTATTAAAAGAAATTATTAAATGAAAATAATAAAATAAAGTTAAAAGATATATTCTAAGAATACTTATACTATTAATATAAGTTATTTAAATTAAATTATTTATAATAAGCTCTTTAAATATTTATTTATATTTAATATTTTGTACTTTAACTAGTTAAAGTAAGTAATAAATATAAAGTAAAAAAGTTCTTTTTTACTAATATTATATAAAATATTAAATTAAGTCTAAAATTAATAAAATAAACTTTAATATAAATTTAAAATTATAACTAATAATATATTATATTTTTAAAATATAAATATCTTAAATATATATAATATAATAAAAAGAACTTATATTATAAAAAATAATAATAAGTAAAGTTTAATATAATATTAATAAAAGAAAATAAATATAATAGTAATTTATAAATATAAGTTAAGTAAATATTAAAGTAAGTCTTTCTCTATTTTTAAAATTAAAAGCTTGAAGTCTTTCTTCTAAAGGTCTTTATACTTCTCCTTATTTATCTCCTTTTAACTTATAATAGCTTCTCTAAAGATTCCCTAGGTCTCTATATACTTAATAATTATAGTAATACTACTTTACACTCTCTACTAGATCTCCTCTTTATATAACCTAGGGTATTACTAGTAATTTACTAGGTTTCTATATATCTAGCTCTTTTATAATAAAATATAATAAAGTTAGATTTTAATCTCTAATAAGCTTAGATTTAAGGAGATATATTAAATTAAAGACTTATTATATAATAAAGAATATATTTTTATAATATATAATTAGAATAATAAATATAAGACTTATATATCGTAGTAGGAAGTTATATATTAAATTACCTTAGTTAAACTTAGTATATATAGATAATTTAAATCATAATAGTAAATAATTCCCTGAAAAATTATATAATAATAAATATAATATAAAGAAAATTTAAGTTAGTATTAATAATATATCTCTTTTATAATATAGCCTTCATGTAAATTAATATGCGGGCATCCTGTTAGTTCCTATATTAGGCTTACTTCCAGGAGGTGCCTTAGACTGTAAGGGGTAGATGGGTTGACTTAGATGGTCCCAAAATAGTTAGGATGTGTATACGGATAGAGTACCTTGTCCTCGGCGCTCCAAGGGAAACCAAGATAGGAAACGGGATCCGAGCCGACAAGGCCGAGGGTTTCTCGTAAAAGCGAGGGTAATGACCGGAATCCGACCCCATCCCCACCGAGCTACATTACTACAGTGCGTGTGCAGAGTACCTACATAGAGTTAGCTGTAGCAGAATAAGCTTCACCCTCGGTAGACCGCAATACCAGCCGTTGCGTAAACATGTGAAGATGAGGCACATAGAACAATTCTGAGGGCCATATCCCTTGTCAGTGAGAGTGCGTTATTGTTTGATTGAAATGGCAGGAGTATCGATTTCCGTTTATTGATAACAGTAGTTTCTTTGACTTCAAAGACTGAGGCAGTTCCTTGTCAAGCTCGTGCAGGGTGTGGAATTCTCTCACCTTTGCTACTTGTACCACTTTAGTTACTGGTATTACCCGGCTTAAGCCGAGGGTGGATGGATTGTTACCAGTAAATATTGATCAGCCCTGTACTCCCATTTATGACCATTATAAGCAGCTACCTTGACAGGAGGTACAGAGTACAGCAAACGATGGTTGTCGAAAGTCAAGATCCAAAAAAAAAAATCCGGTAAATTCTTCATTCCCTAGAATGGGATACAAGCCAAGCATGACAATTGAAACTCATATCGGCTTGAATAAGTACCAGGGTGATGATTCTCGGCTGTTCGAAATAAATATACTTCACTCTGGATCATTGGCTCAGTTATTGTGCCACCACATTCTTCAGTCTGGGGGGTGGGCGGGGCAACCTGGCATGCCAGTTATAAGCGTCGGCTCAGAGGATCTTCTTCTGTGACGCGGTCGGTAATGTATTATTTTCACGAGAGCTCTGACTGGCTAGCCACTTGCCCTGGTTACTTAAGCAGTATGTGGAGCAAACACACCAGTGGCGGTTTCCCGACTACCAGATCGGTAGGGGTAAAAATTTAAGCCGCCGACAGAATCACATTACGAGTCGGAATTAATCGGTGGATAATTGTTTCACACCGGTTGACCCGAGAATCATGTTCAAATACTACGAATTACTAAATAGTACTTCGTACATACTTCCATTCCACCTGTTCAACTGTTGGTACTAATAGTACTACTAGCACTAGTGCCAACACTTACTTTACCCTGTAACCTGCCAAAGTAGCTACACGTATCTGTACATGAAAGTAATCAGAAGTCAGCTACAAAGAGTTGCGTTTTTTGCTCGGTAACATCTGTTCTTGAGTCTATGAGGCTTGTGGGTCCTTTACCACAATCAAAAAACACCTCCCACTATCTTCCTCTCCACCTCATAATTGTGTTCCCTTCCTTTCTCTCCAATATCAAGCGTCCTCACATATCCTCAGTTGCTGGGCGTCTTTGGCCTCACTGAGCGTCGACCTTGTCCCCAACGATATCCGTCACTCTCCTCTCTACATCAATTGGCTTTTGTTCTTCCCATCATACAAAATGCTTGCCTCGAGACAGATTTTGGGCAATGTTGCCCGGAGTCGTGTTCTCGGTGGCGCTGCCTCTAGCATTCGCTGCCTCGCCACCGTCACTGACTCTTCCATTGACCGCAAGGTATGTGCTTGTGTATTCGCTATGTTACCTTCTCAAGTCTGCCTTTGATTTGCTGATACTCAGTATAGGTTCGGCAAAACAACTGGGAGGAAAACAATTTTATCAACTACAAGAAGATGTCGGAAAACCTGTCTATCGTTCGCAACCGTCTGAATCGGCCATTGACCTACGCCGAGAAGATCCTTTATTCTCACTTGGATGATCCACATGGACAAGATATCCAGCGCGGCAGCTCCTATCTAAAGTTGCGCCCTGACCGCGTTGCCTGTCAAGATGCCACTGCTCAAATGGCAATTCTCCAATTCATGTCCGCTGGTATGGACTCGGTCGCTAACCCCACCACTGTGCATTGCGACCACCTGATTGAAGCTCAGGTAGGCGGTGTAAGAGGATGTTGGAACGCGCCATCGGCATTAATACCCATCAAACAAGGAAGTGTCCGATTCTTTCCCACTGCCTGTGCCAAATATAAAACTTGGATTTGGCGCCCAGGCTCTGCGTATGATCACCAGATTATTCTGAAAACTACGCATTCCCGGGAAGGGCTTGCTGATTAGGGTACTGACTCGCACACGCCAAAATGGCGGTGGTCTCGGCAATGTTGCGCCATTGGTGTTGGGGGCGCTGACGCTGTTGACGTTATGGCTAATCTTCCCTGGGAATTAAAGGCACCCAAAGTGATTGGAGTAAAGCTTACAGGCAGCTTGTCTGGTTGGACCGCACCCAAGGGTGGGTTTCTTTAACCTATCTAGCTGAGATGCTTAACAAGCTGACTTGGGATTCTATAGATATCATTCTCAAGGTGGCCGATATTCTGACTGTCAAGGGTGGCACTGGCGCCATCGTTGAATACCACGGACCAGGCGTTGATGGGATTTCAGCGACAGGCATGGGCACCATTGCAAACATGGGAGGTAAGTAAAGAGTCTATATGCAAGCTTGAGATTATGTTGCTCATTCGTCCTTCGCCAGCCGAGATCGGTGCGACAACATCCGTTTTCCCCTTCAACGATCGAATGTATGACTATCTCGCGGCGACCAACCGTAGGAACATAGGCGACTTTGCACGTTCTTATGCTGCCGAGCTTCGTGCCGACGAAAACGCAGAGTATGATCAGTTAATTGAAATTGATCTTTCCGAGCTCGAGCCTCATATAAACGGGCCTTTCACTCCCGATTTGGCCACTCCATTTCCAAGTTCAGCCAGGCCGTCAAGGATAATAACTGGCCCAGTGATCTCAAGGTCGGCCTCATCGGTTCATGCACCAACTCTTCTTACGAGGACATGTCTCGGGCCGCATCCATTGCCCGCGACGCCCTTGACCATGGGATCAAGGCCAAGGCTGCATTTACCGTTACTCCAGGCTCAGAGCAAGATTCGTGCAACAATCGAGCGGGATGGGGCAGCTACAAACTTTCGAAGAGTTCGGCGGCATGGTTTTAGCCAATGCCTGTGGACCTTGCATCGGTCAGTGGGATCGTCAGGATGTCAAAAAGGGTGAAGCCAACTCTATTGTCTCCTCGTACAACCGAAACTTTACAGGTCGAAATGACGGGAACCCTGCTACAACACTCATTTGTTACATCCCCGATCTTGTAGTCGCTCTGTCCATTGCTGGCACGTTTGCACTTCAACCCCCTTACCGACAAGCTAAAGGATAAGGACGGAAACGAGTTTCTCCTCAAGGCGCCGACAGGGGATGGGTTGCCTGCGAGGGGCTATGATGCTGGTGTCAACACATACCAGGCACCTCCTAAGGAACGAGCAAGCGTCACTGTACAGGTGTCGCCGACTTCAGATCGTCTTCAGATTCTCGAGCCATTCCAGCCTTGGGATGGCAAGGACGCCGTAGATATCCCTATCTTAATTAAGGCACAAGGCAAGACGACAACTGACCACATCTCCATGGCCGGTCCGTTGGCTCAAATATCGTGGGCCACCTCGACAACATCTCCAACAACAGTGCTGATCGGCCTAGTCAACGAAGCTAACGGCGAAGCTAATAAAATACAAAATTTCACCACCAATGACTGGGACGCAGTTCCTGCTGTGGCTCGTGACTACAAAAAGAAAGGCATCAAGTGGGTGGTCATTGGCGATTGGAATTACGGCGAGGGTAGCTCTCGCGAGCATGCTGCGCTGGAGCCCCGACACCTGGGCGGCCTCGCAATCATCACTCGAAGTTTTGCCCGTATTCATGAGACGAACTTGAAGAAGCAAGGCATGCTACCATTAACATTTTCCGACCCATCAGACTATGACAAGATCAAACCAGACGATAAGGTCAGTTTCGTTATTCAGATACAACTAACAATATCTGCAGATCATGTGAGGCTAACTCTGAACCTAGATTGACATTCTCTGCACCGAACTGGCGGTTGGTAAACCTATTACCATGGTTGTTCATCCAAAGGATAGCAAGACTTTCGAGGTTGAGCTCCTACATACCTTCAATGAGCCACAGATGGAGTGGTTCAAGAATGGAAGCGCGCTCAATACAATGGCCAAATCTACCTAACTGTAAATTATGATTAATGGACGATATTCAGTCCTGTGATTGAGAGCTATGGTCCTGATAACTGTACGCGGATGAAGTACACCTCTTTTAGTACTAGTAAAGATATTGTAGTTTGAGAAATATATCTAGCTTTTCATTTTATCTACCTTCTACTTGCTCTTATCCTCTGTATAATGATGAACATCTCGGTTATATATAGTAATATGGGCTTTGTAGTATGTTAGTTAGTATTAAGAGTTTTCGATAGTAATGGATTATTAGAAGGAAATTACCAGGTTTCTAAAGGACTTCAAATAAGTGTATATTCTTGAAAGTCTTTAAGTTATCTTATAGCCCAGTAGCTTAATTTAAGTTTATTTTACTAAGAAAATCAAAATAGATTAGTAGTAGAATATAGAGGCTTATAGCTCTATTTAATATAATATTCTCTTTTATTAGTATATTAATATTTATTAATATTCAAGTATAGTTATATTATATTAATATATATTAACTTATAATTTTAATTATTATATACTTATAAAAGAAGATATTACATAAGAATAAAAATAATTATATAATAAATTACTTTAAAATGTAAGTTAAAAACTACATAAATAATTGTATATATAATTATATTATAAATTTTCACTTTGCGATTTGAAAAATATAATTATCAAGTTGATTATTATTAAATAATAACTTTTATATTTTAAAAAAAATATTCCGTTTACCTATATTTTTCTTATATAAAATAACCTTAAAGGTAATATATAGTAATCTTTAATTTAATTTTTAATTTAAATATAGTAATAACTATTAAGTAAAGTATAATAAATTATAATAATAGTAAGATAGTATTAGAAGGTATAAGTCTAAGGCATAGACTAGGGAGTCTAGGGTAGATACCTTTTACAAGGTAGGGAATATGCGCTATAACTAGCTCGCAGGTTATATAGAGGAAAATCCCTCTTATAAGAAATAAATAAACCTTATAAAGGTGAAAAATCCTTATAAAGAGAGATAAAATATAAGATATAAGAATATTAAGGAACTATAGAGAACTAATCTTATTCTAGTAATAGATATAGGATAGAAAAGTAAGTATATTAAAGTTATTATTTAAAAAACTATCCTAAGGGAAATAGGGCTCTATTTATATCTATCTAACCCTGATAATAGTAGGTTATATCTGCTAGAAGCTTCGGGTTATAGTGGATATCTTGTGCTAATATATTTTGCCATGGTGGGTTATATAGGATACCTTGCCACAGTGGAGCTTACAGGGGTCAGTGCCCGCTGGGAGCTTCTAATCACAGCAGTCAAACCACTATGCTGGGTGCCTAAGGTTTAACAGATAGCTATAAGAATATTAATTTCTTATAATAAATCTTTTATTATCTTACTTATTATTATTTTCTTGTTATATAAGTTAGTTTTTATTTCTCTACATTTACTATATAAATCTTATTAGCCTAAGGCTAATTAATAAGATTAGCTGAAATCTTATTAATTTATACTTTTAAGTAAAGTTTTTTTATATATTAGTATTATTATTAGAATAGATAAATTATTAAAATATTAAAAGAGTAAGAAAATCTTAGTATATTACTATTAGGGGCTAAATAGGTTAATTAGGCTATAGATACCTAAGGTAGAAATTTCTAATTAAGTAGTCTTAAAAATATAAAGAGAGTATATAATTATAATAAAAGAAAAAACAACTAACTTATATAATAATTAAATAATAATAAAATAATAAGAAGGTTATAATATATATATTATAAGCTTACTATAAATTCCTAGTAATTTAATTTACTAACTTTTACTTCTTAGTAATAACTTATTTTCTAAATTTAATAAATTAGCTCTTCTTTAAAAATTAAAACTATTTAATTAATCAGAAAAATAATATAAAATATAAATATATTAATTAAAGTATTCAAGAGTTATTATAAACTATATTAACTTTATAAGACCTTATTATAAGTGTAATATTAAAACTTTTTTATTAAACTTTAAAATAAAAAGGCTATTAATTTTAAAAAAATTTAATATTTAAGTTTTAATTAGGTCTAAAGGCCTTAACTTAATTATAATAAAATTAAAATATTATAAAAGAGCTAGCTAAAGTATAATATATCTAAGTAATATTCATGTATTATAAAAGTAAATTATTAATAAAAAATAGAGAATTAAAACTCTAGAGAAAGAGAGAGAAAAGATATAATCTCCTAGATATTTATATATTAAAAATAAACTCTTAATAAGTAATTACTATTTATATTATAATATTAATATAATTATTAATAATTTAAATATAATTAAAGAGAAGAAAGAGAAATAATTAAATATATCTATGGATAAAAATAAAAAAATAAAGGAGTAATGTATCATAGATAAATGATAATGAGGTAAGTGTTGATATTAAAAAAATTATTTGTAAATTATTTAAAGTTAAGTAATTAAAAGTTTATTGAAGTAATAAGAGAGGAAAGAATTATATACTATATTGAATTAATAATTTAAAAAAAATTTCTCTAAAGATAATTTCTAAAGAATTATATATATATTTAAAAAAAAAAGGATTTAATAATATAAACGCGTAAGAAACTAAAAATTTAGTATAATATATTACGTAAGAGCTAGCTTTGTAAAAAGTTCTTTTAAAACTAAATTTAAATTAAAAAACCAAGCTTTGAAATTACATATAATAGAAAAAGAACTATATCTCTAAGAATCTTAGATATTATTAATATTATAAAAGTAAGTAATAATAATAATCCATCCTAGAGATTAAAGGGTTTTATATAACTAGTTTATAAAAAAAGCTACTTTAAAGACACTTAAGTACTATCTTTATGAATATTATAAAATAAAGTATTATAAATGGAAAAAAAGAGAGTAAGGGAATATCTTAAAGGCTTTATAATGCTTTATTCTAATAATATAAAGATTATAATTAATAGTAGAAAGTCAGAGTTAATGAGAAATAGCGAAAAGTGAACGGTAACATAGATAAGAATAATCAATAAATCTATAGGTAAAAAAGAGTAATGTATAATATTGAGTTAGCATTATATAAAT